>OZ023274.1:75326346-75742934 GCA_964007475.1 Hybos culiciformis
CATTCAGCTATTTTGCCGACATTTCATCGCAGATGTTACTGGTTATTACAGGTGAGTTAAAACTTTTAAAAGGATAATGCTATATGCATATGTGTATTTATTTTCTTGTTCATCATATGTGAGAAAAATAACACCAATAAAAATATTTTATTTTGTTTTTATTTTTCTTTTGGAAAATAACAAGAGTCCTTTTTATCGGGAATTAAAATTTTATTTTATTTTGTTATTTTTATGAATGAAAAATGAAAAAAAATTAATTGAATATAATACACAGTTTTTTTTTTTTTCGTCCTTCTTACAGTATACATGTTGTTGTCTCATTACTTTTATCTTGCTTGGGTGGATTTTTTAATTTTTATTAACAACTAACTCTAACAACATATTTTTAATAGTAATAATAAAAATTTTCTATTCTTTTGTTTATTTTATTTTTATTTTTGTTTTTTTTTTGCCCGAAATTAAATAACAACAATCCAGAATCCAGATATAGTTTTGGTACATTATTTAAATGTACCATATCCAGATGATAATAAAATGGCAATTATAACACCAAGTTTATCATTATGGGGTGACAAAAAAGAATGGACCAAAGAGGAATTGGTTAGTCAACTGAAGCCAATGTGTAAGTTTTTAATTATTCTTGTTATAAGAAAAAAATATATATGAGATTTATGCTTATTTATACCAAATGTTAGAAATGTTTGTTACAGTTGATTTTTTCTTTCCCTATTTTTTGTCAAAGTATAAACTATCGATACTCCGTTAGGCTTACAATTTTTAACTAAATTTACTAAATTTAACTTTATAAGAAAACAGTTTAATATTTAAATATCGAAATATGTGGAACATATCGGTGTCAAGTCTTAAAAGAGAGTTCTATTTTGAACCTGTAAAAAAGAAATCGTGAAAAATTATAAGATTTACTCTCTTTTACAGTTTTTAGCGAAGATGATCCTGATTCGGCTAATGACATTGAAATTTCGGTAAGATGAATAAAAATTAAATTTGAATTAAAATTTCAATTAAATTTATACCATATAAATAAATTTAGACTGCTGAAACCGTTGAGGCAATTGTGTCACAATTGATGGAAAAACAGCGATTGGCTCGCCAAGCAGCATTGGTGAAACAATTGGAATGTGGTTGCCCTGATTCAACTTGTGCTGATGGTAAATCTTGTGCACATCCAATGCGCCGAATTGGTTCTGCTAAATCTTTGAATGAAAAACGACAGGACAGTGGAAATAATCAAGTTTCAAGTACAACACCAAATGTTCTAGTTGGACCACGAGTAAGGAAAACGTCGTATTATAGTTCGGTTTTTAAGAGAAATATTCCATTTGTTTCATTATGTTCAATTGTCATTTAAAAATTAGGTTTAAAATCGGTATTGTTTTTTTTTATATCTTTCCATTATGTATTTTATAAAACTTCAAACACAACGTGTACATTCTATTTGTGCAACAGCATAATTAATTGCCCATTAAATTAATTATTTTTATTCGGCAGTTTTATTCTCGTTGGGTTGATCGAAGAAATCGTCCAGATTCTGCAACAGATTTAACACAGAAAACAACTATGGATTCATCCATACAGTTTCAAGTATTGCCAACAGCGCATCCAAACTCAATTGCTCATCATCACCAACAACAACAACAACAGCAACAACAACAGCAACAACAGCAACAACAACAGCATCACCAATTAATTGCTGCCGCTGCAGCAGCTGCACGACAACACCAGCAATCAAGAGGCCTCACACATCATACGCAACAGCAACAATCAAATTATTCAAATGCGACCCATTCAAGCAATCAAATAAATCGTATCACTAATAATAATATCAATCAAATTATAATAAATAATAATGTTAATACTAATGGTACAACAACAACAATATTCTCAACTTCAAACAATAATAATAGTTCCAATGACGGCCCTAACAATAATACTAATAATAATAGTAATAATTCAAGTAATCATTCCAATTTACAACAAAGTATTGATAGTCATGGTGGTAATCATCAGCAAGGAAATTCAATGAATAACTCATCATCAGTTACAACTGTTGATCATCATTCTTCTCAAATGCATAATCAGACTATGATTGATACCCAAAGATCATCAACATCAAGTTTTATTAATACCAATTCAGTGAATCGTAATAGTGGTGGTAACAATGGTGGCAATACTAATTCAGCTCCACCGTTGGTATTGAATTTGTCTCAGGTAAGCGTATTTTAGACTTATATCCATTTTAGATATTTTTACTGATTATTATTTTAAATATTTATATATTCAGTTACTTAACTCTGAAAGCAAACATACATTTTTTATTAATCCTATAATTCAATTATCGAATTATCTGTTAAATGATACTTATTCTCCACTTTATTTGAGTGAAAATCTTAGTGTACGGGATCAAACAATATGTAACTTTGGTTTTGGAAAAATTAAATTTTATATACGTAGTTAATTTTTTGATTGTAGGTTTCTAAATTGGTATTATTATTCTGACCCAACTTTATAAAGATGGAAACTTTTTCCTCACGGTTTTCTTCTCAATTAAAAATTTTAATTGTTTTTTGTTGCCTTCAACATTGTTTATTGAATAAAGAAACACTAACTAACATAGTCTCACAAATATCAGAAAATATAATATTGTAATGTAATATTGGTACATATTGGTATACCACTGTTTTGTTATATATAAATACGGACTTATTATATTGTCTATCAAAATTCCATAAGGTATATTTAATGTTACCAACATACGCATTAGGAAATCATAATTAGAAAATTATATGTCCATAAAATAATAATAATTAAAGTTTATGTACAAATATAAATTGCAGAAATTGGGGAGATTGAGAGATGAAGATGTATAAAATTTATACTTCATATATGTATATAATAATTTTTAAATTACTCAATAGTACTCTCAAAAAATTGTCCATAACCTTCGAACAATGAAATTGAATTGAGAATTTAGAAATTAAATAAACAAAATTATTTGAAAATTTATTTGGTTAAATATTTACAAAAATTTTATTAGTCAAACAAAAACGAGCATTTTTCTTATGTGATTCTCTTGGTCAAACGTTATGCAATGTAGAGTTTTTCTTAAAATCTCACCATTTGAACAAAAATATGTAAATAAATAATGAAATAATAACATATTTTCAGCTTTCAAACTCTGGAAGCAGTTTGTTGATACTAAATAATAGTGGACAACAACAATCATTCGTATGTCAGCCACAGCAACAGCAGCGACATTCTACTAATAATAATACAAATACTAGTATTCAAGCAAATTTGGTACCTAAAGTCGAAGTAATGGATTCATTGCAAACTGATTCAAAACATCAACAACAAAATTTATCTGAAAATCTTTATAATGATATGAATTTCTCATCACATGAAAATTCAATTAATGGAAGCAATCATCATCAACAAAATTCTTCAAATTCTAACAGTAATAATAGCAATAACAACTCTAATAGCAATAGCAACAGTGAAAAACAATCAACAACAAATTTAGTTAAAGAACTAAATGATTCGTTGCCATTCTTTAATGAAACTTTGGATTTATCCCAAGAGGATATACAAAAAACTTTAATTGCCAATTTACCACCTCATTCAGCTAATAATACACATCACAATGATGAAATTGATTCCGATGATATAAATCCCATGGATTTCATTGATAATGTCTGCGATGGTAGTGTTGATGTATTAGCTGATAATAATACTCTTATGGTTACAGGAAGCAGTAATTTAATGGTTAGTGGAAACGAAAATTCAAGTCATACTGGACATCATGATCCAGACGATGTATTCGTAAATTTAGATGCATTTGATATGTTAGTAGAATTTCCAGATTTAGATTTAGATGGTAAGTCGGGAAATTTTCATGATGATTTGAATTCGGTTCCTCATGCAGAAAGTAATACAAGTAAACATTCTATATCAAGTATTTCTGGCGATTTGATAGGGAACAATAATCATCATGGCAATTTTAATATAACTGATTATAGCCCAGAATGGGCTTATCCAGAAGGTGGTGTTAAAGTACTGGTGACTGGACCTTGGAATACGACATCCAATTATACTGTTTTATTTGATTCCTTTCCAGTAAAGACTACGGTAGTTCAAGACGGGGTATTACGCTGCTATTGTCCAGGTATATAAAATTTTAAAATTCATTTGAATTTAAACTATCTGAAGTATGTTAATTTCATAATATTTTGTTTACATTTTCTATTTTTCTGAATGTTATATTAAAAAATAAATTTCTTTTAGCACATGAAGTTGGATTGGCAACATTACAAGTTGCTTGTAATGGTTTTGTTATATCAAATTCTGTTATTTTTGAGTATAAATCACCACCAAATACAGAAACAGCCTTTGATACTTCTACAAATGAAAGTTTTTATAAATTTTCGTTATTAAATCGGCTTTCATCGATAGATGATAAAATGCAAATTAAAACCGAGCCGAAAGATATAGTAAGTTGAAATAAATATTGAATAATTTTTTCCATCATATAATGTGTTTCATAACATTTAGCCTGAAGATGGTGTTATTATTTCACAACCCAACTTTGAAGATCGCTTAGTAAGTTATTGTCAGCTATTATCAAATAAACAATGGCGCCCAATCCAACCAGGTAGTTGGCATATCGGACACAAAGGCATGACTTTACTTCATTTGGCATCAGCTCTCGGTTATACTAAACTTGTTTGTTCCATGCTTACATGGCGTTCAGATAATCCACATTTAATATTAGATACAGAGATTGATGCATTAAGTCGTGATTTTCGAGGATTTACACCTTTGGTAAGTTGTTATTAAATATTTTTAGGAGTATTCGTTATTTTATTTTTATGTAAATTCTTCTAATTAATACAGACTTGGGCATGTTCACAAGGACATTTTGAGACAGCTATAATCTTATATAAATGGAATCATAATTCTATTAATATAAAAAACAACTACCAGCAAACACCATTAGATATAGCCAAAGCAAATGGGTAATAATTTAATTATATACTTTATAATACTCATAAAAAATTAAAAAAATTATGTGAGATTCGAACTACTTATATATTATATATAATTAAGTGTGAATTCCAATCACAATAATGTTGTAGCAGACAAATAGAAAAATCAGTGAGTTTATAATTTAATGCTTTCATTTTGTTTTTATTATTTTTTCAGATATATTAATTTATATCATGAACTTAAAGAATTAGATAAAGGAAGACTCAATGGCCAATTAAAAAATCAAACGTCATTAACTTTAAATTCTACAAGTTCAAATTCTTCGACTTTTACCAGCCATAATGGCAATCCTAGTGATAATTCAGAAATACATTTAAAAACAACAACCAATAAAAATGACAACCTAAATAAAGCAGTAAATAATATTAATGATAAAAATGATAACAATAAAAATTCCAATCGATGTGCTTATGATAATTCATCAACTTCCAATTCTAGTCCAATTGATGATAATAACTTAAATAATATTTCTAATAATTCAAATAACAATAATAATAAAAATAAAATTAATAATATTAATAGTAAAAATAATAAAACTGTTATTAATGATGATAGTATTAATATTAATATTAACAATAAAAATGATATTACAATTAATAATAATAATATTAAAATCAAACCTAATAATAATAAAATTCAATCAAGTATTAATAATAATGAAATTAGTAGTAATAATTGTAAAGGAAAAGATGGTAAAGATTGCAATCAGTCTTCACCAAAATTATGTGAAACAGATGGCAAGAATATATCCAATATAAACGATTCATTGTGTTCATCACCAAATTCTAATAATTCATCAAATGGTAGTAATCGAAGTCATGATGGTGTATTTTTAAGACCAGGAGCAGCTGTATCATCAAATCAAAGTCCACCAACAACAAGAATTTCGAAACGCTCATCAATTGATAGCGGTATAAATATGGATATTAGAACATATTCAAGAAGTGGAAAGTTTTTTAAAGATCCTAGCAGATTCCAAAGGTAAGAAGAATAATAGGAGATATATTTCAACCTGATATGAATGTCCAGTTAACACCCTTAAAGTTCTTGTTATGTCAAAAATATTTGCTTAGTATATTGTCTCTATAAGTAATATCAAAATAATTAATATTAAAAAATAATTATTTTTCTTCAATTAAGTTAAATATAAATTGAATAATTTTGAAAATTTATTTTTTTTAGTCTTGATTCAAACAATGACAGTTACACTTTATCAATGGATTCTGGATTTTTAGATGGTAATGGAAATAATGGAAATTCAGGATCTTTATTATCACCATTAAGGAAAATGGATTTTGCTTTATGTAAGAAATTATTCGTTATAAAAAAAATTCAGAAATTCGTAAATATTTTGAATGAGAAAAATTTGTAATTAACACGCAGTAATCATTTTTCTTAAACTTTAAACTATTTACATATTGTTTTTAAATTTTGATAAATTATTATTATTATAAATTATATATTATTTGTATTTATTTATTAATTTATTTTATTAAAGAAATTCGCTTTTAAAGTTTTACATCAAATGAAAATATAAAAATTTTTCTATAATTTTTAAAACTTTTAAAATATTTTGTGCAAATTTTATTCGATATTTTCTTGTTATTTATAATATGTTTTATTATTACTTATGTATAATTTTTTTTTCTCAAAGCAATTTTTGCACTTTTATTCTTTTCTTATTTATCAAAATTTTAATAATGAATAAGCTTTTTTTGTAAATTAACCTTAAATACAGCATTGAAGGAAGAGTGCTTGATAATAAATTTTTAAAATCTAATAGTAGAAAATTTTTTTCTATTAAAATATTTTATATGAATCGTGAAATAATGGTTTAAATTTGATAATAAAATTTTATCTCATAAAATGAACTAAATATTAAAGATTTTTATTAATATTATGATTACAATGAGAACAACGTCATTTAATTTAATCTAAAAATAATTTCCGGAATTTTGTCTCTCCAAAAAGCCTTCATACTTCCTTATAATACTTTGGCTTAATTCATAGAATGATTTCATGTAATATAATAATGGCAACATCGATAAAAATCTCATAACATTTTTAACTATATAAATATTTATTTACATATCTTAAATTTAGAAGTTTGCTCGATCGATGATCGAAAATGTTGAAATACACAATTATATCAAGCACTCTTAATTTATTTTATTGATAACTAAAAATAGGTAAGATATAATAAATAAATAATCAAGTTCAATTCAATAATTAATCGAGGAAAACACGCAAGAAATAGAAAAAATAAAGAAACAAAAAAAAAAACAGAATAAATAAAAATATTCGACTGATAAATTTGTAGGCGAAGTATCAGCTGGTGATTCGAGTCCAATACAAGATCAACAGCCTGGATGTGGTATGGCTGACGATGATATGACTGAACAAAATTTAATGAACGATAATGCCGTTTGCGTAGGTTAGTTTTATTTAAATTTTTTCCTTTTTTGATTTCATTTTAGTTCGATTTTGTTTTTTATGGTTTGAGTCCCTTTTGTCTCCACAAAATAAATGTTGTTTCGTTCCTAAATCTATTTATATTTAGATAATTTATGTTTTTAATGGTTTTCCTTGTTTTTTTACATGTTGTATTGCTTAAAAAAAAAATACATATATTTATAATTAAAAAAAAAACTTCAAACTTAACATAATTGATATATTACTAAAAAATGCTAAATATCTTTGAAACAAATGTAAATACGTTTTTTTTTTTTAATTTTACTTCCTCCCTAACTTAACTTTTTTTTTTTATTTTTTGTGTGCGCTTTTAGTTAATTTTAATTTAAATACTTTGGAATATTTTTATGCATTCGATGTAATTATGATCATCGAGGAAAAAAGTCGAAAGAAATAATCATACGAGAGATGAATTTTTACTTGTTCTAGATGTAACTAAAAAACAAAGAACAGAAATATTTGAAGCTATCGCACAAAAATTCTTTTTAATATAAAACATCTTTTAACTCTATCAATCCGTTTAAGGGAATCGAGTTATAACTATAATAAACAAATCAATACATTAATTTTGTTTTGAGTATCATGTTTCTTGATTGGTTGCATTTTCTAAATTAATAATTCATAGTAGAACAATAATAAACTGAATACGGATACGTGAAAAAAATTGCATACATTTCTTTATGTACTGATTACGATTTTGTTTCTCAACCATATTTGATAATTTTTTTTTAAAGAAAAGGTAACCATTAGTAGAACAGTTATCAAAAACAAAAATTAAAAAAAGTTGCTGTCTTCATAGTTAAATTGATACGTATTTTTTTTCGTATTAATTTCGAATTTGTTTTGTAACCAAATCGGATGTTTTTTTCATTACGTTACGGATACGGCCGCTATGCACCGAAAAAATTATAATTTCAAAATGAAATTGATTCCGTTCAAATCTCATCGTTACTAACCCTCGAAAACCGCAAAAAAAACCCAATTGGGGGTTTTTTTTCTATATGTTAAGGTATTCGGGTACGGACGTGTCATAGACCATCTCTCCATCGTATCGAATCGCAACTAGCCCTCGAAAACCGTAAACAAAGGCGAATATTTTAAATATAAATAAAATTAACCCCGTTTTAATCTGATGCCATAGGTTTATTTCATAGAGACCAACCTTCCATCATATCCGATCGCGACTAATTCGCGAAAGACGCGGAAAACCGCATAATTATATTAAATATAAATTATTTATTTGATTTTCGAGTACAAGGCGATTACTAGTCAAAATAATTGCATAAATTTATTCAATAAAAAATTTATGTTTCAATTTTATATTTTTATTTAATTTTGTTATTAAATTTTCTTTAATGAAAAATCTACCATTTTTTATAACAAATTTTTACAACAGAGTCAAAATTTTTTTAAAGAACACAAACTATGAAACTAAATATATATATGAAAACTTGATCTTATATGTCACTCACAGATAAATATACCAAAAATATATCCAACATCAAGGTAACAAATTCTTTCACCAAACTAATGAGAAACTTTTCTTAAGCATGAATGTTGAGTATTGTACTTTATATGTAAATTTGATTTTGATTAATTGAAAATTATTTAATGGCAATTATTAAAACAAATAAAATAAAATTGATGAAACATTTAAAAATATTGCCTTAAATACATAACAGGTAGGATTTTAATTTAATAATCACAATTTAAAATAAATTAAATGTTAAAGCTTCGCTTTGCATGTTCTATAACAAGCGTTTAATATTTTATAAAATTATACATACTTACACATTTGTTATAATTTTTTGGCTTTCATAAAAACACAGCAGCCAAATAAATTAATTAAGAACATTTCTATATTTTAGGGGAATCAGATGCTAAAGTGTTAACGCTAGCAGAACATATAATTGCAGCGATGCCGGACAGAATTAAGGTTAGCTGATGGGGTTTTGTTAGAAACTTTAAGAAAACACGTCGTTCAAAATTTCAAACTCGCACGCTTTCTCTGGTGTAGATATGGCTAGTCTAAGTTTTTTTTTTCAAAGTTTTAAATTTTTGGTTTTCTTCAATTAAGGAACTTCAAATTTTTTTCTCTGAGAAATAGTTTCTTATTTTTTATTATTCTTGACCTAGCCCAAATCTAACTGATACTTAAAATCAACTTGAATACTGGTTAAACTTTGCCATTTAAATATTTAAATTATTTTAATAATTTCTTTAATGTTCTCTTCATTATGCAGAATGAATCAGAAGATATAATGTCACTGGGTAGTCCTATGTCCGAATCAATTAATACCGACGGTTTGAATGATGCTTTTATGGAACCACTTCTTGATTCTTTGCAATCATCACAATTTGATCATGAATTTAATTTTGAGTTTAGTGATAACTCATATCGGTATCATGATGTATCTACACCATGCTCAAGTTTAAGTCCAGCTAGCTCCGGGCCATTACAATCACCAGCAAGTTATTCAATTTTACAAGAGCCACCAATGAGTTCACCATCACCACCACCATCAACGAAAGAATTAACTGAATTTTTGCATGCAACATCATCACAACGTCCATTTGAAGCGGATTTTAGTAATTTAACACTAACAGGTATATAGCATACATAAGAAAAAAATTAATGTTAAGTGCTTACCTTACCCAAATAAAATTCTTTTTTTTTTTAAGATCGTGAACAACGTGAACTCTACGAAGCTGCCAAATGTATTCAAAAAGCATATCGCTCATATAAGGGACGAAAGAAATTAGAAGAACAGGACAAAGAACGATCTGCTGCAATTGTTATACAAAATTATTATCGCCGCTACAAACAATTTGCATATTATAAACAAATGACGCATGCAGCGTTGGTTATACAAAACGGTTATCGCTCATATTGTGAACACAAGCGTTTCAAAAAATCTCAAAACTCTAATGTGGATATAAAATCAGAGCAACAAAATTCGCAATGCCTACAAGATTATTATCAGCATTATCAGAACGATCAGCAATTGAACAATGTTAACGGCACTTCTGTTACAGCATCATCTAAGGAGCCCAGCCCATCAGGACCTTTGAAGTAAGAATTATTCTCAGATATTTTGAAAAAATTAGCAGATACCATTTATAAGACTGATTTGCATTTGATTAAAAAATTCTAATAACTTTTGTTTTGTTTTCAAGGCGAACTTATTCACAACGAACACAAAATCAAGCGGCAAGAAAAATTCAACAGTTCATGCGGCAATCTAAAATGAAGTAAGTTTTAGTTAAAAAAATAAACAGTACAGGATTTCATAAGAAATCTTAACCTTACACCACCATTTTTTCCTGTTCAGAAGTTTATTTATATTTTCATAAAATTTATTTAATGAAAATGGCATTAAGTAATTGTATCTGTCAGCCGTAAATAAGATTAATTTCGAATATTCAACATTAGTGCCCGTTTTAAATTTTAAGAATTGAAATTTAACAGGGTGTAAATATAACTTATTCCATTATTGTTTTAAAAATAGATTTCATAACAAATTTAATTTTTATTTAATTTTTTTTTTTCTTGTAACTATCATTTTATTTGAAAATAACTAACAATCATATTTAACAACTTAGCATTTGGGATGATAGTGTGACCCTTTTGGTAAGATACTAACCAAACAACTTAGCTTATTCTTGTTTATACTTAGTTTTTTTTTTCCTTAAATATCTATATAACTTTTATTTTAAAATTTATTTCAATTAATTTCTAATAAAATGTTGAACATATAAGTTATAAATTATTTATTAAATTTTTATCTTATACAACTTTATAATTTAGGACTAATTAATCTCTCTTGTTTCGTAATTATTATTATGATTTGTTTTTTTTTTTTTTTTCAAGTTTTAAATATAAGATTTTCTAATTTTTTTTTCTCTCCTAAAAAATAGACTTCAGACAGAACGAGCCGCAAAAGAGAGGCTGGTGCTCCAACGCAGGGAGGAATACCTCCAAAACTTGCAGTATCAAGAACAACAAGAAATGCTAATCACTCAAGATCAAAGGTTTGTATTACTGAGACAATTAAAACAGTTAATTATACAATCACCAAAATTGAATTTTAATAAAATGTAATTTTTTAAATTTTAATAAAATATAATTTTCAATTAATGAAAATTTGAAGTAATTAATTTTTCTTAATTAGTCAAATTCCTTGGAATAATATTTTCAATACTCCGATAATACATTATAAAAAAGAAATTCAAATATAGTATGTCAATTATAAAAATTTATTTATTTTTTTATTTTTAGTGAAAAACAGTACTGCAATTTATAAAATTTATAAATAAAAGAATTATGTAATCGGATAGAATTGAAAGTACAACTACTTATATATAACATCAAAATTTTAAAAGTAAAAAAGAATTTAATAATTTTTTTTTTAAACACCATTTTATTGTAAATTAGTATTGACTCAATTTATATATACATATTATATACATTATATATTTAAGAACTCAGAAAATTTGGTAAATTCAGGCTTAAAAAAATGTTTAGCTAAAATTTGTATACTTTAAAAAAATTACTATTTTTAGATAGAAAGTATTTATTTAATCACTTAATAAAGTCAAAGTAAAATAAAATTTAAAAACACTAAAAAAAAATCAGTGCTTAAAGATATTTTAAATTCAAATTTAAAGGAAATTAATTCTTGTAATATTTTAGCTATTAAAAAGGAAAAAAATCCTTTAAAAATTATAATAAGATATATATTTAATATTTAAAAGATGAAAAAAAAAAAAAGTTAAATTAAAAAAATTTTGTCCTTTTAAAAAGTTTGTAAATTTTTTATTTTTATTTCAATTTATGTAAAATGGTAAGTCTTCTATACTTAAAAACTGAACTAAATAATAATAAAAAAAAATTACTTAATTCAGAATTCTTGATTTTAAATAAAATATATTATATATTTAATTGAAAAATATTATAATACTAAAGAGGTTGATAATATTTTTATAAACAAAACTTAAAAATATATAAAAAATTCTATTTTTCTAAATTTTGCAAATAGGTTGATCTCTTAATTTTATGTTTTTTATTTTTTTTTTTATTTTTGGATTAAAAAAAAAATTTCAAATTCGATCAGTAAAGTTAACCTTTAACATAGAATTTAATATCAAGACTGTAAGAACCAAGCATGGTCATGATCAGTAAAAAAAAACGTTCAACAACCAAAATTCTATTTAATCGTTTTTAGAGAGGTTCTCAATAATTTTCATGACGACAATAATCTTACCACAAAAAAAAATTCGTCGTATTCAAGAGCTTAATATCGTACATAATATTGTTATTTAATGTATCATAGATTCCTACCTTGTGCAGTCCTTATATATGGAAAATTAGTTCCGTTCTGTATAACAATATTAATTTATTCATAATGTATGGCAAAGATTTTATACTTTTATAGTACAGAAAATTAGTTTGATCGGTATTTGAAAGTTTTTTTTTTTGTGTTAATTAATTCAATAATAATTTATAATTTTTTGTTTTTGCTTCTATTCGTTAAGAACACTTAATTGTATAATTTTTTTTTTTTTAAATTGCCTAAAAAAAAATATTAAAATTTCCGTCCAATTTAATTCAGCCTAAAATTTACAATATTATTTCCTATCAGAAAAAAAAATTAATGCCCCGATAATCAGTTCCTTGAGAATATATTTTAATTAAAAATGAGTTTAATTTTTTTTTTCCCTAAATTTTTTAAATAATTATAAGTTATAAATTAATGTTTTTTTTTATTGAAGAATTAATTGGTGATATCTACCTAATGAAAAAGATTAAAGATAATTTTACAAACCAAAATGTCATAAATAATTAAGATTTTTTTTTTCTTAAACATATGGATTCAAAATTATGATAATATGCGAGAAGTACTGACCGCCGTATAGTTGTGTTTAAAATGCTATATTTCAAAGATTTGTAGTAATTTAATAACATCACCTTACTTTCTGTTTTTTTTTTTCTAATAAATATTCGGTAATTTTAGTAATATTCATCGGTTGTGAGATTTTACAAATTGATTTAGTTTAAATTTCTTTAATGCCGTTTCTTTTAATATTCAGTTGCATTTTTTTTGTTTATATCTCTTAATGAATTAATAAGTTGATTAATTAGATATTTAATTAAAGTTTAATTGTGAATACTGAAATTATTCTTCAAGATATCCAAGACTTTAAATTATTGTAAGAAAAGTTTCTTACATAACGCACCGAGTCGTATTTTTAATCCTAATTTATATATAATATCTATATCTGACATTATAGTTAGTAATTTATGATGAGATGAAAAGAAAAATTTCTTTGTTAAGGAGGTAGAATTTTGCATCATTTTGTATTAATTTTTAAGTTATTTTTTTTTTTTATTCAGTTATTGTTATAATTACCTTTTTTTTGTAGTTTTTTATAAAGTAATTTAATTATTTTAAATTTTTTTTAATTGATTTTAATTGTTATCATAAATATTGTTAATTATTGTGTAATATTTTTATTGAAATAAATGTTATTTATTTGACATAATATTATTTTATTATTTTTTATTTTCTCTTTCGTTTTTTTGTCTTAGATCAAAGTCAAAATGAACATTAAATCCTTATAAAAAAATATTAGAAAATTTTATCAAATCATAATTTTTTTTTTTTTTTAACATATTAACCAAAATGAGCTCTCTAGTAATTTTGCTAGGATTTATTATAAAAAATAATGAAATTAATAATTTTTTTCTAATATAATAAGAAAATAAAAATAAAATAAATTTAAAAAGAAATTCGAGTTGTTTATATATAAAATTCTACATATCAATGAATAAAACTATATAGAAATCTATAATTTTTCCTTGTAAAAATTAAAAAAAAAACATATATATATATATAAATATATAATAAAATTTTAGAATATTTCCATGAAATTCGATAAGTATTTATTCCAAAAATTTTGAAAATTTCAATAAAATAGCTTTATTCTTTAAAATAATTAAATTTTTTTAATTAAAGAATGTAATTTTTTTAATAGAATTTTTTAATTTAAAATATATAAACAAATAAATTTAAAAAACAAAAAAAAATAATAAAACAAACAAAATAAAAACAAACTACGAATTTTTGCAAGTGCGAAAAATTTAATTAAAGCACATAATGCGCTTTTAACAAATTCTCAAAATAAAACTTTTCTTAAACATTATTTTTTTATAACTTTTTCCACTTTAGAAATTATATTAATCTAACAAAGTAACCAAAAATGAAAATTATTTTACAAAAATATTTTGTTAACACATTTAAGTTTTTGAGTTTTTGAATACATATTATAGAATAATTTTTCGAATTACACTACACAAGATGCTTTAGTAGATATAAATTCTAAAAGAAAGATAATTATTTTAAATTTATTTTATACTTAATTTAAAATTCATTATTCAATGAGCCGGAATAGAAGAAAATAAAATCAATTAGATTTAAAACAAAAAAAAAGAAATTTGTACTTAAGATCATGCTTTTACTGAACGAAATGTCAAAACAAAATATTTTTGTAATGAAATATTATCAAAAGAGGTTGCATTTTTTTTTTCTTCAATAAAGCTGTAAAATTTTAGGAAAAAAAAAATTATTAAAAATTTTTTTCCATTTTTATATATATATATAATATTTAATGAGTAAAAATTTAATTAGATATTTTTTTCTTTTGTAATCTTATAAATTTTTCTATTTTATTAAATTATATAAGAAGCAAAAATATAAACAACATAAGTACCTAAGCCACTCGGCAAATATATTTAAAAAAAAATAAATAAAAAATTGAAATTAAAATACATTAAATTGTAATTAAAACACCAATAATTATTAAATAAAAATTAAAAAAAAAAAACATGTAAATATTTTTATTAATTCGTATTATACATATATATTAAATATTTTTTTTTAATAACTAATAAGTACACTTTAATATTCTCAACAAAAAAAAAAAAACTTATAAAATTTCTTTACTATTATAAAAACATAAAAAAAAAATGTACATAAATAATAATTACTATTATGTTTTTTGTCATTTTACTATTACAAAAAAAAAAATTAATAAAATTTTCCTTGATAATTACTTTAAAAGAAAAAGTGCTATTTTTGCTGTTTAAAATCTTAAATATTAGCTTTAATAATTTTAATTAATTTATTCCTTAAATTCTGGAAATTTTTTGTGAAAACTATTCGATCTTAAAAGTCAACTAAATTTTTTTTTTTATTTTATTTTGATGAAATTCAATGAATATTCAACTTTTTTTTTTTTTTAATGGAATGTAAAATTGGTTTTTCGTTGATTTTTACGAATTGTAGTTCATAATAACCCCCTTAAAATAATAACTTATTTTTGAGAGCTTGATATGCCTTATTTTTGTTCGCAAAAATTTCCTAAATATTTTCATTGATTTAGAACTAATAATGATAAAACAACTCTACTTATATAATTTAAAAAGGTACATTGAAAACTATTTTTGATTATGTTTTTATATACACATTTTTTTAAATCTTAATCTTCTTAACTATACTTCTTTATAGTTTATTTCGCTATGTGTACCAAATCCAATAATTTCCACCATATAGGTGACTAGAAAAAAACGTGAACCTTGCTCGAATAAATTAATTGAAAAAGTTTGATATTTTAAAGTAAAATTTTTAAAAAAGAAATATGAGAGCATAATCAGAAGAGATCCAGTTTATGTTTTTAAAAAAACCACTGTTTTAGTTGCTTTCTAGTCTTTAATCATGGATTTTTTATGTGATTTACATTTTTATTCAAGGATTTTGCTCCTTAAGATCTATTTAAAAATAACAAAATCATATAATATTTTTCCCTATTTCACCTTAAATTTTTGTCTTACAACAATTAAAAATAAAAGTATGTATAAAATTTAGATTTCTTAAAATTATATGCATAATTTATTAATAACTTACTTATATAGAAAAAACCAAAAAAATCTCTAAGATTTTTCTCTATTAAAGAAGTCGTGTTTTTTAAATCTAAAAAAGGCGCGAAACATGTAAGCTTTAATTTTGTTTTTATATTAAATTAGATTAAAATAAAAAAAATTAAAAATTTTTTTTTTTAAAACTCATTAAAATATTTATCATTTAATTAGCTTACAATTATATTAGTCCAATTTTATTCGATTTGATATATATTTGACATGGATGGATGATATATATTTGACATGGATTAATATAATTTGTAGCTAACGATTTGTATAATAAAAAGATAAATTTTTACATTTAAAAATAATTAAACTGAAAATTTATAAATCACTATCTTACTATAAATTTTTATTGAATTCTATAATGAAGAAAAAGCCTAAAAATTTCTTTCATAGTTATTTATGAAAAATTTACTAATAAAATAAAATAATGTAATTAATATAAATAATGTAATATATTTATAAAATATGTGTGAAGGACTTTAAGAATTAACTCCTCATTGGATTACTATAGTGAGAGATGATAAAATATAAAATGTCGCGCTGGATACGAAATTTTTTGTTTTTCTATGAATTTAAATAAAATGTCAAAAATGTGTTTTTAATTCTTCATATTTATTCAAAAAAATGTATTTTTAATGTACTACACACCAAATAGTTTGTTGATATAAACTATATAAAAAGTGAAATGGATATATGTATTAGTACATTTTTGGTAACTCGAAATTTTATACTTTATCATCTCTTATATAGTATAAAATGAAATGAATTAAATATATATATAATATATATTCCACCATTTCACATGGAGACAAAGGTCAATGTTTTTTTTGTAAACTTAGTGATCCAAAATGAATTTTAACAATTGATAAAATACAATTTGTTTCACATTTTTAATTTTAAGTCATTGAGGGATAATTCGTAAATTTTTTTTCAAATAGAACAAACAAATGTAAGACTTTATTTCAGATATCCAAATGATATTTATCATCTCCATTAAGAACAAACATTATCAGTTACGAATCTTTACATCTTAAAATATTGCATTAATATTGCCGAAAATTAAAATTTCGAAATAGTCATAATATCGTAGAGTATTCAAAAGATTTGATTAGAAATTGCTTAAAACTCCATTTTACTTCCAGAGAAATTTTTTTTTCGCATTCCCTAGTGCAAAATTTTGTGCCAATTGTATATAGCATATATAATTGTAACATTTCGTCAGAAAATAATATTGGTCAATATTAATTATGCCTACTAAATTAAGTTAAGATATGATAAAATGACAAAAATTGACTTAACAGCTTTGACGCTTTACATGTACATATAGCGTACTTAAACAGTTTTACATATTCCTTTGATAGAAACTGCAATTTGATAAAGATACAATATTTTTATGATTTTTAATTATTACGAATATTTTACTTGAATTCGCTTAATAGATTTATAATTAGTTCTTTTATTTTTAGCCCATTTTCAGTTCTCATTGTATATTGTTTTTATAACACAATGTATGTATGCCTGTCTATATATATTACGCAAAGCTAATGTAAAAATATGTTCTTCAATATTAACAAAGATATAAATAAACTACAAAATTGTTCTCAAATTGTATAAATATTTATATAATGTATATTAACTTCTATTTTATTTTATGTTTTTTTTTTCAATAAATTAATACAATTGCATATTATATTTTGATTAATACATTTATATTTTTATTAACAGATTATATAGTCATTTTAATTACTAAATCCTGCATTAGACACTTTATTATTGTATTTATTTGAAATAAGTACAAATTAATAAAAAATAATTATTTTTAGTTGAATCAATATACTGCAAATAAATATTAAAATAATTAATAATAATAGTATTTATCGATTTAATGAAATTAAAAATTTAATTCATCATTAAATAATTTTTAATGTATGATAGTGTATTATGACTTACATAAATAAAAACTAAACTATTGAATTGAACAAAAATACAAATTAAAAGCAATAATTAAAATTCTTGTTTAAAAAAAAAGATAAATTATATTATTAATCATATATATTTTTATGCCGTTAATCAAATTAATAATTATTAAAACATATTCCGCTGTATATACATAAATATATAATTAAATAAAATTACTACATAATGAATTAATTTATGATTTCATTGAAACGATAAAATTATAAAATTCAACCATCATAGGTGTTATATATGCAGATATATATATATTTAATTTACGATGGCCTTTTAATTATTTAGGATTGTATGTCATTCATGGTATATTCATTATCTGGGTCTTCTTCTTTTCAGGTATTCAACTATATAAAATTTAATATAAGACTAATAAAATTATTTATAATAATTATTCTATAGTTAACTTCGCTTCCTTTCCTAAAATAAAAAGTTAATAGAAATATATTGATATTTTTGTTATAAATAATAGCGATATATTTTATAAAAAAATTTTTGAATCTCGAATGACATTTATTATAAACCTATAGTTGATCGACCATCGAATAATTAAAAAACATACAATTATTATTTGAAAAAAAAAAAAAATTATGAAACGTAGGTAACCAAAGTTTTAATTTTAAGATAATTATTTTTAACATATTTTTTTACAAATACTTACGACTAAAATTGAAATTAAAAAGTATTATATTTCAACAACTTAAGCGGTAACACTGATAGATGCACTGTAAATTTTTTGTTTTTTAATAAACTTGTATAATTTCTTTTATTTTTCTATTTCAAATTATCATTTTTTTTACTTTTTGACTAATTTAAAAGAAAAATCCATAGTTCAAATTTATTTCAGTGTTTTCGCGTACGAAAAAGTTTACTTTTGAAGTTCAACAAGTATTTATTTATAATTTATTTTAAATAAAAATATTAAATAAATTTTTGCATTTTATTTACATATATACATTTTTTTAGATAGTTCTTTAAACTTAAGCAAAAAAAAAAAGAGAAAATTATTAACTTCCTACTTGCGAAAAATAAATAAATAAAATTATTATTTTTGTTGTTGAAATCTTTATTAAAATAATTAAAAAAATATATATAATCTAATCATATTTCAAAAATTCTATAAATTTAATTTAAAAGAATTTAATCAAATAGGAGAATTATTAAACAAAAAAAAACTTTCAAATTTCATTATTATATTATTTAAAGAAATTATATATTAAAAAAAAAAATAAAAATATTGTTCCACTAAATATTCTTCTTTTTTATTGAAATCATATTTTTTTCATAGACAAAATATATAAAATATTTGTACAGTATGATACAATGTACGCAGATAAATATAACAATTGATGCAAAAAGTACCATTAAGAATCAAAAAATATTGGTAGAGTGTGGGGTCCATTTTCAGCATTTCGATTTAAAATATTTGTTGAAAATTTTTTTTTAATATTTCTACAATTGCTTTCAATTATGTACTAATATCTTATCGATAAGGAAATTAAAATTAGTTAATGAGACTGCGGTCAACCATGAACTTTAAAAATTATTCAGACCAATTTCTTTAATGTGTAGATAGTTGTTGTTAATCGATTGCTAAAGTTATAGTTTTGGTAATTTCTTAAACATTTTCATATCCTTAGTAGATTTAAGAATTTTTCCATAAAATTTATATTTTAAATTACAAAATTCGTTAAAAAAAAGAAAACATTAAGCTTTTGGATTATTAGTTGAAAGAAAAGCTTTTATTTTATGGATTCCGAATTAAAATCATTAAACAAAATGTTGCTTCAAATAATATTTATAAATGTTTATAAACAAATAACATAGTTAAGAATCATTTTTCTTTTATTTTAATGTTTTGAGTTTATGAAAATGTTATGCAAAAGAAAAACTGCTGTAATATGCTATCCCGAAATTTATCTAGCTGTGTGTTATTCTTTTTTAAATTTAAAAAATTTTTTTTTGCTTTCAAATGACATGTAAACAATCAGGAGATTATGTTTCACTTAATAAGCAACAATGAGAATACGAATTCCTACTCAAATTCCCAAATGCGTTCTAAATGAATTTATTATAATTGTTTTACAGGTTTTTCCAATATTTTAACAAAAACTAATTGATATTTAAAAACAAATTAAGACATTATAAAATTGAAAAATTATTTATTTAAAATAATTTATTTTATTATAGTTTTATTTCTACACTCCGCCTTTTTACATAAAAACATTTAATTTATAGGCGTGAATGTATACAGTTAATAATGAATATTATGCAATGGTAGTTAGGTTTAATATTATTTCCATTTTTTTTTATCAATTATATTTGTTATATGATGAATTATGAAAAAACAAATTAGAATTTTTTTTTTCATAAAAAATAATAATTTATGCCCAACCAAATAACATATTATGTATAATGCACATAATGCATGTTGGTCTCCTAAGTAGAAAATAAATATTTTCTGATTTTATAGAAATTTATATTTTTAACAACATAAGGTTATAACTATTTATTTAAAAAGGGTGGAAAATATTATTTGTATTTTGTCTATGTGAGTGTTCAACATCATATTTTCACCCGAAAGGGATTGAATAAAAAATTTAAAATTTAATTGATAAATTTTAAAACTTTATATAAAAGTAAAATCTATTTTTTTCTATATAAACAAAATTTATTGATCCGTACAAATTAAGCGATATATTAATAATATATTAAAGCTAAATTGTATATTTACAAATGTTTTGATTTTACTGATATTCTTTTATTTTACAAATTTTATACAAAAAGGATAAACGTATGTGTGTGTCTATAAGCTATCAAAAATAAAGATAATGACATATATGTTCATAAACATTGATAAAATATTTTCAAAATTGATAAATTAAATTAATGTAAATTAAATAAATTTCGATTTTACCCAATACAAATTATATTAATTTTTCAAGAATTTGAACACAATTTTCATATTAAACTTTGAATATTGTTAGTATATGAAAATCACTATCATTAAATATGATTAATTTTATGGTGTATTTATTTTATTATTTTTTTTCTGAAGTTTTATTATGTGTCACGGTATATTCCAACATACCATATATTTACACTCATAAATTATGCACAATAAAATAAATCAAACGAAAACAGTGTGACGAATTTACATAATTTTTATTTTATTAAAAAAAAATATTTTTTTTTCGGTTAAAAAATATGTTTATTAAATAATACATATATATATATATATATATGAATATTAATTGAAAGGCGCCTATTCATTGAGAAAAAATTTATATTTCTAAAAAAACTTTTTATAAATTTTAATTATCTGAAATAGAAATAACCGCAAAGTTTTGGAGTTATTTATTTTGGTTTCAAAGGAAGAGTCGAATTTTATAATAAATTTAATAAAATTTTGATAACTCTCAGTTGTTTATATTCATTGAACAAAAATGCTGATTAAAAAATATGCAGATCCAAAGCTTACAAGAATTTATATTATAATGTAAACATATTCTTGTTTTATCCGTCTTATAGCAGGTACATATAACTATTACACAATTATTTCGTAAGAATTTAATTTGAAATTCTTCGCTAGAATAATTATTAAATAACGAAGAAATTATATTATCAATAAATTTTTAATTTAAACTGACATCAAATTAAACTTTTTAAAAAAAAATTATTTTAATAAAATACTAGTTTTCCTTCTACAGTATTTTTCAGATAAGTTGGCTTATTAATGCAAATGTGTTATTAATTAACTTATTTAAATTAAAGAAGCTTTTTATTTATTTGCAATGAAGATGCGTTCAAAGAATAATAATAAAAAAATTTTCATTAATTTATAAATTAAAATTTTTTTTTACATTTTTTCGACTCACAAGTAATTTATTAAAATGACAATGCGGGTTCGCAATCGAGTTTTCAGATTAATTCAAAAATCTTAAGATTCAATTCTGTAAAAATTTAATCATTTAATGATAAATGATTGAGTTTTTCACTATGAGCAAGCTATCTAGAAATTAGTTTTTTTTTTAATGATATAACTAAACACTTACTGATATTATGATCGCTACAAGTACGATCT
This sequence comes from Hybos culiciformis, assembly GCA_964007475.1. Taxonomy (NCBI): domain Eukaryota; kingdom Metazoa; phylum Arthropoda; class Insecta; order Diptera; family Hybotidae; genus Hybos; species Hybos culiciformis. The sequence goes on from OZ023274.1 coordinate 75,348,918, forward strand.
TTAAAAAGTGTTATATTTTAAAAAATTGTATTGTTTATGATGTTCAATTTTATTTAGAATATAAAAGTCTGCAGTTATTATACGATATAGGTACATGCAAATTATTATATTTGTATATCCATGAAAACAAAAGACTTCAACCTTAATTAAGACATAAACTTTTTTTTTTTAAATTATTTAAAAAAAAAAAAAATAGCATAACATATAATCACATTAGTATTTATCATTAATTATACAAAAAATATATAACCTAATGTCAATATGTAAATTCTGGTCAACTCACTTCTTTAGAAAATACCGTTACAAATACGTATTTATTTAAAGCCTTGTTGTAATATAATAATATATGTATTGTTAATACATCAGATTTAAAACGTCTGCCTTTAATTTTTTTTTTGAATACATCCGGTTTATAGGAATATTTACTTTCAATCATAGTATAGTCATTTTTTTTTTTTTTTTTGTTATTTGCTTTAATGATTTTTTTGAATAAATCTAAATAACAAAAAAAAAATCAAACTCGTCAACAAGAACTAATTATTTTTGGATGGTATTCAGTTGGAAGAATATTGCTTAAAAAAATCGTTATCTAATTTCCGGTTTAGTTTTAATAGTTTAGGAAAATAAAAATATATAAACTGGTGCAAATTTTTAAAGCTCGAAAACCCAAGAAGTTAATATACATGTAAGTCGTTCAATTCCAAAGTGCCCTGTTGCAGTTTTTAAATATTTTTGCCTCAACCTTGTCTATACACAGCTTTCCAGAAACCGACTTAAATTTTTTTTTAATATCTTTAGATTTTAGAATAAAAATTAAATTTTATTATGTCCGTATCGAAAAAAAATAAATAAATAAAAATTTTTTTTTTAAAAACAACGTTTTTATAACGGAATAAAATGACTAAAAAGTAAAAAATATAATAATTGATAACCTCATACCGATTTCCCTGAAAATTAATTCTCACGAAAAACGTGGAGCGCATGTGATAAACGATATTGATAAAAATGTTCAATTTTTGGCGCCCACGTTTTTCGTGAGAATTAATTTTCAGGGAAATCGGTATGAGGTTATCAATTATTATCTGATTATATTTTTTAATTTTTAGTCATTTTATTCCGTTATAAAAAAGTTGTTTTAAAAAAATTTTTTTTTATTTATTTATTTATTTTTTCCTTTTTAATCTTATTTGAATCGAATTTAGCCATAAAAATATAAATTTCGAAATTTATCCCCTTATTTTCAAAATTTCGAAATTTGTAATTGAGCCCTGGCGTAACAGTTGAGGGCCTTTCAACATCTAGTTTTAAATAGGCTCTTCGGGTCCAACGCTACAACATTTTATCGGAATATACGTAAATTCCAAAACCGGCCCCCCCATCGGAGCCTCGGATCAAAATTTTTAATATTATATAACCATCTCAGATCCCAATGCTACTTAAGTTCAAAATTTGAGCCAAATCGGTACAGTGGCGTGATTTCGGAATCAGTGGAACCATGGATGGAACCGTGGAACCACAAAAATGTTTACATTATGTTGCATTGTCATCCATTTCTAACCTATGCTCCAATTTTCAAGCCTCTATCTAGAAGTGCCTGAAAAATTTATTACAAAATTTGTACCGAACAACAAAGTGAACTAATAAAAACGTTTTAAAAAAATAGATTTGTTTGATATTCTATTCTATCGCTACATTATCTCACTATATTTAATCAAATCCAAATCGATTGAAATTTTCTTAAATTATTGAAAATAGAACAATCTCTTTTAATTAGTTCAAATTAATTAAATTCTAACCAATTCGAGACGAAATACTGTTTAAACTGATTTCTCTTCATTCATTGAATAAACTGTCCAGAAATATAAATATAGTGTTTATGGTCTGCAGATTTTTCGAATATTTTTCTTTTTACATAAGTAGTATAATTTACCTTTTACACTTGAATCAAAAAAAAAAAACAACATTTTTCAATGAAAATGAAATAAAATTAATATTATTGTAATTAATTGGTGTTTTTTGTAAAATAAATGACAGTTTTGTCACAAATAATTTATTCATAAAAAAGTGGAAATAATGAAGAAAAAGTTTAAAAATTAAAAAATCAACACTATGTTATTGATATGACTTGCTGTTGTAATGTTATTCCCATGTGATTTGCGTTTACGTATATTTTTTCGAAATAACTAATTAAATTTTTATTCTTGAATATGAATTTAAATAAAAAACTAATAAATACATATTTGTATATATTTATAAATTAAAAAAGTGTTCTAAGTTACCATAAACCACAAATATATACAAGTGAGAAAATTAAACACCAGCTGGAAATAAACATTAAAACGATTGATGCCGTATAGGATCTAATGTAACTGACTCTTCTTCAGGAGTACAAAGTCCTGTTAAATCCTAATATCTCACTTGCATTTATTTCAAAAATATTTATTTCCTAAGTTTTTGGCAAGATTTCGTGTAAAGATGGTGGATTAACTTATATTCAAAGCTTTATATCATGATAGTTGACTACCAAAACCCTGGTTAAAATAATGATGAGGTGTTGTGGTATCAATATTATCCATAATGTGTCATTTTATAAAAATTATAACTTGTTTAATTTGCAATTAAATTTTACTTTCATATAATAATGTTTAAATAAATATTCGAATAATTAAAATGATATGTTTTTAATTGCATAATTTAAAAAAAATTCTAGAATAATTTTGCATACTTAAGAGGGTGGCAATATCAACACAATTAAAAGTAAAAAAAGAATTTTATTAAAAAGATGTATTTTTCTAAATTGGGAAAACCGATTTTAAATGATTATACACTGCGAATGCGAAGATAAATTGATTGGTAGTGGCACTTGGAGAGAAGAATGGCAATATTATTTATAATTCAAAGAATTTGTCCTGTGCTATGTCCATCATTCTGAAAAGTTTTTAGCTATGCTTCTACCGTGAGACAATAATATTTTTTCTCCAATGGAAGGATAATTTAATAATTATTTTCTCGAACACAATATTTATTTAAGACTCTTTGTGTATCGAAAATGAATTTTATGTTCTCAATAAAAATCTGTCCGTTTACTTCTAACAAAAATAAAAATATCAACAACACTTTATTATTTTTATTTAGTAATCAGTAAGTTAGTTATATAAAAACTAAAGGCACTGCGTCTCCGACTTTTTATTTATAATCTATTTTATTCAGCTGGTATTATCTTATAATATTCTGATATTCAGTACATTTATTCCAATTCAGACTAAAATATAATTTTGTCAACAATAATGATTAATACTGATTAAATAAATCACATGCGGGAACTACCGAAAAAAATTTTTTCTGAAATTTCTATGTGTTGTTAATCTTGAGTTGTTGTTATTTGTATCAACTTTTATGTTTATCAAATTTATTATCGTTCGTACAAAATATTGACGTAAAATTTTAAATGACTCGTATATCAAAATTTAAATTTAGTATTTCTCAATAATTTTAATTATTCGGATCAGAGAATTTAAAACTTAATTTTAAGAAATGAAAGTAATAAAAAATTGTCTATTATTAGTTTTGTACTGTTGCATTTGCTGCGCCAATTCAATTAAACGAATAGAATCAACTTTGAATTTAATAAAAAATGGAGAAGGGATAATTGATGTGGGTAAACATGAAAATATCTTATTAATATTAGGTAATACAGGTGCAGGAAAATCTACATTAGTTCAACTAATGGGTGGTGATAATGACAGATTAATTTCGAAAGAGACATCAAAAGACAGTAACGAATATGTTTTTGAAGATGTAGATAATAAAATTAGTAAAAATTCAACCTTAATATCGCAAACTATTTATCCGGAACTTTTCTTTGACAGCATAACAAAGTCAGCTTATTACGATTGTCCGGGATTTAGTGACACAAGAAATTCGTCAATTGCCATTGCTTCAAGTTTTTTTTACTCATAAAGTAATTTACTCAGCAAAGACGATTAAGATTATTTTTGTTGTGAATCATTCATCTGTTCAAGAAGGTGTTGATCGTAGTGATTTTTTAACATTATTAAAACATGCTGCAACATGATTTAAAAATTTTACAAATTTCAAAAATTCTGTATCTATTGTGGTTTCAAAAGTTGATAATTCTTATGTTAAAAAACATAATGACTTTATTTTAGTTTCTGACGAGAAAATAATTGAAAATATAGCACGATTTTTTGACCAAGCGAAAATATCATTAAATGATGTTTTAAAAATAGAAAAAAAAATGTCTAAAAGAAATATTTTGGAAAATGCAATAAACCTAATTGATATATTTCTCACTAAAGAAAATAACACCTTTTCGAAAATCGGAATATTCAGACGTCCTGAAGAGGATGGTCAAATAAGCAAAATAAAGTCAATTCAAGAAAGAAAAATTAAATTGCAAGAACTATTTACAAAGAACATGAACTTTTCGTCTATAACAAATAAAGATTTCGGTTTACAATATCGGTAGAATCTAGTAACGATATAAACGATATTGTCAAAGAAATTAATAATAAAATAGAAAAATGTATAAAGAACTTGTCGAATGAAGTTTACGAAGTCTATATCAAACACGAAAAAGAATTTAAAGAAATGGAATACACGAAAGCCAAATTTGAAACAGGTTTCGATAATATCACATTCATGCTAAAAGAAATTTATTCTGTAACTAGTCCGAAGGAAATATTAAGCTGTTTTAACCTTATTCTTGAACAAAATCTTCAATTAGAATTATCTAAATCTGTTTATTCAACGCTTATCCAGTTTGAAAATTTTTTAAAATTTTTACAAAAAGTTAGTTCAAAGCAGCTTAAAATCGACACTGGAATTATCGTACGAGCCTTCGATAAAACCATTAAATACATGTGTGATTCCATTCGTACATATGGATTTCTTACCGGATTTAATTCAAAGCTTTCCGATTGGAGTGTCCAAAAAGATTTGAATAAATTTAATATTAAAGTTTTAGAAACCAACTTGCAGAAAATGCAAGAAGAAAATGAAGTGATTAAAGGAAAAGATTTGAAAGAGTTTATACTTCAAATTTATTCGAAGAAATTAGAAATGGGAAATCTATTCCTGGATTTGATAATATCAAAGATTCCGAATTGAATTCACATAAGATCACAGTTCTCCTTCTTATCTTGAATAAATCCCTGAGGCCAAAATTTCAATTAATTTGTGAAAATAATAATAAATTAGTTGCGAAAGGAGATATGTTAAAAATAAGTCAAATTGTGAACAGAACAATTTGTACAGATAATGTGCGAATAATAGAAGTATATAGTTTAAATAAATTATTTTTTGATCAAGATGTCGTTATAGTGGGGAAAAACATTACATTTTTGGTAGCTTCAAAAATTTGGGAAGTAATCGGCATAAGGCACATAAAATTGATTGGTGAGAGTAGGAAAGCTTTAATTAAAAGAAAAAGCATCGAACGGTGCGAACGGAGTGGGTGGTAATTTTGAAGGCTTTCCTGGCGCGAATGGTGCTGATGGTAAACGGGGACTTGGAGGACACTTCGGTGGTGCTTTTTTAGGTCTACATGACGTAATCAAAAATGGACAAAACTTGAATATTTTTTCTATAGGTGGTAATGGAGGTATTGGACAAGATGGAGGCGATGGAGGTAATGGAGAAAATGATAAGGACGGAAACTGGGTTGTAGCGAGTAGCAGCCATGATTTTTTTTTTTGATTAAAACTGAGATACGAAAACAGGAAGATGGAATTGGAGGTGCAGGTGGAAATAGGTGGTGTTGGGGGGACGAGTGGAAATCAGTGTGTCGGTAATTTTCCAAATAAAAAAGTGTAATTAATGAATGTTATAAATTTAACTTTATTAATTTTAAAGGTATTTTTATGAATGACGACGGATCTATTCAGTGCAATCAAATTAAGTCAAATGAAGGAAGCATTGGAAGTCCTGGAATAATATCTGTCGTTGACATACAAGAAGAAGAAGTTAAAATTACGAATAAAATTAATTTTTTAAAAAAGTTCAAAAATTTTGTAAGATTTAACGCCAAACATAGTATTTTCAAAAGAGAGTTGTTGAGTTTTTTAGATGTATTAAACTCGACTAAGTATTAAAAATTATGTTTTATCATCAAATTACATACAATTGTAATTTTATTCAGAAGAAAATATGTGTTCAATATACATTTGTAATTTGTGAATATTTATATATTTAATACTTTTATGTTACTAATCATTTATCCTAATTATTTATGTTCTTAAAAAAGGTTGCATACAAATAATGTAGAAAATCCGAGTAGTTACAGAACAAAATAAAATAAATTTTAGAGTTAATATGATTGTGGATTTGCTTCTGAATTTGGATTGAAATTTCTGTCAAATTGTCCTTTTCTCCAATTGAATTAATTGTTCGTGCTTTTTTATATCAGATACCGGTTGTGTGATAGTAACAAAAATGATAGGATTAAGTATCATTAAGGTTTTAATTTGTCAGCAATTTAGTGGAGAAAAGAAAAAAGATTTTATTTCTAAAATTTTGTGATTTTAAAAATTTTCATACTGCAAATTGCAAAATATTTTAATTCCGTTCTAAAATTGATGAAACGTGAAAGTAGGGATTGCAAATTTTGACGAAAATAAAAAATCGGAATTCGGAATGAAATATTTTCGGAATTCGGTCAAATTCCGAAATTTTTTTTAATTTTTTTTATGTCTATACAAATAATAAAAATAACTTATTTGATATAATTCATTGTTATTTATTGCATAAAAAATACTTTTTTTAAAAATAAAAATGGAACATTCTGTAAAATTATACCAAATTCAATTATTACATAACAATAATAGTTAAAACTATATTATTTAAAATGAAATATAAACATAAAATCTTTGAATGGCGATCAAAGGAGTATAAGTCAATTTTTTACAAAAACGAAATACATACATTATTTCTTTGAAGGGCGATCATAGGAAAATAAGTAAATTTTTTACAAAAACCAAATATATACATTATTAAATAATACATATATATACATTATTAAATAATGTATATATTAGGTTTTTGTAAAAAATTGACTTATTTTCCTATGATCGCCCTTCAAAGAAATAATGTATGTATTTCGTTTTTGTAAAAAATTGACTTATACTCCTTTGATCGCCCTTCAAAGAAATTATTGTACAGAAACATTCTAATTTGGCATATCATTTAATAATAAAAAATATAAATTTATTGTTTTATTTGCCTAAAATATGTTTCGAGGAAGCAGATATCATTTAAAACTGCGTCTCCGAGTCTCGAACGTACTTTTGTACAAAAGTTACCTGCAATTGAGAAGGCTCGCTCAGACTCCACGCTCGATGGCGGAATCAAAATCAAAAATGAGTAGGCGGACTCTAATATTTTGCCACGAAAGCCGTTCTCTTCAAAGAATTTCAATTCAGATTTAATTTTTATAGAATTAGAATGTAGAACATTAATATGTACAGAAACGAAAACACTATTTAAAAGTTGGAGAGAGCACGAAAAATTAAATTTTAATTTCGGAATTCGCTGGGAAATTTTCGGGATTCGAAACTATATTTATGAAAACTAATTCCGGAATTCTCGAATTTCGAATTTCGAATATGCAATCCCTACGTGAAAGACATCTTTTTGAAGAAATTTTTTATAATATGGAAACTGCGGTGGTAATTTCAAGTTCAAGAAGTCGAATTTATATTTTACGCTTTTTAGTTTTCATATTTTTTGTTTTTTTTTTTTAATTTTGGTTTTCAGACTTTGCTTGAATAATCAATCCGTTCATTCTGTTCCGTTTCTTGGAAATTAAATGTTTTACATTGAGATACAAACCCTTACAAAACCGATAAACTAATACAATGTAATATTTTCATTCAAAACACTTAGAAAATGTAATAAATCTTTCTACTTTTTTGACTCTCAACCGATTTTGTCAAAAAAAAACAAAAAATTATGTAGGTTTTTTCATCTAATTTGTTAAAATAAATTTATGCAAATGGTAACTATTTAGAAAATTAATTACAAATGAATAAACATCAAGTTTTAGAAATATTATAATTTTAATTTGAAAAAAAAAATTTTTTTTTTTAGTTTTTGTAAGAAAAAGTACAGCAGACAAAACTGTAGGCAAAAATACCAGTTGTAATAAATCATAAAGAAAAAAAAATATGTAATGACATAGTTTTCAACAAAAATTAACAAAAAAAAAAGTATAACATAACAAAAAAAAAAAAGAAAAGAAAACAAAATAATAATGTTAAATTTCTTTCGTGATAGAAAAATATTATTAATATAATATGAATTGCATTATTGAAAAAAAAAAATTGAAAAATAGGGATGAAAATTTAAAATATGATTTATACAGTAAAAGCATTATTAAAAAAAGAGTAGTCATGATTTGAAAACTGACCCTTTTTTTTCCACGGTGGAATCACAAGAGATTTATATGTAAATCTAAGTCTAAGAGTATTTTTTATAGGTATGATTATAACGAATTGTTTGGTTCGAACAAATCGTCTAAAAAAAAACCCGAAATTATTTATATTGATTATGTCATCAATGTCATATAACTAGAAGAATCAACAACATAACGACTCAACTGCAACATCTAAAACTGTATTAAAGTATAGCTTTATGCATTTTTTTTTTGTATTTAATAATTTTTTTTCTTCGCGGCCAAATAAATTGTAACCTTACCATATTTGATATTTAAAACGAGGCAAAAATTATTACACTAGTTAGTTTGATTCAAAAAATTTTTTTTGTTTTTAACCAAAGAGTTAACAAGGTAATGTTAAAAAGTTTAATAATAGAGATATTTTCTTTTTTTAAAATATAATATAAAAAAGGTTAAATATTTTTTTAAAAAATAAAAACAAAATTCCAAAAAGAATATCTTACAAAATGTATTAGAAAGTATAAAGGTAATTTTAACGAAAATGTTTGTTCTAAAATTTATTTCACCGAAACTTAAGCTACTAACATTCAGAACTGATTTTCCTTTAAATATTTCAAAAGCTTATAAATTATAGTGATAAATGATAATAAATTATAGTGCTAAATGATAAACGCTTGAAGTAAGTTAAACCTAAAATAAAACAAAAAAAATGTTGATATTGAAAGGTACATGTACAACATAACTTCAATGAAATATGAGATCTTGATGGGAGGAATATTTGCTAAAAATTTAGAACTAATTGAACTATTTAAGTGATAAAAATATATTTGAACACTACAAATTATTGTGTTCAAATTAAAAAATAATATGAAAATTGTTTGTTGTTTTCATCTGTACCTAAAATGTAAAGGTAAAAGATAAAATCCAAATAATTAAGGATATAATATTGAAAATATAGTTATAAGTTAAAAAGATCTTTCATTTGATTTCATAAAATTAATGGAAGGCACAATCTTCAATTAGTGTTGATTTATTTCTAATAGAAATTATTTAGAAAAAAATAAGATTTATGTTAACACATTTTCTATGCTATTGACTTGTTAAATAAACCTAGCTGATCGTTTTTTTTTAAGGATCTTAATTACATTTTTTACCTAAATTTATTATATATAATTTATCATCTAAAAGAATTGTTAGTTTGAATTGTAGCGCGTGTCCAGTATATGCAGCAGCTTCTAATTTTTTTAATTGTATTGAGCTAAGAAATTGTAGTTTGTTTGACTTTATTTGTTATGATTATATGTTATGACCCTTTAAATCAAAAAGATCATTGATATAAAGAAAACAGGGGTTCAGTAGATTAAGAAATTTGTAATAGAAAAAATTTACTTTGCATTACAGATCTATTGCCGCCAATCTGAGCTGATGTGTATAGGACGATTAGATTTAGATCTTTGCGTAACAAAAACATTTTATGACCTTACTGTGAGAAAAAAATTTGCTAATTAATCCCTTTAATTTCCAAAATAACTTAAACTTCTCAAGAGTGCCAGTTTTTATCGTTTTTTTATTTAAAAACACCAATACTTCAAAGCAACATTGTTTTTAGTTTATTGTGGTTGATGTATTATTTTTAAGAAGGTAAAAAAAGAGAGTAACAAAGAAAATATAATGATTTTTTTTTGTATAATCTTTTTAATTTTTACATAGCTGTAGAAATTGCAGGTAAGTAAAATAACAGGAGAGTGATTATTCAACTGAAGTCTACCTGTTACGAATTCTTTAGAAAAAAATCCAACAAATAGTTAGTCTTATTTTAAAGCCCGGCTAGTCAACACACAATTTGTGAGTTTAATCCATAATCATAAGAGTTTCTTTTTTTTTCAAGTATATCAACTTTTATATGATTTTTATTCTTTATATTAATAATTTTAATTGGATAATGATTTTAATTGGATTTATTTATTACAGAAAGGATAATAACATTTCCTTTTCTAGTTTGCCTTTTTAACGAATGAATCGTGACTTTTTGTGATGTCAGTGTAGAATTTTACCATCATTGTGTAAAAGAATAGTATCTAAAGAAAAATAAAATTTGCAAATAAATATTACATAGACTACAAAGCAATATTAAAAATTTTCTAATTTCCTAACTTTAAGTATATACTAAGTATATTGAAATTACAAGTTATATAAAGTGACACAGGGATTAAATCACCACCATTCACTTGTTCTATGTTAAATTTCTTAAAACAATACCATAACGCTCAACCTTTCTTCAGTGCAAATATTCTGATACAAATAATTAAAGTTTAGAGCCTAAGTGACTTACCTTAAATTTAATAAATATTCTATAACTATAACAAAATTTCACGGAACAGGTTGGTTTTTGATGTAAAATATTTTTTGATTTTTAAAACTCAAACAAAAAAAAACCTAAAGCATATTTCTGGAATCAATGGTGTTTCTTAAAATTAACCTGACTTCAAATTTTTAATTAAGTATTAGAATCAGAATGAGAATTTAGCGCCAGAATTTCACAGCACAATATCACTAGTATTTTAATGTAAATCAGAATATTACTTGCTATTTTTTTCTAGTCGAACTTGCACTTGCAGTTTAAATAAGAAATCTAAAAATCAAACTTGTTATTATAACTAAATAATTATTTTCGAATAATGATTTAAAATTAAAAACTATTTCGACTCGACATAAAATCTTGAAATTGAAATAACTAATTTTCTTTGTAACATCTCATCTTTGTAAACATATGTGCGTGATTAACTACATAATTAATGAATTGAAAATCTTTTACATTTTAAAATTTTATTACTTTTAAAGATAATTTGTTTGATTTTTAGCTTCAATTTCTGCAATGAAGTTCCCATGGATTTAAATTTTTTTTTTAACCATTTTTTTTTTTTTTTTGAAGATTTATCATCGTCCAACAAAAGAAAAATTATTATTTAATTAAAATCATAAAATTTTAATTCTCACAATAATAAAAATAAATAGGAAAATAAAGTTCATATTTTATGTAGAGAAATCTATTAAATTAATCGAAATTCAGATGATTTTTGATTTATGCTTTATGAAGTTAAACATTAATCTAATCTACCGACTTAGTTTTTCTCTCATTGTGTTTTAAAATATTAATTGTAAAGACAATTCACAGCATCGGCTGAAAATGGTGTTTTCATTATTACAAACATTTTAGATTTCATTATTGAAATAATTTTATTTAACAAAATGAAACCAAAAGAACTTTTTATGTCTTAAACTAAATTTCATCGTTAGAAAAGAATTAATAGGTATTCTTGCAAAAGTTTGGCAAATAACTGATATTGCCTTTTTTAACTTAAATTGGTCTTTTTTCCAGAAGTTTGTCAAATAAAAGTAACAACAATAATTTTTCCATATGTAAAGTTTCTTTGATGAAATAGATTATCGATACCTCTAAGATAGATTTCACTTCACTTACTATATGATATAGATAATTTTATAGTCGTGCTTTGAAAATTATTCGTCAACATTAAAGAATAATAAATGTTATAAAAACGATATTTAAAGTAAAAATAGAAAAATATTATAAATTTCATTCTATGATGAAATTATTTTTAATTTAACATTTGTTTTGTAAAAGAAAAAAGTTAAATTTGCTATTCTGGTATTTTTCCAGTCCTTTTCTTATCTTAAAGTTCAGAACAGACTTAAATAAAATCATTGTTTTGACTCTATGCTGAGCAATAAATTCATATGTCATATTGTAAATATCTAAAAGGATTTTAAATCGATTTTAATTTTTAAATTAAAGTAGAGATTTTTTTTGACATTTGCTTCGAATTATTGAGAAAAACAAAAGACTTCAATCTCAACAAGCCAGAAACTTTTAAGTTCAGTATGCTATGTGCCTTCATATGGAATGGATGTGGTTAAGAAAAATTGCCCTTGTTATTAACAAAATATTGATTTATTAAAAAAAGAAAATATTTTGTATAAAATAAAAATTGTAGCTAATGCAAAAGATGAGATTGGAATATTGTGTTGTATACTTTTTATATACTATAAACTAATATGATTTAAAATATTATAAAGAAAACATCTCTCTCTTTAAAATATTTTTTTATCGAGATTTTTCTATATTTTAGTAGTTTTTTTTAGACTATAAACAAAATATCGTAAAGACATAAAAATATGAAGGCTAAATTACAATTTTCATATTACAATGTTGGGATTTGGTTTAATTTTTAATTAAATATGAAAATTGCAGACGTTGACGGTATTTTTTATATGTTTAAAAGCTTTTATTTATTTTTTAAAACCATTTATTTAAATTGCTATTTTTAACGGCGTAGTAAATTCTAGATAAAAATTATATAAAAAATATAATTAATCAGTTGTGAAAAAAAAAATTAAATCAAAATATTTCATCATTAACTTCATACAAATTGATTTGAACTTAAAGACCTTTTTTCATTCAAGCAAAAATCTAAATGTTATATTCCGCTTCTGGGGATAATGAGATAAAAATCTCTATTTAGTTTTTTTTTTTTATCTAATGAATTATTATTTCACAGTTCATGAATGAAAATTGTTTTGTTGGAAAAACACACCTCTAATTACATAGTGGAGTAATGAAAAACTATCTGAGTAAATGAATAATAACTGGGGAACTAGGCGTGGGTGCTTAGGAAAATTTTTAATGATTTTAATAATAAAAAAAATATTTTAGCGAATAGAAAAAATTACTTATATGGATATATTTTTTAAATATTATTATATTATGTACAGATAGAAATATTCAGTTAGTTTCAAATTAACAGAAAAAAAAATTGGTTTTATGATTTTTATGCTTTTTAGTATTATTAACATTTAAATTGAAATCAGTTAAACGGGTATAATTTGTATACTTATTGTAATAATAGGTATAATTGGATTGTTAGATTGGAAAATTGTTTTTATATAAACAGATTGGTTTTTCTAAAAAATAAGAACAACTTTCACAAAAGTTTAACATTTTAATAATAAAGTCTTTAAGAAAATTTCTAATCAAAAAGCTTCTTTTAATTTGTTTTAAGGTTTAATTTAATTCATTTAAACTTAATTGTTCTAATTTATTTGTTTATTTTAAGTCTCTCAAAAAATTACTAAAATGTATGATAATCTATGACAAAGAATTATAACTTTCTTTAAACATTTGAAATTTTAAATGAAATATAAATTTTCGCATAGCGGAATAATATAAAAAATTGCATACAATTTTCTATAAATCCTGTAATGAAACATTTTATTTGAATCTTTTAAATTATCAGAAGAATTATATTTTTTTTTGTAATTTATCAATCATAATATTTCCATTACTATTTACGGAGTAATTGCTTTGATATATATGTATCTTTTTTATTTATTTTAAAAATATTACATAATTACATTTTAATTTGTAATTTATTAGATTGAAATATTTATAATTGATCCTCCTCATGGAAAAATGCAATTATTTTAATGTTTTTTCTGATATATGCATGTATGAAGAAATTAAAAATTGCAAATACAAAAAAAAAATGTCTAATTGACAATTTAACTATTTTAGTTGAATGAATAGTAATAATAGTTAATTAGATTTTGTAATGAAGAATATTGTGTAGGCATTTAAAATGTAATATTATCTATAAGATTTGGATTTCAATATTTTTTACAAAATTTAACTTTGAGGAGCCAACAATTCAGAATTTAGTTAATATATAATGTAATTCGTCGTTCAACAATTTGTAAATTGTAACTAAACTTTGGATTTTACATTAAGGAATTAATTTCTGTTGTGACGAATTTTTATTCATTATTGATTAATTCAGTTCTTTCACAATCATGTAAAATTCTTATTCAATGTGCAAAAAAAATATTATGTTTCCAGAAGTCACTTCATTGATCGATGTTCAAAGTCTTATTGAAAATTAAATATTATGATTGAATATAATTGAGTTTTTGAAGCCCTCACTCAAATTTCAATACATTATAGGAATTCAGTAGCGTATTAATGTGTAAAAGTTAACAAGTTAAAGAAATTGTTATAATTATATATATAATAATGTTCATATAATAATATATAATAATATTCCTAAATTAGATAGAGAACAAATCTTTGTAAGCCTAACTATAAAACATTTTCTATTGCTATGTTTAACATTTTTTCGATTTGAACTTTATTACAGGAAGTTTAGTAGGAATAATAGTAGGTTCACTTACAACATGATTTAATATTTTCAGTTATTACAATAATAAATAAAAGTTTATTATGTAGTAAGCAATACATCGATAATTATGTAACATAATTAAATTTGATTTTTAATTTTAATTTTACAACATGAAATCTATATTAAAAAAAAAACAAATGCAAATTTTTTCTCTACAAAATAGGTGGGCACATAGAATATGAAGCTGGAGCAATAAATCATAATGGTTTTATGAAAATAGGAAGTTTATAAATTTAAAGTGACATAGTTATTTTTTTTTTGTTCATGAAAAACCAATAATTCATTTTTTTTTTTTTTAAATAAAAATCTTTTGATTTTCTATAATGTACATATAAGTATAGTACATAATTGAACATAGATTGTACAAGTTCAGGTTCATTTAAAAAAATAAACCTTAATTTGTTTTGAAATGATTTTTCCATTATAACAATTTCTGATTGAATATGTTTGTTTAGTTTAATAAACATAGAACATAAATTTTTACATAAACAAATTAAAAAAATTATTGCAGAAAAAATTTTTTTTCTAATAAATGTAAATAAGCCAAATGAGTTATTTTGGTTTGCCAAATTGGCTAATCGGAAAATACTCATCAGTTCTAATGTTATCCACATCTAGATCTGGAAACTATCTGATGTTCGTCACAAAAAAAGATTATAATGAAGAAGTGAAAAAGACATAAAAATTGACTTTAAAATAAATTTAAAATTAATGCTCGAGCTATTTGTTTTTGTATACACTACTTGTCTGAGAGCTCTCCTGAATTAAACATAAATAATATAAATATTTTGCAATAAAATAACAACATGATAATGTACCGCGTAAGAAATAATAACTTCATAATTTGCAAACAAAATTTTTTTTTTTTTTCATTTAATTTATGTTGAAAGCCGTATATGAAGTAAAATTGAAAAAAAAAAATAAATAAATATCCCCAAAATCAGATGTGTAAAAATTTTAAATTTTCTGTTGCAATATTTATTGGTTTTGAATTTCTTTGCCAACAAGTTTAATTTATGTAAAATTCAAATAAAAAATAAAAATATATAATTTTTTAAATCAAGATGAGCTCCCGGTATCTAAATTGATATGCAGAGAAAAATTAACTTGTTTCATTTGCAAATAAATTTTTCTTTCGCATTAACGTTCACATTAATCTTCAAACGATTTAATATGATATGTTTTTATTTGCATATTTGGATATTTTGTTTTTTTTTTGTTTATAATAATAACTTTTACGTAAATTGAATAAATTTTTAAGTATATTGAAGCAAAATGGTAACTTTTGTTTTCCAAAATTCATGTTATCAAAAATCATAAAATGACATCTTTTCAACGGAGGATAGTAGTCAGCTCAGTTTTTTAACAAGGTGTTTCAGTAAAGGGTAACGTAATTTGATTGGTAATACGATTTTCTTACTGCAGGTTGGAATTTTTTACTTATCGAACGAAAGCAAATTTCGAAACATGTAATTTTGAAAGAACTTATTATTATGTTTAACTTTACTTATTCTAGGTGCTTTCGAACTTGGTAATGAATAAAAAAAGGTAAGTTCGAATTCATACATAAAAATAAACACCACAAGCAAGAATCGTAAAATGAACAAAGCCTTGAGAGGAAGAGGATTATTATTTTTAATAGTTTTTTTTTTAATTAACATTTTAGAAATCGACAAAAATTCCATTTTTTGATCCTTATATATAGTTATAAATAAATATAAATAAAATTAATTAAGCGTTTTTTTTACAAAATAAAGTAAAAGATACTCTAAAACAGATAGGTATAATTGCGAAAGAATACGTAAAAGTAAATTTTTTTTACAAGTGTGACCTGAAAATATTCACAGCGTTAATCGTCCTTGACGGATTAGTAGATTCAATTTTTTGGATTATCTAACATAATTATGGTAGAAAAAAATGAATGATATGATAAAGCATTCACTTTAGTTTGGTTGACGGAACATTCTCTGAAACATTAAGTTCTAAAACGTTTTAATATAACTTGCAACGAAGCTATCGTTAATTTTATTACAATTATAATTTTTTATAATTATTACAGAATCTTTATCAGTCAATCTTAAGTAATTGAAAATATGAATCAATTAGATTTTATGGAAAATTTTTATGAACCTTAAAATACAACGCTGCTATGATTAATGAGTGAACTCTTTTTAATATTAGTAAATTTCAGCAAGAATTAAATATTAAAAGTACAGTCTTCAATAATTTTTCCTCATAGTATGTTTTATTTACTTTGACAGCAAAAGAATTGTAAAAGATTTTTATCAGATCTCACAGAGTAAAAAAAACTTAATATCTCATCGCAATTATTATTTTTAATTCAAATTCGAATGCGCAAAATTTTATATAAAAAAAAAAACTTTTTTTTATTCAATTTATTATACTTACAGAGATCTTTGAAATTATGATTTTTATTTTTTTGTTTTGTGTTCCATAGATGGACGTATAATGCGCATATAAACCAAGAAAATAAGAAAACCTACCACGATCTCCCATCATCATTACTTGAAATAATAAGTTAATGGATTTCATGTTTTCAATTTATCATTAAATTGTCTAAACATGTTTATCGAAATTCAGATTAAAAAAAAAAAAAATTTTATACGTATATGAATTTTTTTTTTAATAAACCCTTTTTATTATGATGCTTTTACAAAAAGAAGAAAAATAAAATTGATTAGAGTGCATGGAAAAGTCTGTCTTTACTTTATCTCGATGCCTTAATTCAATTCTTTTGCAATAACAGTTTCTTTTATCTTTTTTTTAGATCTATACATAGCAAAATAATAACTTTTGAACAATCGAAATATCCATCAAATTGAGAATATATATATTTTGAATTTTAGTGCACTTATAGCGAATAACCAGCATTAAAAATTTGAAACAATATTAACATTGAATTTTTCCTCAGACATTCATTACTGACGGACATTATTAATATATAATATATATAATTTTTGTATTTGTGGAAGAAATAATTTATTGAAACTTTCAGAAAATAACAAAATCATATTTATCTACCAATTCCAAATAATATACTAACAAATTTTGAAACTATATAATGGGAAATTTCTGACAGTATTACAAAAAAGTGATATTATTAATTATAGTTAAATATTCTTATGTCACAAAGCGAATGTTAGTTCAACTTTATGCGATACACTCTGCAAAGATAGCGATAAAAATAATATAAATTAAAACTAAAAATACTTTAAGGAATTTCTTCAATTAAAAGTAAAAAAAAAAAAGTTAATTGAATATTATGTTCATTAAATTTTGGTCCACTGAATGTAGAACATTGTGTAGATGAAATGGCGCCAACGCAACCTCCTATAAAATCACAACAACAGATAACATTAAACCGACTGGACTACAAAAACATGTTCAAAAATATGTATTTTTTTTATTTATTTATTTTTATCATGTTTCAAGTTATTTTTTACCTTTCCAATAAAATTATTAAATCTTTACTAAAATTTTTTTTATATTCAGATTTTCTAAATTTTTTTATTCTTTTAATTTTCAGAATAAAGTTTTTTCAAGTTTAGTCTATTTTTTAGTTTTATAATGTATTTCATCCAATTATGATCATTTACTTAATCTTAACCTTAATAAAGTGGTTTTTATGTTCTAAGTCGCTAAAAGATCTAAATTTTATAATTAACATACATCAATGTATATATGTGATTTAGCTTATTAAACACTGACTTAAAATTGTTAGTAAGGCCAGACAAATTTCTTTGTATTTCAATTCATGTAATTTTGAAAACCACTGCTTGTTGTCAAGGTTTTCTAAATAAAAGCGTAGTAGTTCACGTTGCGAAATTAAAAGCAATATAATTGAGCTCTTCATTTCTTTAAATCCCGATATTAATTTCAATGCTGAATTTTAATGAAATTTTATGCATACAAATTTAGTTTTTTTTTTTTTTCCATCTTATTTTGACAGCAAGTAATTTAAAAACTATGTTATTAGTGCGACTAACATCTTCATTAGTGTTATGTGTTTTTTTTTATACATATTTTATTTTGCATATTATTATTATTTTTTTTTTTTATTAATTTTTATGACATGATTTAAAACGCATTAAAATGAGTGTTGATGATATGCGCGATAATATTGTGTTGGTGATAAAATACTGATGGCGAAATTCTGTTAATTAGCTTGTCAGCACATTTGAAAACTGATAATCATTTATTTGCATGTAAATTCATATATATTATACATATAATTTTTATGCCATTTTTTATGGACGCCTTCCTTACAAGATAGACAATGTAATATTACGTGAAATTTGCTAAAACTATAAAAAAAAAAAAATTGTACACAAAAAAGTGGGTCGATAAATAGTTCAAAGAAACAAACAAATTGTAATTTGCATCTACTTCAAGAAAGTTTTGTTTAGTAAAAGTTTTTTTCCGAAATTTAGCTCATATGTATTTAAATTTAAATTAAATTTCCGAATAAAATATCAGTAGTTTCAGTTTAGAAAAAATCGTCAGCGAAATATAATCGGGTAGTTAGAGAAAATTATCATTACAGAAGTATTTATTATTATCATTAACAGAAGTATCAATAATTCTTATCTCCTTTTTTTCAATATTTTTTTGCTTCAAAATTGTGTAGATTTATACCTCTACTTAAATGTTAACGATTAATATAGTTTCTCTTGTTACAACTTGCAATTGACACTAACCACATAATTAAAATCTTTTACACATAAAATTATTATTAAATTAAATTAAGAAGAAATTTTTATGAAAACATTTTTCATAATACTGCGTCGGTGGGACATGAAACGCACGACTGTCTTTTTTTCTTGTTTTCTAAATTTTTTACGTGTGAAATATTTTTAGAAGAGCGTGGGAAAACTAGAAGTAACTATATGGAGTATAAAATAGTTATTGAAATAAAATTAGAAAATTATAGCTTCTGTATAATAAAAATAAGTCGCGAAGAATAAAACCCTTGAAATTATAAATTTTAATGTTTTTTTTTTTTTATTTCATCTTGTGAAATTTTTTTTTCAATTAGTTTTTATTGACTTTCATATTTTAATAACTACAATATGCATATAGTCCAAATTTTTACAAAAATAATTAGTTATTATATTATAGTCTATTTTTGATTAACATTTTCATTTCCTTAATTATAATCTTATTCGGCATATAAAAAAAAATTGTGTAAGTTTATGTAAGTAATAATACGAAACTGTCAAATAAATCTAATAAATTTTATCATCTCAATAGTAGTAGCATCCAAAGCAAATACAATAAAAAGTAAACAAAATATCAATAATTTTCTCAATAATTTTGTTTGGGTGGTAAATAAACAAATTTTTTTTTTTAATAACCAAATGCAAAAACAAAGTTTAAACATCTAATTAAAAGTTATTTTTTTGTTTTCCGTTTCTCAACTTTTTTGTGAAATTGTACATCTTTATACTATAATAATAAAATGTACCAAACACCCTGTGCTCTGAAAATATTGCGCATGGAATTACAACTGAACATCATTTATTCACTACATTAACTTATATAATTAAGCTAATAAGATTTGTAAATCAAAAGGAAGTTCCATGAAGTTCTCAATGAAAAAAAATAAAATCTAATTCATTGAAATTAAGAACAGAACTCATTCAGATTGTGTTATCTGAAGAATTCCCATGAAGAGGAATATTGAAAAAAAAAAACATAAAAAAAACCTATGATATCTTTGTTTAACAGAAATAATAAACGAAAAATACAATAAAAAAAAAAGATAGATTTGGTACATACAGAAAAAAAAAAGATTTCTTTAAAAAAAAAAAAAAAACAAAAAAAACACAAACTAGTCTTCTCAAATTTCATCTAAATAGGATGTTTGGAAAGACTATACGTTTTGTGGATTTTTTTTTTCTTTATTTCCTTTATTTTTCAATTTCAAAATAAACAAAATGTAACATAACCATTGCACAAATTGCATTAAATTTATTTTATCGTATAAAAGTAATATTTTCAAAAAAAAAAAAAAAAAAGGTCAAATAGGTTTATGTACCTGATTATAAATGGGTGAAATAATCGTATTGTGATCAACCCATCTACATTCAAATATATCTAATTTTTCCTTTTTCATTTAAAATTTATAATTGAAGTATGTATGTAAAAAAAACTGAAACTGCAATCTGTGTCCCACTTAGAAATACAGGAATATATTTTTATTCACGGTAGGTTTTTGCAAAAATTTATTTATTTTTTAGGTGGCTGTAATTTTAATATATAGACAAGTTCTTTTTTCAAGACAAAATAAAATAATTATTTGTAACTTTAGAATATGTATTGGATGATAGTTGATAATCTTCTCGAAAATTATATATAATAAACTATGTGTATTACCGTGTTCCCATATAAAATCAATCTAAACTTTAATCCCACAAATAGCATATAATTAAAACAGGCATTTCCACTACGAAAGTATAGGATTTGTTTAGTATTTAGAAAAAAAAAATTTGTTTTTAGGAATTTATTTGTAAAAATTAAAGCAAAATTTTAAGCAAAAACTAAATTTTATCGAACATAAGAACACTTTGATAAATATTCGTTGATATGATAAAAGTTAAAAATAAAATTCAAAATTAATTCATACATATACCCTTTTTATGTATCTTGATTATTGCTCGTGATTTATTTTAGAAAATAAATGAATCACTAATACTATGACTAAGACTTTATTTAATGTTAGGATCACGGTTCTTTGATATATGATATAGCAAGTATAATGATTTTTGATTCCAAATTATCTAAAAATAAAATTTGTTTTCGGTTACAGTATTAATTAATAATTAATTTTTCATTTAAAAATTATCATAAAATTAAACAAACAATTATAAATAAATATGAAAAAAAATAAACGATTTCATAATCATAATAGAATAGCATCAATCATCTTTTTAAAACAACGTAAAAAATATAATTTTTTTTGTACTGTGAAATTGTCATAAAACAATGATCATTAAATTATCAATAATAATAATAATAATAATGATGTTTCCTGGGTGTGCTTGTCGCGAAACAAATTAAAACAATTATTGACAAATTTGTAAAATAATAATTTTTCAAAGTTAAAAAGTTAGGATTATAGCATAAGATGACAAAAAAAAAAGTATCGATTCAACTAAGTTATCTAAAAATGAAATCAAAAATTTTAGTTGTTAGTTGACTAAAATTGATTACAGATTTTTTAGATATACTGAAAGGAAATGAAGGAATGCCTTTAGTATTGAATCCATGCAATTTCTAGTTGATCAAATTGCATAAAATTCATTCTTTAATTATTTTATTTTATGGAATCTTCTGAAATTTAAAAAATACGTTTTTTACGTTGAAAGTTAAACAACGCTTGTTTATCTTTTTTTTTACTAGATTGTTCAATTAAGTATAACTACCAGAATAGTTAACATTATTCTTCCACAGCCAGTATTCTATATCTTATTTTACTTTATAAATGTTTGTTAATAAAATCACTTGGCACTAGCGCACAATATATTTTGTCAAATGTGAGTTTAAAAAGATAGATTATTATTTAAGAATAAATTAACAAAATTGAAATGAAAAAGTAATTGAGTAGGAAAACAAAATAATAAACAAGATTTTCATTAATTTTTTTTTTCATTTTTGAATTTACAACCATATTTGAAAGGGTTAAAAAAAAAGACATATTATACATATACAGATTATTTTAAGGGGATTTAAAACAGCAAAGATTGAATTTAACATTTTATTACTATAATTGACAACCCTACCTAAGTGTAACATGAGAAAGGTGCGGTTCATTTTAATTTATATCCACATAAAAATAAATTTTTCAGTTTTGTAAAAAATATGGCATTGACCTATGATTTCTTAGAAGTTTTTGTATGGAAGGATTTGAAGGATATACTAATTTCCTATACCAATTTCTATACACAATACTTCAATAGCGATATATAAATAAAGAAAATATTTTCAAATTGAAAATGCCAAATTGATAATATCTAAATACTTCTAACATTTTCAGGATTGTCCAAATGTTTCAAAAACGCAAGGAATTACAATAATATGCTTATAAATTGATAATGAGAAATATTTTTCGTTTCTTCAGTTATAAATTTCAAATTAATAATAATTAATTATTATTTATTTTAAGATAACATTTTTTATTCAATTTAATAATATATTAAGAACATTTATAACTACATTTATATTATATATTCGCAGTTTAACATACATTATAATTAAAATATATCTTTAGAATTCATTGATTAGACATGTAAAAATCACATATTATAAAATTTCAATTAAAAAACAGAAAATTCAAATTAAGACACCTATCATTTTAAGTAGACGCATAATATCCACCACCTACGGCTATTATATCCTGTCAATATTTGTTAAGTAGTTTAATAAATTTTCACCAATCGCCTCTTAGCGAACAAAAATATGTGAATAAAATAAGGAATGAATGAAAAAAAAAAAAAAATTAATAACATTTTAAAAGTTTCTTATTTGTATCGAAACCTAAAAGAAATAATAAGTATATATTTTTCTTTGGAAAACTTGTTATAACTATTTCTCTATGTGTACGCGAAACGCACATTAATAAATATGTTAACTTTCCAATAAAATGTTTGTTTATTATTATTATTATTATTATTATTTGTGCAAAGAAAAGATAATTTATGTTAAAATTATGCAGAACGTAAAACAGGTGAATAAGTATAAATAACTTAAGAGATTTATTTTTTTGTAAGTGATTCAGAATTAGCAAGGTAAGGAATAGTATTTTGAATAGATTTATGAATGAATTCCTAAAAAAAAAATTATTTATTATTTAGGATTATTCGAATTGAAAATATGTTGACAATTTTTATTTTTTTTTAAATCAGATTATCCGTAGTATATTTTATGTTTTAAATTTTGGATTTATTATTTTGATAATATTTATTTTGTTATTTTCTGGTAATTTTGTTAGTTTTCCAAAATTTTTAAATTAATATATGTTTTTTTCACTTACTTAAGGTTTTTTATAATATACAATGATTAATAACCTTGATGATTTGAATGGGAAATTAGAGAATAACATGACCAACCTTACGAGATATGAATTATGACATTTCACCACGAACAAAATTTAAAATTAAATGGCGAAACATAATTATGTATATTATTATATTAAAATTGAACTTGGGCGCTTTCTTTTCAGAAAAATTTAATATATGATTATAATCATTTTTAGTTGATCTTTTGATTGCACACACTATAGTTTTAATAATTACGCTTCCAACTGAAATTTTTCTAGGTATATGGTGATGATTATATATTTCATCTCTCCATTCCTATTGCAGTGTAAACAAAGTTATATAATTTAAAAGATTTCCTTTATTTATTATTGTTATATACTACATGCTTCTTTAAAACTTTAACATCCCATTGATAAAAGTTTACGCGAAATAAATAAGATTTAAAAATAAAAATAAATTATTCAGCATCCTGACTATAAGAACCCTTTGAATTGAATTAGCGAGAAAATAATTATGTTATTTTATTTTGTTATTATTATTACGTTTAGCGGTGGCAATTTTATATCATTATAGTTACTTAACGTAAATATTTACTTGGAATATTAAAAAAAAAAAGATCCGTAAAAGAAAAATAGTTTATAGAATGTGAAACGACTTAAATTATTTAAAATTTAATGATGATGACTTATTTATAAAAAATTCAAAATATATAGTAGAAACGTATAATTTTTATATTTGAGTTATCATGCAACTTTGTGTTGCTGGTACGCTTACCAACACTACATGGTAGAAAAATAGTCAGGCGCAATATAAGCGGTTTTCAATTGAATCCAGAATTTAGTAATTATTATTTCCTCAAAAAACTTTTACAATACATTCTGTTCAAGTTGAGTACGTGCTTTGATGGAAAAAAAGAAAATCATATATAAATTGATTTCTCAATTAAAAAAGTGAAAATTACGTATTTTGTATTTATGTAAAATTTTCAAATTTTATTGATTTCTATCATAGTAGCTCTACATTACTATATAAGGTGTACATATCTAAGAATATGTATAATGAATTTGACATAAATATTTGATTTTATATTCACCATATCCAAAGACGCGCCAGAACATAACGGTAATAATAACTCAAGCAATAAAATCAAAAAATAACGATTAATAAATATTTAGCTTGATAGCTAACTAAGTGATAATTTTGAATCAAAAAAAAATTTCACTATTTTATCTATTTTAGGTTAACGATGGATGACAATGACAAGCTATTAATTAATGTATTAAGTTAATAATGTAATACCAGAACTCAGAATAAGCAAAAGACAAGTTGTATTTTAACAAATTATGGTTATATATATTGTAGGTGTCAATTTAATTTGAAGCTTCGATAAAAACTAAGATTTATTGTTTAAGTCCTACAAATAAAGTATTTTATTTTTAAATTTACATAGGTACCCATTTAATCAATTAACTTTTCAAGTTTTTTTTTATCACTAATTAACGTTAAAAATATATAAAAATTTGAATACTAAAATCCATTTTAATGAATTATCACTTCTAATTAATAATAAATTTAAATTGATTTATTAATTTATTTCTAATTTATTACCATTGAAATTGTATTGTAGACATTGTAAGCATCATAGATTGCGCATAATATGTTTATAGGTATTGTATTGTAATATGATTCAGGTATATTGTAGAATTTTTTGTCAATGTTCCAAGATCAGAAGTAAGATTTTTAGATTCCCTGTCGTGAGATTGACTGAACTGGACTTTTAAAAACTCCTCCAATAGCATAGGATGTTATATAATGTGTAAAAGTAGTCACATGACGTACATATAAATGAAATATTTGATAAAGTCTCAGTTTCATAATTAACTCATCTTTAATTTCTTCATATACCCATTCAAGCTTAAATAATGAACTCGTTTATTTCGAAAACTAATTTTATTTTAGTATTCAAGTTTCTATTCGTATGAAATTGAAAAATTTTTCAAGGTAATTAAATATTAAAAAGGTCTTCTTTTATACATTTACTTCGCATTTTATGTTGGCGAAGTAAATTTAAGTAAAATTTTGATTTTCTTGGAAAGGAAGATAGAATCACATTCGAATTATTTTTTAAACCAAATAAACAAAAATACTAAAACTGAACCTAATAAATTAGTTTTTTTTTTTTTTTTTTAAAAACGCCTTTAATTTATTCAGTGAATTAATATTAAACAACAAAAAATAATCAAAAAAAAAAAATATTATATGATTATTTTAAAAAGGTCTTAAAATAATTTAATTTCTCTACATTTTCTGAAGTGAACGATAACACAAAAACTCCTCAGGTAAATATGATGGTAAAAAAATATTTTTGTTTTTTTGTTAAGTGAAAAACATATTAGGTTTGGTTTCATAAGCGAAATACATACGAAATTCTAAATATTAAAATTCAATCGCACGACCTCAAAAGATAAAAGACAGAATTTCTTTAGCGCATGAGAAAATATTAAGAAATATATTATGGGCATAATTTAAAAAACGGTTTTCTCCATAATAATAATCTATTACCGATTTATTGGTTTTATATAGCTTTTACTGATATTGTATTAGCTCTTTCCCAATAGTGTTATAAAACCTTTATAATCGCCCTCATTCGGAATTTTTTACTTAATTTGATTTTCATTTCTTGGATCATTTGAAGCCGAGAAAGCATATTAACAAAAAATCTTGAAAAATAGAGCGATCAAATTTTAATTCGTTGATCTAAAAAAACTTATTAAAATTGGTCTACGGTGGATTAAATAAAGGTTTGTACGGAGAATGAAACATTTAGACATATAGACATGTAATGTAAGTCAAATATTTTACAAATCATTGGAATATAATCATGATTTAATTAGCCCATCTCTCTATAACAATGTTGAATAAAATTTCTCAATTTTTTGTTATCTAAAATAAAACTATAAAACAAAAAAAATATTATCGTCTGTGGAGAAAGACGCTTTTGGAACTGTAATGTCTAACTTGTCATGTATTAAAAAAAGAGTTAAGATATACTTTAAAAAAAAAAAAAAATAAAACCATATTCTGAGCCGAAAAAAAAACAATTTTTTTTGTATTAATTTTTGATAATTATTATGCCTAAATGGGGCGCTTATTTAAAAAAAAATATCGAAAAATTTAATGGGTTCAGATTTTAATGGCATAAATTATAAAAATTAGGTTTTCATGTGTCAAATGAATAGTTTAATTTTATCGATAAAAATGCATATTTTTCAATCAAAAATTGTTTTTTCCTTTTCTTTTTTACAATATATTTCTTTCCAGAATCTTATAAAGCGAAAAATAAGATTATTTTAAATTTTATATTTGAATTTTTTAAAAAGCAAGGAGAGAGAAAGAATCTTACTTTATTACAGAAAATTCAGCTATTGAAATAAACGAACCATTATATGGTAAACTATGGGCACTGGAAATTGTGTTTTGTTTTATTATTTATTATTCCTACGAAATTTGGGAACTTCTTCAGAGCCACAAAATGAGAAATCTTGAAATAAACAAAAATAATTCCATATTTCATATTCTTCTTATCGACTTATTTTCTTATTCGTTCTATTTTTATTAATCTGATAAAAGCATGAAGTAAGGAATTGGCTTAAAAAATAAAAAATACTAAGAGACAACGAATGGAATTTATAAATTTATTATTTACCAACATGTAAATAAGTTTATACATTATAATTTTAGTTAAGTTATATTTGTGTAATAATTAATAATTGATTTTTTTTTGTCAGTATACTACTTCTATAATACATTATTATTAATTTATTGCATTTTTTTATATATGTATATCTCTTGAAATTATTAAATTTATAAATAAACTATTCGCGCCAATCATTCAATAAATTTATTATTCCCTCAAAATGATGTATAGCATGTAATTATTGTCCTGAAGGCAGTAATAATAATAATTACATACAAAATGTTGAAGTAAAAGGGTTATGTTAAATGTATTTTATGTATATGTTAAATATTTGTTTAAAAAATATACATAAATATAATGAAAACATAAACTTTCATTTCATTCTTTTTATGAGCAAATAAAAAAACAAAATTTCAATTTTTTTTTTTTTAAATAATAATATTGAACCTAACTATATTACCAATTATAATGATTAAGAAAAACTTCTAGCCTTGATGTTCAATTATTTGTATTTTAGTTTCAAAAAAATAAATGTAAAAAAATCAGGAATTTTAATCGACTTAATATATTTATTACGAGAAAATCAAATCACATAAACAATATAGCAATAACACAAAACTGTCTGAATAATCCGCTAAATTTTCAATAATTACAAAAATTCGTATGAAATAAATAAATCTCTCGACTAAGTGACAATTAACTATTGAACTCTTAACAAAACATCGGATATGATGATGACAACCATTTCTCATTGAATTACTTATTTCTTATGTTTGACAATGAAAATAGAAATTAATGGAAAAAAAAAAAAATTATGATGCATTGTTCTCTCTATAAAAAAAAAAAAAAATCCCAATCATTTTTCTTAACCATCCATAAAAACTTTATACAGCTTTTAACTTATCCAAGGAGAAAAACACGATTAAACAAAATATCTATTTACCCACATTTAATTTTAACAAAATTGAAGTTATGATCTTTACGAGGCAAAAGAAAAAAAAAATTTATTGGTTCAGTCTTTTTGTAGTTCAAAACAATTATCTTTTTCACTAAAGAGTTAATACAGCATAAATTTTTAAAGAATTTCAGAATAAGTTTTTTTTTGTGTTCAGAAGAAAAATAAATTAAATACCTACTTTCAATCAAGGCAAAATCATAATTTAGTACATACAATTTTAAGTTATTGAGTTATTGTATCACATTTTTATTCTATAGCTTAAATATTTCTATATTTCTATATAAGTTTCGTGCGCTTCAAATGTAAACTGGTAAAAAGATACATTATTGTTAAGAAACAACAATATAATATAATTTTTTTTTTTTATTTCTGAAGTCGAAAATTTCAGTTCTCGCTTATCTAGAGCTTGTAATAGAGTATAAACTTTTTGGAAATTTGCTCTTAAATATGCATTTTTATTATTTTATGCATAGTATGATTATGTTGAATTGAACGTTTACATAAATTTATATAACATAAATATGTAGATATACATAAAGTAATCTTCAACATGTTTTAACCGTATCACTAATTAAAGTAGCTTTCATAGAATGATTTACAAAAAAAAAAATATTTTTTTTTATAACAGATCCAATAGAATTTAATAAAAGATACCAAGAGTCAATTAGTTTCTTTTTTTTTTCATAACATTAAAGATGAATTGTACGTTAACACATCTTTTACTACTGACTTGTTAAAAGTCTTGTTAATTTATATCTTTTAGAGGTGTTTATTTGTTACCCACATTTTTTTTTTTTTTTTTAACATTTTCAAATATTTTGTTGATTTGTTCATAGAGAATTTTGAAATATTATTTAGAATTAATTGCGGTGCGCTTAAAAAAAATTATTTTCATTTTTTCCTGTATTTTTTATTTTTATTATTTTTTTTTTTTTTTTCATATTCCTTTTTCAAAGAGTTCTGATGATTTTGTTCAATCTTTCTGTGTCATTTTCATGTAGAATATTTTTATATGTTATGAAAAAAAATAAATTAGTGTGAAAATTATAAATTATATTCAATTAATCAAATTCCATAATATAAAAAATTTTAATTTTTCTTTTTTCTTGATAATATTATTTATTATAATTAATGTTTTGCTTTTGGAAACACATAATGTAACCATTTCGAAATACATAATCAAAATATTTATGTATATATTCTAAAACATGACCAGTAAATGTTAAGAACTTGTTTGTTGATTACATTTTAACTATTTTTTTACTACATTACTCAAAACGCTAATCACCTCTAAATGTTTAACACCGTTTACTTTACTTCAAAACATATATTTTAAAAAGATTCACTTGGCTATAAATGATATGTTGTTCCTACCATTATTGTTTAAGTTCTTTCTCTAATAACAACCGAATATAGGAAAATCTTCAATTGAACTAAAAATGTGAACAATGTTTGAAAAATATTCAAAGTGTACAAATTTTATTTATTTAATTTTTTTTTTAAACCTATTTTAATATAAATATAATTTTTTATTATATTTTTTTTAATCTATTTTTGTATGTGTTTGGTGTTAAATATTTAGAATTAACTTACGAGAATATTATGTGAAATACTTTGTTGCAATATATTTGGGGAACATTTTACTGAAACATTACGAAAATTCAAGTAACCAAGTTCAGCTAATAGTATGAGAGTACACAAACGAATAAGCCCCTTGATTTAATTTAGTATATGTATGTATACTATGAGACAAAAAATATACCTACGGGAAAATAAATATAGTTTTAAAATTAAAATAACAAAAAAATATATTTATCATAAATCCTTGTGCAACACCAAGATTGATATAAATTCTAAAATTTGTTGTAATTATTTAAAAAAAAATCCTCTCAAGCGATTCTTTAAAACTTTCTGGAACTAAACTAGTTGCTTCTATTATTATTTTTCAACCAGAAATCATCAATACTTCAAAGCAACAATAAATGTTTAATGAAAAATAACAGTCTGTTAAAAATTACTTCCTTATTTTAATTTAACCATGATTTTCATTTTTATTATGAATGAAATAAAAATAAAAAAAAATAGTAAACAATAAGATATTTATTTTTCATTTTCACTTTTATGTACTGCACATTTTTAACAGGTAATTTAACAGAAAGAGTATAATATTCATTCAAAATATTCATATGAGTTGTTTAAAATTTATGTTGCTTAAACATTAAACCTGAAAGAGATAGTTTTTCTCTATGGACCATTAAAAAAATCAGCAGTCAGGCTTTTAGTTATATTTTATTCACCGGCATGTTAACTTCGTTAAAATTCTAATCGTGAGCGGATTAAAAATATTGTTTTTGCTTATTTGATTATATTTTAACTCGACGTTAATTTTTTATTTTTTTTTTTGTTTATTTTTTCTTATTTTGATGTTATAAGATTTTAATTCTCATTAAATTAAAAAAAAAAACTTATAGTAAAAAAGGATATTAATTTTTCAAGCCTCATTTCTTTTTACTTCTTATTCGTGAGATCATGAAAAATATATTACTATTTATAATTA
This sequence comes from Hybos culiciformis, assembly GCA_964007475.1. Taxonomy (NCBI): domain Eukaryota; kingdom Metazoa; phylum Arthropoda; class Insecta; order Diptera; family Hybotidae; genus Hybos; species Hybos culiciformis. The sequence continues at coordinate 75,379,853 of OZ023274.1, forward strand.
TTATAAATTACTTAAATATAATAGAATAAAAACGAAGATGAAATTAAATTTGAAAAAAAAATTAAAAATAAAAGCAACACGAAGAAAATTTTAATTTTGATACTACAATGTGAAAACTTTCTTATAACATTTGGTATTATAAAAAATTCGGAATTAAGATCAATAATTTTAGTTTTTCAAGAAATTGGGAATGATGTATATTCGTGTGATAAAATTATTAAAATTGCCTTGATCAGGACTACAAATATGTGGATAATACGCAAAATTTTCAGAACGAACATTTTCACGAACTTTGCAACTGATTTGAGAATTAATAAAAAATAACAAGCTGAGAGTAAAATAATTGAAAAAAAAAATAAATAAAAAAAATCGTGTAAAAAGGAAAAGTTTTTATTTTTCATGATTAAAAATTTTTCTTTTTTCATTACTACTGGATACGATTGGATAAAAAAACTTCTCAAACTGAAGAATAAAATTCAAAATTTTTCTTTTTTATCGAAATATGAGTTCTCAAAACAAAACCACCGTACTTATGTATAAGAAAAGAAAAATATTGCGACAAAAAAATATAAAAATTAAATGTAAAAAATATTTGAAATGAAATCGATTTCAATAGACAATTTTTTGCGAAAATTATGGTTTTAGAAATTTTCAAGTTGTTCATCTAAAAATATAAAAAACTACGGAACATAACTTTTAGGTAAAAGAATAAGATAATTAAAGGTCGGAAAACGTACATTCGTACATTGCATTCACCCAGATCTCAAAATTCAAAATTTAGTCTAACAATTAAAACAATGCGTCAATGAACATTATACTTGAAAAAGTTATTAATAAAAAGTCTTTTAACAGAACTTACAAAATACAGTTCTTATTCCATCTTCAAGTTGTAGTCAATAAAAATGTTCGTGTCAAAGAATTCAGGACAATTTGCAAAATAAAACAGGCTGCAAAGAAATTTCGTGTCTCTATATTAAGATTTAACTTGCCAACCCATAATTTTTTTCATTTAAAAGAAATGATCTTTAAAATGGTTTTTATAAATTTTTTTTTTTATAATTTTTGCAAATAAAAATTTTCCCATGGCCATAATAATTTTCAAAATTTTTATAAAATCTAACAAAACAAAAATTATTACTTAATTAAAATGATAAAAGAAATAATAAAAAAAAAAATATGAAAAAAAAAATTCAATAAAATTCATAAAATATTTTGTTCTCACAATAATAAAAATATTATAAATAATAATTTTTCTCCAGATTTACTGAAGAGAAATCTATCGAAATAATTTTAAAGAAATTTTCATTCTGTTTTGTTAAAATTTATTTATAATAATTTATTTCAAGAACTTTTTGTCTTATAGTATTCAAGTTTAAGATTTAAGTTTATTAGTTTCAATTAAAAATCCAGTAAATATAATTAATAATTTTATAGAATCTTAAAAATTTATAGATTCTTATTTAAGTAAAAATGTTTTTTAAACTAGTTTGACTTCTTGAAAAGATTAAGTCTAATACTTAATACTCGATTATCTGATCTCAATAGTCTTGTTCCTTTTAATTCGAAAATCATCCCGTTTCAAGAGAATAGTGTTAAATTGGTATCTAACTGAAAAAAGCTAAAAACAATTTAAATGTGCAAAACTTTTTTTTCACATATATTATGTCATTATATACACGTAATTATAGTTTAGCTAAAACATAGAGATGTTTGATATTTATCGATATTTTAGGATATCGATATTTTTAGCAAACATTTTTATATGGTATCGATACACTAGGTTCACACGATACAATTGTCGAAAAGGATACACCTCTGTTCCCGATATTTATCGATATGTATAATATTGATTCTTCCGGAAATATCGAACATCCCAATATATAGAATATTGCAAAACATAGCTTGGTTTTAGTATAATGTTCAATTTTAAGGATTACTTTTTATTAAAAAAAAGTTTGAAATAACAATTTTTTGAATTTGTATTTTTAATAAACATTTTTTTTTTTATTTAGCTAATACAAACATTTTTTTTTTTTTTGTTAAAATTATTGATCACGCAATAAAATTTATTATTAATACGGGATAATCCAATAAAAATCTTAAAAACACCTTATTTACCAGCAACAACACCAAAAAATTGTAAACAACAAAATAACCAAATAATCAATTTTAATAAAACTTCTTTAAAAAAAATTATTTTTTTTTTTTGTGTTGTGCAAAAATTGGTTTTTTTTTTGTGTCAAATTTTGTGTTTAGCACAGTCAGAAACCATGAAGATGTTTCTTTTTTTTTATAGTGAATTCTGTTTTTTTTTTGTTTGTACATCTCTAACAGCCATAAAGAAAAATTGAAAAAAAAAAAAAAAAAGAAACGAATTCATATAAATTTAATGTGATAGTCGTGCTTTTAAAATAATTCTTTATGGTTTGAATTAAAATAATCCTAGTTAAATTAAGTGTTTTTTTTTTCTTTAAAAATAAAATATTAAATTTACAAAAAAAAGTTATTAATTTAATTCGATGAGCAAATGTGGTATTCAGGTTAATCAAACACTGTGGAAAAATAAAATTTTTAAAGTGGTGATAAATTTAAAATTTGATATCGACACTGTAAAATTGATTTAATAGTTGTACTAATGGTGCCGTCCGATCCTTATTTAAGCTTGAGAAAAATAATGAAAAATTCTTAATTAGATTTTGTTAAAAAAAAAAGTTGTATTAATGCACATTTATGATTTTAGTCCCAAATTTTAAATAACTACCTATAGTTTTTTTTTTTAACACTTTTTTATTTTAAGAAATTATTAGTTTTAATGATATTTACAAATATAATATTTTTTATGATCTCATTTTTTTAAAAGAGTTGTGTTAAAAATGTAAATGTTCATTTAATTTTCACCTGCATTGTATGTTATTGAACTGTTGAAACTTTTTCATCATATAATGGTAATTATTGTATTTCATTGCTGACCTTCTAATTTTAAATATGCTCCATTTCTCAAGTTATATGCCTTTAATCCATTTGCATTTTTCCAAAGATATTTTGTTGTTTCTTTTTTAAGTACAAAATCCATCATTTTACACATTAACATCTGTTTGACACTCGTACCCATTTCTCTTTCATTTCTCATAATCAAATATTTTCAATGAGTATAGTCTGGAACTTTAAAAATTTCAGATAGGTTATTAATATCAGCTCTATTTAAGAATATCTAAAGATTCCAAATGAGCAAAAGATAAACTCTGATTTTGTGAAATATTTATCGATTCATGCCTTAAAATGTAAAAAGACTTGGATGCCTTTAATTGTTTTTATTATTTATTATTATTTTTTGAAAATTATTATTAAGTTAAAACCCATTATAAAAAAAAAATAAGAAAACAATTTTCTTTACATTTTTATTTTTTATTTTTAAAATTGCCGGTCTATCATTTTGTCAATTTAAAAAAAAAATAAATATTTATAAATATAATTAAATAAATTTTCACTATATTTCAAACATTTTCATTAAGTGAAAAAATTAATTTTTTTCAGTGAAGAAAATAAAATTGTTTTTTTTTTTTCTACCAAATAGATAAATGACGATTATGTTTATTACTATTAAAATGAAATAAAAATTTTATATATTAAAATATAATAATAATAATTTGAAATAATTGCAAGATTATCTTTCCATTTAAATTTTCTTACTTTATCTGTTTTAATGGTTTTAAATGAATTTTTTTCGTATATTTATAAAGTTAAAAAAAAAAAAAATTGAAATAAAAATGTTATGTTATTAATATGTTTGACAAAATAATTATATAAATAATAATTTTTCATAAAAAATTAATTTAAGAAACAACAAACAAGCAAAAAAAAAAAAAAGTGAAAATTAATTTCTCAAAAAAAAAAAAAAATTATAAATAAATAAACAAAAAAATAAATATTAATGTGTTTTCTTTAATTTATAAAATTAAAAAAAAATATATATATAAGAAATATATTTTTTAATAATAATTTATAAGAATTAATAATATTAAAAATTTATCTAAATGACTAGATCACAATATGAAGAATTATTTTCAAATAATTTTTATAATATTACTATGGATGATAAAAATAAGGTAGGTTTTATTTTCTTCTATTTTTTTTAATTTAATTGAGTTTATTTTGAATTTCAAAATAAAATTCTAATTCAAATCTTAACTTCATTTTATGATTATATGAACTACTTAATGATGTCTTAATTTTTTGTAGACTTTTAGTTCATTTTAATTCATTTTGGTTTTTGGGCGTTAGTTGTTCCAGCTTTAGTTCCTAAAGCACTTGAGGACTATATTTAACTACACTATAAGTATAACAAAAAAAGAAAAAATCCCACCTTTGTGCCCTTGGCCTTAAGTAAAATATAGTTATGCATTAAATAAAAACATCTTAAATATGAATTCATCAACAATTTATTATTAAATTTTAAAGTTTAAAACTTGGAATTATAAGACTTATGCTTTGCTAAAATATTTTGTTGTTGTTTTGTTTCCAAAAGAAAAAAGTTAATATTTATATAAATATTTTTTGTTATTAATAATGTTATGTTAATTATTTTCATAAATAAAAAAAAAAATGTAAAAAAAGAAATAATTCTAAAAAAGTCTCTAATTCTTTTATTCTCGAAGATATTTTTTAACATCAACAGTGGCTTTAGCAAACGTTGTGCCAAATCTATAAGCCATTCCTGGAATGTGACCAGCATAATTTGGTGTTAATCCACTATTTTTAGGATAAATATCAAATATTCCGAATTCGTCTTTAATAGATTTTGGAGGTGGACTCAGATTATTTGTAATTGGAGCCCATTCTGTACTTTGCTTATGCTGATAATTATTTGTAAAATCAACTAATGCACTATTAGTTATTAATTTTTGACATTCACCAAAATGTTGATTCTCAACTGGTATATGACCCATATAGCCTTTAGTTATATATTTTTGAGGATCATCATTTTTCATGAAATGGGGTGGAGTTGATCGTGAATAAGGTAGTGGGGGAGATTCAGGAATATTCTCCCTTTTTCTTAGAATTCCTTGAGCTTCTGGTCGAACAGCTTCCAATGGTAATCTATAATTATCAGTTTTGAAAGATCTTTCAGCCACACTACGTAAAAAAATATTTTTCTCTTGCAATGCAGTTCGATGTTTCATTTTTCTAGCTTCACATCTTAGTTTTAGCATCAATTTTTCTTGATCAGCAATAGCCTCTGTGGCTGTAACACCAAATCTCTGTCCAACCTTTGAATATTTATTTGGTATGAAACCTTCATAACCAGGAGTCATCGGATGCTGAAAAATTGCATCACCTAATTTCTCGTGATTTTTAACAATATCAATTTCTGCCAATGTAGGTCTACGAATACCAAATTCATCCATACTTCGATTTGAAACAATTAAATTTTCTGCATGTGAAACACACGGATCAATTAAAAGTTTATGTGTTATAGTTCCATAGGTATCGCCGTTTCTATAAAGATATTGTGGACACTGTCCACTGTATCCAGGAATAAAATGTGGCTCTGGCGTTAAAAGTAATTCCATAATTTTTCGCTTAAAATATAATTGTATGTACAGGGAATTTACTCAAGTTTTCACTAGAAAATTTATTAATTATTTTAATTTTGAAATTTCATTACAATGTTTTTTTCCCGAAAATTATTGAATTATCGAAGCTTATTCAATTTGAATAATTTTTATTTATATACATTCATGTATTTTTGAACTGATAAGATTTACTTGAACTGTTTCAAGGGCGGTATATAAAAATAATTGAAACTTTTTATTATCTTACCCTTATTTTTTAATTGACTTTATTCTTATCTCTATAACTAACATAATACCGCTGCTGTTCTAACAATCATCAAGAGTCGAATCTTGATGGGAGAAAGCAAAAATAATTAAATCAGAGATCAAAATATCATTAAATGAATAACAAAAACCAATTTCTCTATATAAAAATGTTAAATTTTTCAAAAGTTAAAAAACAACCTCAATTTTAGATCAGAGACTATTCATTTTATTGCATTCAGAACTTCATTTTCAGTTATACCTCTTAAATAATTTGTAAGATTTTGTTTTTGTCTATATTAATTATTATTTTTAAAAATTATTTATTTATTTCCTGGAAATATATTCAAGTTCAATTTTTAAACATTAAAAAAGAAAAATGAAATTTAAAATTAATTTATTTCTGTATCTTTCGGAATCTTTGATATTATCAAATCCAGGAATAGATTTCCCATTTCTAATTTCTTCGTAATAAATTTGATCTAAGAATTCTTTGACATCATTCCCTGAAAGAACAGTATTTTCTTCTACCAATTTCTGCATGTTGGTTTCAAAACCTTTAATATTAAATTTATTCAAATCTTTTTGGATACTCCAATCGGAAAGCTTTGAATTAAATTCAGTAAGAAATCCGTATGTACGAACGGAATCACCCATGTATTTAATTGTTTTATCGAACGCTTGAACGATAATTCCTGTGTCGATCTTAAGCTGCTTTGAACTAACTTCTTGTAAAAATTGTAAAAAATTATCAAATTGAACAAGCGATGAATAAACAGATTCAGATAATTCTAATTGAAGATTTTGTTCAAGAATAAGGTTCAAACAGCTTCCTATTCCCTTCGGACTAGTTATAGAATAAATATCTTTTAGCATGACAGTGATATTATGGAAACCTGTTTCAAATTTCGCCTTCATGTCTTCTATTTTTGTAAATTCTCTTTCGTATTTGAAATAAACTTCGTACACTTCATTCGACAAGTTCTTTGTACATTTTTCGATTTCTTATTAATTTTCCTGATAATATCATTTATATCGTTACGAGATTCTACCGATATTGTAAAACCGAAATCTTTATTTGTTATAGATGAGAAGTTCATGTTCTTTGTAAATAGTTCTTGCAATTTAATTTTTCCTTCTTGAATTGACTTTATTTTGCTTATTTGACCATCCTCATCAGGACGTCTGAATATTCCGATTTTCGAAAAGGTGTTATTTTCTTTAGTGAGAAATATATCAATTAGGTTTATTGCATTTTCCAAAATGTTTCTTTTTTTAGACATTTTTTTTTCTGTTTTTCGTGCTATATTTTCAATTATTTTCTCGTCAGAAACTAAAATAACGTCATTATGTTTTTTAACATAAGAATTATCAACTTTTGAAACCACAATAGATACCGAATTTTTGAAATTTATAAAATTTTTAAATAATGTTGCAGCATGGTTTAATAATGTCAAAAAATCACTACGATCAACACCTTCTTGAACAGATGAATGATTCACAACAAAAATAATCTTAATTGCTTTTGCTGAGGAAATTACTTTATGAGTAAAAAAACTTGAAGCAATGTCAATTGACGAATTCCTTGTGTCACTAAATCCCGGAAAATCGTAATAAGCTGACTTTGTTATGGTGTCAAAGAAAAGTTCCGGCTAAATAGTTTGCGATGTTAGGGTTGAATTTTTACTAATTTTGTTATCTATATCCAGGCCCGGCTCGAGGCGTATGCGAACTGTGCACTGCACACAGGCGCCATAGGCGCCAGTAATGAAAAGGCGCCTACAAGCCAATATGAAATTTAAATTTCAACTAAAACTAACTACAAAATTATCCGAAATTGTTGTCTCGCAAAATTGAAAATGATATTAATCCAGAAAACATTTTAAACTGGATTTATAACAATAATGTTGAAGAACTCTTTCCAAATGCACCGATTTAAGGGTATTACCATAAAGGAAGTATAAATATGAGAAATTCATTCCATACAAAAAATTCAAATTTAAAAAAATTAAACAAAAAATATGAAATCGCTATCCCATTATACCTTGTTCGCATTATAATTTACTTATATTCCGGAAAACAAATTGCCGTTCGCATCACAATATTTGATGAGAACTGGAATTTGATGATGTATAAAAAACAATTGAGAAAGAGAATAAATGTTTGTTGTTGAAAATTTTGACTTTTTATCTCGCTTTTTATCAATTTTATTTTGTTTTTTCTTCATTTTGACTCGAATTTGACAAAAAAAATTGTAGCCAACTATAACAAAATTTCAAAAAGTGAAAGTACTATAAATGTAGAATTCCAAACCTGACAAACTGGAATATAAAAGTGGAATATACAAATTCCTTAATATTTTTTATATGATAAATCCAGTTCATATTCCTGAAAAATTCCGGAAAACAGCATATTCCACAAATATTCTCCTAATGCGAACACCATATTACCGACAATTGGGATAGTGATTTCATATAGACCGACATTTTTTGTTTAGTTTTTTTAATATGAATTTTTTGTATGGAATGAATTTCTCTTATTTATGCTTACTTTGTGGTATTACTAACTTTACCCGTTTCAGTTGCTAAAGGTGAGAGAACTTTTCCAAAAATTAAAACTGATCAAAAATTACTTCAGATCAACTATCGGACAAGAAAAATGGAATTTAGCTAGTGCTTGCTTTTTGTAGCCTTTGAGTATTTAATTGAAAATTTTTTCAAAGGCGCCAATCATTCCTTGCACACACACAAAAAAAACCACGAGCCGGGCCTGTCTATATCTTCAAAAACATATTCGTTACTGTCTTTTGATGTCTCTTTCGAAATTTATTTGTCATTATCACCACCCATTAGTTGAGCTAATGTAGATTTTCCTGCACCTGTATTACCTAATATTAATAAGATATTTTCATGTTTACCCACATCAATTTTCCCTTCTCCATTTTTTATTAAATTCAAAGTTGATTCTATTCGTTTAATTGAATTTGCGCAACAAATACAACAGTACATAACTGATAAAAGAAAAATTTTTATAACTTTCATTTTTCAGAATTACAATTTAAATTCTCTGATCCGAACAATAAAAATTATTAAGAAATACTAATTTAAAATTTTTGGTATACTACAAGTTTAATAGTAGATTATTGGATATGTAAACTAAATTTGTTATTAATTAAGAGTTCTGTATACACAAAAATACATTGACACGAGTCAATACTTATATCACGAGACCGAAGGTCGAGTGATATAAATTGACAAGTGTCAATGTATTTTTGTGTAAATACAGAACGAGTTGTATAACAAATTTTGTTTACATATCCAATATACTATTTTAATGCGTAGGGAAGAGGTAGTTGCAAAGAGAGAATATTTTTTCTTCTCATTTTTTCTCATTTTTTTTTTGTATTTGGCTGTATTGAAATATTGTGAGAGATATTATGTTTGTTTAGGTATTACGTAATGCTAGAGATAGAGTCGACGTAATTCACGCGCGTATGCGCGCGTAAAAAAAAATAAAAAAACCTGTTTTTTTTACCTGTTATGCTAGAGACAGAGTCGACGTAATTCACGCGCGTATGCGCGCGTAAAAAAAATAAAAAAAACCTGTTTTTTTTACCTGTTATGCTCAACGCCGTTCACATGCGAAAAACAAAAGAGAAAAATTAAATTAGAAAAATAAAATGGATTCTGTTTGTAATATTTTTATAATGCTTTTTAATTTATTTATAACTTAATAAAACATAAAAAATTTTAATAAATTTGCAATAAATAATTATTTAATTTTTATTTTTGAATATAATTATATTTATGAACTTTTTTATTTTATTAAATAATTATTTGTTTGTAAAATTTTTTTTTTCTAAATACAACAAAATAAACAACACAATTTTTTTTTCTAATTACAACAAAATAAACAACACAATTATAAACAAATGATTTCCACAATGTACGGCGTAAAATACTGGGAAAGTTAAAATATTTCAACTTTTACGCGCGTAAGCTACGTTTTACGTCGTTGCGTATAGCCGGTCTCATACATTTTCATACAATTTGATTTTTTACGTGCGTACACGCGCGTGAATTACGTCGACTCTATCTCTAGCATTATGCTCAACGCCGTTCACATGCGAAAAACAAAAGAGAAAAAGAGAAAAATTAAATTAGAAAAATAAAATGGATTCTGTTTGTAATATTTTTATAATGCTTTTTAATTTATTTATAACTTAATAAAACATAAAAAATTTTAATAAATTTGCAATAAATAATTATTTAATTTTTATTTTTGAATATAATTATATTTATGAACTTTTTTATTTTATTAAATAATTATTTGTTTGTAAAATTTTTTTTTTCTAAATACAACAAATGAACAAAATAAACAACATAATTTTTTTTTCTAATTACAACAAAATAAACAACACAATTATAAACAAATGATTTCCACAATGTACGGCGTAAAATACTGGGAAAGTTAAAATATTTCAACTTTTACGCGCGTAAGCTACGTTTTACGTCGTTGCGTATAGCCGGTCTCATACATTTTCATACAATTTGATTTTTTACGTGCGTACACGCGCGTGAATTACGTCGACTCTATCTCTAGCATAATATTCAATACGAAACATCTCATTATTTACGCTGATGCATCTAAATTTTTTCATTATATACGCTGATGCATCTAAATTTTTTCATTATTTACGCAGATGCATCTAAATGATTGCATGTGTATTGACGCATATAATACTCCATTTAGTGATCTAAATTCTATAGCACTAAATACAACATAACGATCCCCAACGCATTAAAATAAAATAATCGTATCTTTATTTTGTACATAACCTATCATACCACACAAGCTTTAAACTTTTTTTTTTTCGAAATGAATGATGATAAGCATACAATTTGATATTAACAAGAGATTCAGAAACATGCTTTCTTATTCGGTATTTTCCCGTATTTGATTTTTATTTAATGAGTCAGTTTAATTAGTTTATTAAATCTTTATTATTGATAAAACAATGCCCCCTGAATTAGGACAAAAACACTTGGATGCTGAAATAATATCTATTGTAGTCCAGATAATGGCATCTGAATATGTTTACCGAAGTAGTATTCAAGCTCAACGGGCTTTTTTACTATAAAATATGATTTATTTTTAATATTTTTTGTATTTTGGTACTATACTAATCATTATCGCCTCTAAGCATGTTTACGAGTTTTAAAAGGGGATTCCATTCTTAATTACCTACTTATAAAAAAATATAATATTTTATTTGTATAGGAATTTTTGTTGAATGAAAATGATAAAATATAAAATTATAAAAAATTAATTAATAAGAAAAAAAAATTCTCTCAGTCTCTCAAGAACTTTTTAAACACGAAAAAGTGTAGGTAATATTAGGAAATTATCGATTTTGAAAGTTTATTATCAATAAGATTTTGTCATTTCACTTGAAAGTAAATTTGGGATTAGTGTATATAAATTTTTTTTTTGTAATTCAAATGTCAAGACTTCTTCAACAGACGAGCTTTGCTTCTTTTGCTATTTACTACTTTACTTACTTCTTTCATCGATGACGGCAGTTCATAATGGAATACAAATTTTCTTTCTTTTCTAGACCCTGTACTTTCTAAGATTTTTAAGCATCATTTTCTTCAACTTATTTAAAATTGTTATTTTCTAGACCCTGTCAATTACCATAATTATCAACTATATACTTAGCTTCTGTTTCTTGGACTTTTGTTTTTAGACTTTTGTTTTATATGTCTAAAACAAGTGGCAAATTTCATTCAATTCAGTGGTATTATATGTATGTTCTTAGTTTTTGTACGTGAAGATTTTTATTTTTTTTTATATACTTATTAGTTTTTTAATAAGGTTAAACAAAAAACGCTTTTGTTTTATTCCCTTTTGCTTTTCATTTTAATTCAAAATAATTTACAGTGTTTATTTATCACAAACTGCGATAACTTCTCAATTGTTTACGATCAATAATATGTTGTTCAATATCTTCATTATCATCAAATTTTATTTATCAATGTGGCTTTAATCAATATCTAGACAAAGAAAGATTTGCTTCGACAAAAATTCCAATATTAGTAGGTACTCAATTATTAAAACGTGTTGTAAATTCAGAACATATTTTTATTGTTTTTGCTCTTTCTTTAGTGCTTTAGTGGTGTAGTTTGTTAGTTTAAAGTTTAGTTTAAATAAATATTTTAGGAAATAATAATTGTAATGATTTTATTAATCGCACTAAGGCTTTTATAAATAATTCAAACTATATAAATTAAAAAAGATTTTATAAACAGAATCGAGCAAAAATAATATATTTTTTAAACCCGATAATTACCATTTTGTTATCTTATGATCAGACCGCTTGTACCTTCATTATATATAAGTGAATTGTATATATTATATATATTTGTACATAAACTTCAATGTTGAAGAAAAAAGTAGGTAGGTATATATATAAATATTAGCTTATTGTTGTTCATAAAATTCTCCTTAAAATAGGAATAATGTGATTTAACATCATTTCAGCAAATTTCGATGCAATTGAAGATTTTAACAAGGAGATTATGAGTCTTTTGCACGAAGGGTAGTATATAAATCTTAAAATGTTTTAAAAATACTTAAGAACAATTTTGTGGAAATACTGAAGCTGTGTACGAAAGTGTATATGGTAAAATATGTACATATAACCCATTAAGCAAAATAATAAAGAATGAAAAGTCAATTAACAGAATTCTCTTTCATTTGAATCAAAATTGGCTTGTTATTGAGTTTAGTTGAAGATTAAAGTAACAACAGAATAAATAGAAATATATATAAAAATATTTTATTTTTAAAATCTGACTGTTTCTTGGCTTATTGTTTATTTAAAATGCCCACCTTAAGATAACAAAAGTTTACTATCTTAATCGACATAGTTTCAAAATCAAATAATGATACCAAAAAATGAGAACAATACCGAAAAAATTTATATAAATTGTTTAATTTTTTTTTATAATAATGTATTTTTTTTTTTTGTAAATTAATAAATAATTTATCAAGATTTTAGTCAATCTCACGAAAAAATAATTAATTTAAATTTCAAGAAAAAGTTTAAAAAAAAAAAAACAATAACTTTTTTTTTTAAGCTTAAAATATTAATAATTTTCATTGCATTTTCACTTTTACTTTTATAAAATTTATAAAATATCAAAAAGTTCGAGCCTGTATGCAGTTGGAATATATTTCATAAAAAAAAATTGGTAAAATATCTGTGCCATAAAATCAAAATTAATTTAAAAAAATTAGTTGTTTAATCTTATTCTAGAATAATTAACCTTTTGATAGAGATTCTCATTAACTTATTATTAAGTTGTTATTTTAAAAATAATTGAATAGAAATTTAATTGATATTGTCTTGTGTATCTTTCGTTGCAAATAAGTTAAGCTTTTAATATGTACTACATTGAATCATTGATGATTTTTTTTTTGATAAATTCGAAATAGATTTATTATTATAATTAATTCAGTTTTTATTTTATTTTTTTAATTGTCAATTCTTATTATAATATATTTATTACATTATTATACATACATTTTATCCAATAATTCTAGAATTTTGATATATACTCATAATTAAAATTACTAACAAAAACAATCACATTTCTTACGAATTCCAATTTCTTCACAATTATTAACATTAATTTTCTTTATATTTTCAATATTTGAATAAAATTTAAATTTTCTTAATTCTAAATTTAATTTTTTATCAAAAACTTTAACTTTCATTGTTAAATTTTTAGAAATTATTAACGGTTCAATATTGCATGATTTTCCGTCAGAAACTTCTATATACAAACAGTCAAACCATAAATTAATTTTTTTATTTGTAAATTTTAAGAAAAATTTATGCCATTTACCATCGATAATCTAAAAATGAATAAGAAAAAAATTTTTTTTTTAATTATTTTCAATTAAGTTATCAAAAGAAACAGCAATATTAATGTTAAATCCGCAAAGCTTAAAGTCTCTTATTTTATGAGATCGAAGAATAATTTTGAACAATAAAGTTATTAGAAAATAAATATGTTTTCTATGATATACAATATCCTATGAGATGATAGCTATTTTAATTAAATGCGTAAAGTTAAACCAATAAATTTTCAGATAAAAAAAAAAAACAAATTAAAATTACCTGAGTATTTCTTGGATACATAAATTTAATGATATTTTTGTGACCATTGATATTCAAAGACGGTTTTGCAGGAAACCAAAATTTTAATCGATCATAAAATTTTATACCATCTTTGGTAATTTTTTGCATAATAGTTAAAAAATTTACAAATTTGTCAGTTTTAAGACGAAAAATTATTTCAATAGCAAAATTTTCAATCAATTCTGGTGAAGTTTCAGAAAAAAATTCTGTAAAATTGTAGTCAATTACATCGTAACCACTTTGATTTAAATGATAATAAAAGATTTCATTACTTGTATTATTTTTTGAATTTGGAACTATAATGTTCTGTAATAAATCAAATTCATGACCTTTAGTTATATTAATAAAATAAAATACTAAAATAATTCTAAAATTTGTACTCATTTTTATAACTAGGATATAAATGAAAAAAATATATTTTTAGTTTTTACTTTCTAAATGTACAAACTGATAAAAACTGATAAAGCTTTAAGAAAAATTTCTAAAAGACAATAAAATCATTTTTCATAATTGTGAACTTGAAATTATTCATATAATAAAATTATATATTTTAATTGAAAAATTATTTTATGCACCAGTTTTATAGATCAAGCAAGAAACAGAAATTTTCTGCCATTTAAGTTGACAAAAAATATCATGACATAAGAGAACAAAAACACATGAGCGAGAATGATCTAAACATAGCAAACAATCTAAAATAGTTAGACCCATCGCACTATTCCATATGTTACAGGAAATTTTTTTATGTACATATTTTAGATTAATTTTCATTAAAATCAAAATAAATCTGTAATCAATTATAGATTAAAAATTCAAAATCAAAATTCGCTACAAACTTCAATTACAAATATGCTGTTCATAAGACTGAAATACAACATAAAGCTTGTAGATGTAATATAATACTATGCTTGTACAGGAACATGTTTTTCTTAACAAAATAAAATCGCTTTATTTTATTTCTATCATTTAGTTTTAAAATCTGAATATGTCACAAAAATCATTAAAAAAATTTCTAATTAATTTATTTCATTATTGAAATTTGATCTTTTACTACAAAAATTAATTTTTTATTTTAGTTTTATCATGATTGCAATTTTCTTTTGATTTTATTTAATTATAATAGAAAACATGTAAATTTTTAATTTTATAGTTCATCAGATTTCAGAATGTAATTTCTTTAAATCTGGAAAAATATTCTACAAATATCGTTCAATGTCACATATTTAATTTTGTAGACGTTATAACTATTATAAATTTTAGAAAACTTTATTGCTTAAAAAAAATCTAAAATAGTAATAGAAATAAAGTCATAAAAATTTATTTATTTTTCTACTGACTTTTATTTACATTTTATGCAAACATAAACCTAGTTAAACAAATTACATACATAATGTACATTAATTTGAAGTATATCATGAAATCAAATCATAATAGTTTCGTAGTTCATTTTATTTACATAACAAATCTTAGAAGAAAATGAAAACTAAACATAAAAACGTATAACAATAAAGTTCAAATGAAGCTACATATTTTAATTGAAATAATTTTTAGATACTGCATAAATTTATCAAAAAAAAAGATAATAAAACTATAAGTACCATAAGTACATTATGTTGGAATGCACGAGAACAAGATCTCGTGGATAAATTTACATGTATGTATAAAGAAAATATGCATTGTTATTTAATTAATTTTCTGCCCACGAGAATGGACTACCTCCGGGATAATTATTACTATTTTCTATTGCATATATAACTGAGGCAATTAAACTCTAGTTAAATATATGTTGATTCCAATATTTCAATAATTAATAAAATACTATATTATATGAAAACATTTATTAATATTTATAACTATTATAACTAACTATAACAACATTTTATTTTCTAGTTTAATAAAGTGTCTTGCATCGGAGATCCTTTGTGGACGAATACCAGGCCTTTCACATGCACAACGACAGCTTTGTATAGAATCACCAGATGCTCTAGTCGCGTTAGGCGCGGGCCATCATCTTGGCGCACAAGAATGTCAATATCAATTCAAAGGTCATCGTTGGAATTGTTCAAATGTTTGGCAAAAAGATGTTTTTGGTCACATTATGTTTGTAGGTAAGATTATCTAACATTAATAATTTTAATATTCCAGAAAATTAATTTAATTTCATTAATAATATAACATTATTTATTATTCTAGTAAAAAACTCGTAAATTTCTTTAAAGTGACCAATTAGATAAAAAAAAAAAAAAATTATAAATTCAAATATCATACTTTTTATAAGCCCCCGCTGGTTCCATTGTGTCTCAGTTATTCCGTTATTAATATGGTTATTTGAAAAATTTGTACACAAAAAAAAAAATTCATAATATTTTCTATTGTTGTATACTGATCCAATATAATAGTACAAGATAAACATATAGTTTAAAGAAAGTGAACAAATTGTGAAAATCGTTCTATATAATGAAAAGACGTATATATGTTGTACTGATATGTATTTATTAATGATTGGTCCCTTCTTTAATCTTATGAAACAAAATTTCAAATATGACAGAATAAAACATATATCTCAATCACACTCTTACTGTGTTCCCAAAAGTTTAGGTTGCAGTTTTTTTATTACATAGTCACAAACTGTTAAGCAATAATTTTTTATTTAAGCACAAAAATAGTTTTTATTTCAAACTTTAGTATCATAAATAAAAACCGTCGATAAATAACAAAAATTTAATCCAACTTTGCCGAGACCAAAGTCGATCTACGATAGTTATTTTTGAATTTTTACATAGATATGATGAGTCAGTCGAGTAAAATAAAGAACTTTTCTCGTATTGAAGATAACAAGAGCACCGTCATTTACATGGTACCTATACTTCAAAACATCTACCATAATAAACTTATTCAGTGTTAACAAAAAAAAAAAAGAATGATCTTATAACATCTCCATTGTATTAAACTTTTAGGTGCATTTCAAAAAACATTGATAACTTTGCGTGTTAAACATTAAAATTTTATGTGGAATGACTCGTGCTACCAATTTCTATAAAATGGTACCTACATAATGTACATACGTACATATATTGTATACATAATTTACTATATAAAAAAATTGAAAGGCATTGAGAAAATGTTTTCAAGATGACATTCTGATGAATAAACCAATTTTCGGAATATTTTAGTGATTTTTCAAATATCTATTCCATTTTAGTAATTTTATTTAAAATCTGAAATGTGAACGAATTGAAATGATAAGCTCCAGAATTCTACAAAATTGAACGTTGAAAGGAAAAGTTAATCTTTTCTAGGTATGGTAGATGAGCTGGATTCTAGAGAAAATTTAAAGTGAGCTAAGCTTTATGGCTTTCTACCGAAGATTTCTTTAATTGAAATTAATGTCAGTCAAATCATGCCCAAAGAATTCAAGTTTTTTATGCATTGTTTAGCAGAATTTATCAAAAAACTACCTATAGAAAATAATTGCATTTATGGAAATATTAAAAGAAAAATAAAATTCTATATAACTATATACAAATACATGTTTCCTTATTTTATTTTTTTCCTGTTCAGGTTCAAAAGAAGCTGCATTCACCTACGCAATTACAAGTGCTGGTGCTGTGCATGCAATAACAACAGCTTGTGCAAAAGGTAACATTTCACTTTGTGGTTGCGATGCAATCCAGCGTAGAAACACTAATTTAAATAGTATTCCTTATCATCAAAATCAACATATAAATTATTTGGATAAAAATAAACATCCGCAACGTCATCACAGGTATCAAAAACAAAAAAAAGATCACAATCAGTATTTACAAAATGAACATGGTGTAGAATCAACAGAAGAAATAAGTCAACCATGGAAATGGGGTGGCTGTTCAGCTGATATTAATTATGGAATGAAATTTGCACGAAGATTTCTAGACGCACGCGAAATTGAAAAAGATGATAGAACTTTAATGAATTTACATAACAACAGAGTGGGAAGAAAGGTAAAATTAAATTAAATTTCATAATATAATTTTTTTTCTATAGAATATTATTTACATTAATTGTGTCACTTCTAAAAATTGTTAATAAACACTTAGAATGTCAAATAAATAATATAATTTAAAAAACGATATAATTTTTTAAACTTAATTTATAAGAAAGGTATTTAAATATATTTATTTTAGTAATTCTAGTAAATATATAAAAGCTTGGTTCACGAGAAAATAGTTTTCTAAACTCCAAAAAAATATTTCATCGTATGAAGATAATAAAACAAAATACAAATGTGATAAGCCGATATTAGATTAGATGTAAAATAGTCCAAATAAAAAAAAATGCATTCGTATATAAAACAGAATTTAACGACCATGACTCTTCGTTTTGCAACACTGTCTGAAAACTGTAATAGTACGAGTACCTACCTTCTTTATTTAAAAAAAAAATGTTTATAATAATTTTCGCTATTTCAATTCTTAGTTCCATCTTTATGATTTAGTGGTTTCATTAGTTTATTTTATTTTTCAGATAGTTAAAAATCTTCTTCGGACAGAATGTAAGTGTCATGGTGTTAGTGGATCATGTGCCATGAAAACTTGTTGGAAAAGTTTGCCACCGTTTAGAGTGATAGGAGACACACTTATGAAAAAATATGATCGTGCCAAATTAGTACATGCTGTTAAAGATTTTAAGACAGGAGAATTGACCTTAGTTTTAACAAGGTAAAAAAAATTAAGAATTATTTATGATTTTCCTCTATAGAAACCAAAATTAATAAAATTTTCATAAATTAAACAATGTTCACATTGTACATAATAAACCAATGCAATAAATGAAAACTCGGCATCATATTAGTCGCATTTATAATACATGGTTGTTTTGTGAGTTATAGTACCGTTTATTATTTGAAATATAATACATATTAATGTACATAATAATATAATGATAAATTAAAAAATAGGATGGACGATATTAGTAATAATATAATGTAAAATTATATTGACTATAATTTTTAGTTTTTTTTTATGTTTGGACTTGAAATTAGGTCTTAGCCCGGACTTGGATTTGTACGTTGTAGGTATATATGTATATACACGTACATCAATTATTAATCTTATCAAAAAAATAATCTTTAAAATAATTTAATAATATTATGAGATTCTGCATATTTCTAATTTTTTCGTTTAATTCTAGAAAAGGTAAAATAGGCAAAAATGTGAAAAAAGCTCAACCAAAACGAATGGAATTAGTTTATATTGAATCTTCACCAAATTATTGTGAAAGAAATTTATTATTAGGCTCATATGGTACAATTGGACGAAAATGTAATCGTAGTACTAGAGGCATTGAAGGATGTGATCTATTATGTTGTGGTCGTGGATATAATACCCATCAAATAAATCGAACTTGGCAATGCAAATGTAAATTTCATTGGTGCTGTCAAGTTCAATGTGACATTTGTAAAGAAAAATATGAAGAATATACTTGTAAATAATATAATATATATATAAAACAAATAGAATATCCAACTTTAGAAAATTAGCTTTTATGTTCATATTTAACTTATTATTAAAAATTAAGTAAAATAAAGTTTTATTGTATATATAATTTTAAAAATAATTAAAAATAATTATTGCAAAGGTAAATAATAAATAGTTAATAATTATTTTAAATTTTAGAGTTAAAGCGGCAGCAATATGATAAAGGAAAATAAATTAAAAATCGTCTTTGTTTAGAACGGAAGTATTAAATATTTTGTAATGCAACAAATCAATTTTCTTGGAAATTTGGCATTATTTCTTCTTTTCCTTTTTGAATTTTCAATTTGTCCACAAGTGTGTGGATATGCATTATAACATTCTATCGACGTATATAAATACCATTGGTGATCATTATTCAATGTTCATAATATAACTTCGTATTATAAAATTAAACAGTATTGAAAAAAGGTTTAATTAGGACGTAAGAAGAATAACATCAGTTTGTTATTATTTTACGAAAAAGCTATCGATATCGAATAATAAATTCAAAAACTATAGTAGAAATAATATAACAATTTATCCCAATTGTTACATAAAATTTTACGACATGTTGCCGAAACAAAAAACTATGCAACATGTGCCAAATTTTGCTAAATCTAAAATACAATAGTACCTTTCTTTCATTTCATTACCTTTTTTCATATAAAATTTTCAACAACAACAATGTTATGAATAAATGTAAAGTTAAAAAATTAGAAGATTAAAAAAATTTATTAAAAATATTATTTGTATAATAACAACTTTCTTATTTCTTAACAAATATTTTAAAGTTCAATAACGGTTCGGATACTTTTACCTTGGTGCATCAAATCAAATGCTTCATTAATTTTATTTAGTTCCATTGAATGAGTAACGAATTCATCAACTAAAAGCTCTCTTTTCTGATATTTATCAACTAATTTTGGTACAGATTCTACACTTTTCCATCCACCAAAAGCGGTCCCTTTCCATGTGCGACCGGTAACCTTAAAAAAATAATAGTATTTTAATATTTCTGACTTTAAAAAATAAATAAATTAATACCAGTTGGAATGGTCTAGTACTAATTTCTTGACCGGATGCAGCTACTCCTACAACTACTGAAGTTCCCCAACCTCTTACACATGATTCAAGTGCTACTCTCATTGTATTAACATTACCTACACACTCAAATGTATAATCAAAACCTCCATCTGTCATATTGATTAAGACATTTTGAATTTGCTCATTCTTATGGTCGTTGGGGTTAACAAAATTAGTGAATCCAAATTTCTTAGCAATTTCAAACTTATCGGGATTGATGTCCTAAAAACATAAATTCAAATTTAGATTTGTTTGATAATTTAAATAATGTTGAATTTCAGTTTAGTTAATTCAATTTGATTAATTTATATTTTAAATTAATAATTAAAAAAATATTAATAAACCCGTACAATTCCATAAATTATTGATGCGCCAGCCTCCTTGCATCCCTACGGAAGAATATAAAAATTTTACAAATACGTATAAAAAAATTGTACAAACAAAATAGTACGAACCAGTCCAACAGCAAGACCAACAGCACCAAGTCCCCAGATTGCGCAGGTACTACCTTTCTCAACCTGAATATTAGAGAAATAAAAATGTTAAATTAACGTTATAAAAAACTAAAGTAAGATAAATTTACATTTGCATACCTATTTAATAAAAAAAAAAATTGCGTTAAACCAGAAAGAATGGGTTTATTGGTTTTTATCGAAATTGCCAGCAAAATTAGAAATGTTACTGCCTTGGCGAATAAATAAATCTTTGATCTTTTATTTTAGCTCTATTCTATTAGCAAGGAAAAAAGTCTATAAGAATAACGTTGTTTACAATTTTCATAAACATAAAGATGCGTAATATAATCTAAAAAAAACCCTTAAGCTGATAAGTGATAACAGTATTTAAATTTATATTTATGTCATTGTACTACGGTATATCTAAATTTAGATTTTCTATTTCAAATAAACAAATAATAATATAGTAAAAATTACTGAAGAAAAACAATTATTGCCCCTTGTTTAGCTCTTATCTGAATTTCAATATGGAATGTGTACATAGGTTAAAAACACAGATAAAAGTTCTCAAGAATTTGTGTTAATATGTATGAAATGATTGTGGTAAAAATCTTTTAAGAGATATTTGTTTGAATTTTTTTTTTCTATTTTCTTAAGTCTTAAGTTTTTATGCATATCTTACTAAATGTTATTTCGTAATAAATCTCTTACCTTAGCTGTGTTTAAAGCTGCACCATAACCAGTTGGAATACCACAGCCCAACAAACATATTTTATTAAATGGAGCTTTTTCATCTACCTAAAATATTTAATTTAAATTATGTTGTTTGAAACGGCATTAGGCCTTCAAAAAAAATTTCAAAGCACTTGGTTATCCTAAATAACGATAGTTAAATACAATTGTTTGCTTTTCTTTCTTTCTATAAGTTAATTCCGTTCAAAAATGTTGCCAGTATTAGTTTCAATAAGTAATTTGCATGGGGCACCGGGACATATTAAAACAATAACTTAACTAAACATTATGTAACTAGCATTAATTACAATGGTCAATTAAAATGATACCTACCTATAGTTACTACATAAATAAAAAAAACAAATTTCTAATGTATTTTTTAAGACCAAAATTTTACAATTTAGAAATTGAAATTCAGAATTTCAATTTTTTTTTTTTTGTTGAAGGCCATTGTTTTAATAAAAAAAAATACATTAATTAAAATGTATAGCTTTGATTGATCATTTTAATGCGAAATTTACCTTACAAAGTGATATGTCCGCTACAACGGTGTACTCGCTAAATGTCGATGTGCCCATAAAATGATAGATTGTCTTGCCATTGCATCGAAAACGGCTTGTGCCATTCGGCATCACACCCTTTCCTTGGGTTGATCTTATTGTCGGACAAAGATTAGTTTTTGGGCTCTTACAAAATTTACATTCATTGCATTGTGGAATGTAAAGTGGAATAACATGATCGCCTGCTTTGAATTTAGTAACACCATTGCCAACACTTTCAACAATGCCGGCTCCTTCGTGTCCCAAAATAACAGGAAACATTCCCTCAGCATCATTTCCACTCAAAGTGTATGCATCTAAAATTATGAAATTTATATCAATTTTTCTACAAAAAAATATTTTTTTTTTTTTACCTGTGTGACAAACACCTGTTGCAATTATTTTAATTCTAACTTCATTGGCCTGCGGTGGATCAACTTCAATTGCTTCAATTGAAAGTGGTTTTTTTGGTTCCCAAGCAATAGCGGCACGGCATTTAATCACCTAAAACAAAAATTTAGTTTTTACTTCTTTTTATGCAAATTTCTCTCTGAAGGAAAAACTAATTTTTAAACATTTATATTTAAACAAAAATTACTTTTCCGGCGGTATCAGACATCTCTACAAATTTCTTGAAGTTATTTTCCAACAAAATTGCAATCCAGAATGAATTAAATCGAATGTTTAATTAATTAATCAAAAGCACTATCGTTATCGACAACCATCGACCTAAACGACTTGCATCTCTAGTCAATGGTATGCGAATATTCGAGTATTCGAATATAATTTTTTTGCAACAATCAGAAGCAACTTCATTAGTATATTACCAAGAATTAAATATTGCGCCGACTTAGCACAAGCCTGACCGACGCGGTTATTGTTTTTCTTAAATTTAATCATCTCAGTAATTTCTTATATCTTATATATAAAATCGAAGGTATTCTCAACTTAACTGAAAACTAAGAAAAAAGATAAAATTGTTTTATATTTTATTTCGTTTTAACGGTGTTTAGATTGTCAGTTTTATAATAACGGATTGCATCCTCACATATCAGTTTATCTGAGATATCTCCAGCATAAAAAAGTTAGTTCATTTCGTTCATTTCAGTTTAAGAAGCCAAGAAATCAACTACGGCTTCGTGCTGTGATAAATGTAAACAATAAGTGCGTTTTTTTTTGTAAATAAACAAAATAGTTTTTTTATTATCGTTTCGTTATATATTTATTTTTATTTTTATTTTTATTTTTATTTATTAATTTATCATTATTTCATTATTAATAGAAGAAAATAAAATCATGTAAACATTTTGATTATTCAATCGAATGGTTCGTACGTTATCAATTTAATCATAAAGTATTAAAATTAAATTAAATTCGAACAAAAATAAAAAAAAATTAAACAACTTTACAACTTATTTTTATAATAGTCGAACGGATTTGCAAATTGCAAATAGGCATAAAATTTGATAAAAGAGATTAAAGTTCATTTTATGGTTAAAATAAAATTTGGGAAAATTCTGGACAAAAATTAACAAATAATAAATGATATAATGCCTTTGAAAGGTGTAAAAATTTTAGAATTTGCAGGATTAGCACCTGCTCCATTTTGTGGGAAAATTTTATCAGATTTTGGTGCTACTGTTGTTAGAATTGACAAAAATCCGCATAATGCTTTGGATTGTCTTCAAAGTGGTAAAAAAACATTAGCACTAAATTTAAAAAAGCCAGAAGCACAAAATTTAATAAAATCCCTCAGCAAAAAGTATGATGTTGTTTTGGAACCTTTTAGACCTGGCGTTATGGAAAAATTGAATCTTGGACCAGATATTTTGATGAAAGAAAATCCAAGGCTAATTTATGCTCGATTAACTGGATTCGGCCAAAATGGACCACTATCGAAACGCGCTGGGCATGACATTAATTTTGCAGCAATTAGTGGAATTTTGTCATTTCTGGGACGTAAATCAGATCCGCCTACAGCACCTATTAATTTGTTAGCTGATTTTGCTGGAGGATCGGTAATGTGTGCATTTGGTATTTGTCTAGCATTATTAGACAGATATAAATCTGGTCTAGGACAAATAGTTGATAGCTCTATGGTTGAAGGAGCTGCGTACGTAGCTAGTTGGCTTTTAATGTCACAGAATCTTCCGATTTGGGGTAGAGCAAGAGGGGAGAATATTCTCGATTCTGGTGCATTTTATTATGATGTATATAAAACACAAGACGGCAAAAATATGTCCGTCGGAGCGCTAGAACCACAATTTTTTGATGAATTTTGTAAAACATTAAATATTCAGTTGGATCAATATTCGTCCAGTGACGATGAGGCTAGAAAATTAATTCAAAGCAAATTTTTAATGAAAACACAAGATGAATGGTCAAAAATATTTGAATCATTAGATGCCTGTGTATTTCCTGTTTTAGATTGGAAGACTGCACATCATCATTATCATAATGCCGCACGAAAATCTTTTACTCTTAACAATGAGGGAACAGTAATTCCAGAACCAGCACCAAAATTAAGTAGAACTCCGGGAAAATTGAAAGATGTTAATAATGAAGTAATTGCAAATAGTTTTGAGGTCGCTGCAGAAATATTGAAAGAAATTGATCAAAATGTTAATGATGTTAAAAATTTAATTAATTCGGGTATTCTTATCACTACAGAAGGAAAAATGAAATTGTAATTTACTTAAATAGTTTTTATTAAGTTTTTAAAGTAATTTAACTGTTTGGCAGTAAGATAGGTATATTTATGTATTGCGGTTTTATATTTTTCTAAATAATTAAAATTTAAAAATAGAAAAATACCTTTAGAATTATTCATTTAGATTCATTATTTAGAATAAAATTTGAACGATATTGAATAAAAAAAATGGTTCCAGCCTCTATAAAGGTTTTTATTTAAAATGTAAGATAAGTATGCATACAACATTTGATTTATTAATGGTTTTTGAATATAAATCGAAGACGAATCTCTGAAGTGCCGTCAAAGTTATGAAGCGCTAAAGCTTGACTTTAAGCAAAATATATTAATCACAGAGAAGTTTTTGTGGCCTTATTAATCGTTTTCATTAAAATTTAAGTAAGTTAAACCCAATTTAATAAACTTAGCTAAGCAATCAGTATCTGCATTATTTTTGTTTATTTAATGCTGCACAACATCACAAAGAGGCTGAAGATTTTCCTTAAATTATTTAACTTTAGTTAAGATTTCGATTGATTATTTACAATGTACAAAATTTATATAAATACAATTTTAAATACAAATGCAGTTACATTAATGTATTAAATTTATCGAAAAAAAAATTTAAATTATTTACGAATCTAATCTCATTCATTCCCACTTCATAATTTAAGTCTATGCATCAAGAAAAATATAAGTGGAAGTATTTTTTAATTAAACATTTTTTTTTTTAAGTTTGTTTAAACATTCTAAAAACTTATTTAATAACTGTCATTTATATTTTGGATTCATAAATCTTACTAACGAAGAAAATGCCGCACATTAACTTTATTTATAAAAAAAAATCGTATTTGTTTAATAATTGTAATGTAATCAAATATTCACCACATATGCAAGTGCGTCTACCATAAAATAAAAAAAAAAATTGAAAAGGAAAACTTAAAAAGAATGGTAATAGATAAGAAAAGAGCTTTTACTCACTGACACAATTATCCAGTTTTTCCTTTACAATCAACCAGTAGTAGATATTTTTTTTTTCTATATACTTTACTTACCTTCTATAAAGATTGAATTTTTTTGTTTACACTTATACATTATAAAGAAAAAATGATTTAAATTCACCATAGTTGAACACTTATACTAAAACATGAGCATAAAACTTTTCGGAAGAAAAACCATTTTCTTTTTGATAATTGAGGGCAAGCGCATTTTAGTTTTTTTTTTATTTCATTGATCTCTCTGGGATAACGACAGGTACGTCTTTTTCAAAAATTAATTCAATTGGGTCTCATGATAGTCTGTTATCGATTACATTAGAAATAAAATTAGAAGAATTCTGTTGTTTTCCTTATTTTATTTTTATAAAAATTAGTTTTATTTCGCCTAAATAAAGTTATAGGCCTTATAATGACCTTAGCATGTTAAATAAACTATGCTATGTCTTTTTCAAAAATATGCGTTTACAAGAAACTGAAAGGACATGGCGTCAGAGATCACTTTCAATTTAATAAAATCAAAATTGAATCCATTAAGTTTTTTCTTTTTAGCATTTAAGGATATTTTATTGTTAAGAAACAAAATCAAATCTAAGTTGGTAATTTTTTCAAATCAAGTATTGGTAAAGGTCCAAAATTAATTAATATGTCTAAATGTAAATTAACCGCTCTGACAACCGCTCTGTTGTTCTCAAAACATAAATTAAATCCTCTACATATTTCTATCTCTATTACTCACATTATTTATTCCGTAAAATATTATATGTACATAACTTTTTTTCTTCTTCACCACAAAAAGAAAAAACTTATTTTTTACTAACATTTGAAATAAACCAAGACTTTGAAAATCAGAACGAAGGAAATTTTTTTCAAATCAACATCATAGAGAATTCTTCGCATAAATTTTTTTTTTTATAAAAATATTTTTAATTCATAAAAAAATAACATTAAAATATATATTTAAAAAAAAATTAAAGCAAATAAAAATTAAAATAAATAAATTTTGCATTAAAATATTTAAATTTAATTTGTAAAATCATAATTTTAAGTGAAAAATTCTCAAATTAAAAAAAAGGGTCAAAAAGAAAATTATTTATAAAAAAAAAAAAAGAAAAATTTTCCTTAAAAGCTTTTTTGGTATACACACAGAAAAAAAAAACATTCCCTGCCCCTTGGAAAAAAAAGTAGTGGAAAATGTTGAAATTTTCATGAAAATCATTATTTTTACTTAAATTTTTTTTTTTGTGGAAAATGTGATGAAAACTGAAGAAAACTTATTAATCACGGAAGCAATTCGAAATATAAATCTTAAGAAATAAATTTTATTATTTTCAAAATAGTAATAAATTAATAAAAAAAAATTTTTTAATTCTAAAAATAGTTAATAGTAAAATATTATAAAAAAAAATCTTGTTCTGTGTAGAAAAATTATTTTCTTTTTTTTTTTGGAAATTTATTTTTTTTTGGAAAATTTTGAGCAAAAGAAATATACAAAGAAAATCTTATTTCCCTTTTGGGCTATAAATGTTTGCAAAAAATTCTACTGTCAAAAAAAAAAGAAGAAAACAAGAAAATTTTATTAAAAACATAAATTAGAGACAAAAAAAAAAAATAAAGTTGGAACATTATAAATGATCAAAAATTAACGCAGAACCAACTTGATGTGTAGAGAATTTTCTATTTTTTTTTTTTTTTTTTTCAAAATATAATTAAAAGATTAAAATTGAAAAAATAATTGTATTTAAATAATAAAATTTGTTTTTAAAAATAAAAATATAATAAATTTATTTAGCTCACTGGGTCATAAAAAAAAATATTTTCTTTCCAATATAAAATTTTGCATGCCTTTGGTATCGTCGCTACACAAACAAAATTGACTATCTACAAAAAAGTAGTTTTTCTGTTTTGGATCAAGACGCTGTAACTTTATTAATTTTCATTAAAATTATTTTACTTTCAATTGAGAGTTTAAAAAACCCTTTTAGTTTTGAGATAGTGGCGATTTTTAGTCAGTTTTTCTTGATTTTTCTTTCTTTTATAGTTTTTTATAAGTAGAAAATTTGTTCTGTACAAATTTGCAGATGGTCAATTTATTTCAAAAATTTCAAGTATTTTCGAAATCATATTATTAAAAAAAAAAAAAAAAATATTTTCTCAATAATTTGACATCATTAACTCAAAAACACACATTTTGTCAGATAATCAATTTTGCTTGTATAACGACGATATTTATTATTTTATAAAAATAATTTGATATAATTTCAACCAAAAATTTATTTCCACATTACGTCATTAATTCAAAAACTATGAAAGAAGAAAAGACAAAAAAAAAATTAAAGTAATATAAAATTCTTAAAATTGTCACCAAAAAAAAAAATAACTAAAATTGTATTACTACTATATTAGGGAAAATATATAGTGTATATCTATCTATATATACAATGTTTGATGACATCATAAAATCTTAAGATTATTTAAACTTTATGTATATATATGAGAAGAAATCAAAAAAAAAATAAAACTATTAAAAAATTGGCATCAAATAGGAAAAATTGAATTACTTAAAGTATCTGTAATTCTGTATAGTATATATTAGTATACCGATGATGATGACATCAAAAAATTTTAAGATTATAACTTAGTTAGTTTTAGTTTGATATTTTATCCATAAACCGAGTAGAACAACAATATTAATGATTGTTACTTAAGAATTTTAAATTTCTTTACTTTTTTTTTTTTGTAATTTTCATTAATGACATCATTGATTGAAATTACTTAATAGTTTATATCAGAAATAAAAATTTTTTTAAAATTACAAAATTAAATTATATTGATTTTACATTAAATTTATCGGTATATTGAGATGTTAAGTATATATTGGAAAGTTAAATGTATAACTAGTCTTTAAAGTGATTTCTAAACAAAAAAGCCATTAGGTTCATTAAGGTTATATGTTAAGCATTAATGATAGTAGAACGGTGTGCATAAGATTGGCACCACTTCAAAAATTTTATTAATAAATTTTATTTTTTTTTTTTTGTAATTTTTAACTGACAGAAAAAATGTAAAAATCACCGAAAATTATAGAGACAACATTTTTTTTTTTATTAGAAAAAAAAATGGAGTTATTGTGATACAGAGAGATAAAAAATAAAATAAAATTCATATAAATTTAGAAAAAAAAAATAAATAAATTATGAAATCAAAAATTTAAGGTAATGAAAAAAAGAAAAGAAAATGATTAAAAATTTCAAATATCAAAAAAATTAAGCGGAAGGATTAGGAAATTGACAAGAAAAAGGATAACTTATTGATTTTTATTTCCTTAGAAGAAATTTTTTATTTTCACTTTTGGGTAAGTTGAAAAAAAAAAATTAAATAAAATGTGTTTTTCCTTACAAAATATAAACCACAAAAAAAAAACATACCACCTATTTTATTTTTCCTCATTTTTTTTTTGTAGTAAAAATGAAAATATAACAAAAAAATTTTCATTATTTCAAAGTAGCACACAATTCATATAAATTTTATTAAAGGTTTTAATACCCAAAAGTATTTATAACGAGAGAAAAAAAAATTTTTCTAATAATATATTTTTTTTTAATATTCAAAAGAGAATGAAAGAAGTTGAAGAAAAAAAAAGAAGAAAATGTGTGTATACTATATTACTACTTCTGTGTGGAAAATTTAATTTTCACTCAGAAAAATTTTTATCTTATC
Source organism: Hybos culiciformis (assembly GCA_964007475.1). Lineage (NCBI taxonomy): Eukaryota > Metazoa > Arthropoda > Insecta > Diptera > Hybotidae > Hybos > Hybos culiciformis. The sequence continues at coordinate 75,409,586 of OZ023274.1, forward strand.
AACACATTTTAGTTCGCGAAAAAATAACAAAAAAAAATTATTTGTGTTAAACGAATTTTTGGGGAATGAAAAAATTTTCACGTCCGCTTAAGGTTCAATGGTGAAACAGACAAACAAATTGCGCTCAGTATTAAGAATCCATTCGATCGTTAAGCTAAACAAAAATCCAATTCCCCTTTTTTATTTAGAGTGGTTTTTATTTAAACCAAAATATAGAACTTGAAAATAAAATTAATTTATAATAATATCCAAAATAATCAATTAGTAATAAGTTAAATGGTTTTTACCAAAAAATGACTAATAATGTTTTAATAATAATTTTTCTTTTAATTTTCCTATTACTCATAATGCAATTTTTTTTTCTCATTTTTTTTTAAAGTTAGTTAACACGACTCATCTTACTAATAAGGGATTTTATTTATTTCACATAAAACATAGAGTTGCACAGAAGAGGGATGAAATAAGCATGATAAATATACATAAGGGACTGTTCACAAATTACGTAACGCTGTTTTTGCCGTTTTTTAAAATAGTAACAGATCGTAACAAATTCCGAAGACCCCCCCCCCCTCCCCTCAGAAGAATAACGTAACAAAAGTTAAACACTTTTTAAATTACTTTTTGAACAATTTTTTAATTCGAATAAACAAAACAAAATTCATTATAACTTAAGTTTTTTTTTGCGTGCATTAATATTATATTTAGTGTAATTTTTTTTATAAAAAGGAAGAAATTTGGTTACATAACATTTTTATAAACACCCCCCGTAACAAACCGTAACAAATTTTCAAACCCCCCCCTAGGCCGTTACGTAATTGTGAACAGTCCATAAGAAGAAAAATACACAATAATAACATAAATAAAACTGAAGCTTAATAATGAAGTAAATAGAAAAAGAAAGCTCTGAATCCATTTACTTAAATAGTTTTAAGTTTCGTCTTAAAATTGTAAAGGAAAACTATTGTCCTCCACAGTTTCAATGACCGTAAGATATAAAATCATCAGATTCAGATTTCAAAACACTATCAGATTCAAATTTTTGAGTATAAAAAAAAAGTGGAAAAATTTCACAACCATTTTCAATTTCATATAGTCTTCAATTTAAAAAAAAAAAAAAAAATAATAAAATAATTAATATATAAATATAAATCAAAAATTTCTTTTATATTCATTATTTTTTAAAACTAAATTCAAAAAAATCAGCACTAAGAAGATCTTAAATATTTATGGTGCAATTTCAATTATTCAAAAGTGAAATTATATATAATAAAATAATAAAAGCAGTTTTAATAGCTTTCAATTTGCCGTATTGAAAAGGTTTTTTTATTTTATAAAAATAATTTTTTATTATTATTAAGAGTTTTAAAATAGAATAATAAACATGAATTAATATTAACTTTAATATTTTCTAAAAAAACATATATATGAAATGTATATTATATAACACTGGTATACCTACACATACTATACCCGTATTAAAATCGTACATAGATATATATATACAAGTTTGTATGTACAGCCCATAAACGTACTATATAGTACATGCATATATATACTATACATTACTTTTTCTTTTCATGTCCATTATTTTTTGCAAAAAATTTATGGTGCAATTTAGATAAAGTTATTTCTTGGTAATTAAACTAATAAAAAATATTTTTATTACTAGTATAAGTTCCAATTTGTTTAAAAGAATCATCTGTTCTAAAACTCTTTTCCAAGTGTTAAGATTATGCATAATTTTTTTTTTTATATTCTTATTGTTCATTCACATGGCTTAATGCTATATAATATGTATGTACCGACAGTGCATAATGTACAACATACAGTATGCATATTAAAATACTGAATTACTTATAATAAATTATTAAGAAAAAAAATTCTTTGTGTTAACTTTCTGCAAAAGGAAAATTCACTGGTCTAACCAGAGTTTTTCCTTAAATTTCGAAAACAATATAGAAAATTTTCACATTGAAGACTATACGAAAAGTCATACGCATAAAGGTAATAATATGTTTTTAATACAGTATATACACTAATACTACAACTATTTAAAATTTCATATTTTTTGATTTTATTTTTTATTATTTTTACTTATAAATGCATATTTTTTTCTTAAATTCTGATAAGATGAATATTTTTCATCCCTTCAATTTTATATTCTAAAATGAAAAAAAAAGTGAAAAGAATATAATTTTTATATTAATTTTAGACTAAAAAATTAAACAAAAACTTTTTAATCTTCTTTTGAGGAAATTTTCAGGACAAAAGAGTTGAATTAAATTTCTAGAATGTGTCTTCGTCTTTTTTAATTTTGTTTTTCAGATTTTGTCTTCCAAATACATTTAAATATTTTTTCCGTTTTAACTTATACTTAATGCTTAAGATAATTTTAATAATATCTTCACACTACAAGTTAACTATATGAAACAATTAAATTTTCAGTGTTGTATCGAATTATTTACAAGGATATCTTTTCTTTTTAACTTACGTCATTCGATTGTCGATATTCTGTCAATATTCTGAATTACAATAAGTTGGAACTTAAAATAAATTATTAATAAAAAATAATTTGACGTTTTTACATATATAATTTCAAAGTATAATATTTTTTTTATTATATAAAATATAATATTATTTACCTACCTCTTCTATTTTGGTTTATTTTAAAAATAAGTGCACGCTATACTTACTTTCTGTCCTTTTTTGTTTTCGTATTTATTCCATCAAAAAAGAAAATTTTTATTGAACATTTTTTGACTAAAATTGCTAAAATGCAATAAAAAATAGTTTTTTTTTTGTGTGTCATTCGGAAACAAAAATCACTTTTTTTCTATAGAAAATTTTGTATATTTTAAATATTGGTTAAGGTTATATCGTTTGATTAGAAAAAAAAAAAAAAAAACAATTCCAATTATTCTATTTTTGAAGGAATTTCTTGCCAAATCTAATCTTAAATTTAGAAACATTTGTTTGAATTTCAGTTAAAGAAATCTGGTCTTAACTAATCAATAATCTGCAGTAATGATCTTGTCTATAATCGTTCGTGCAACATAATATGTTCAATTAACAGCAACTGTTGCCTAACTATGTGTCTGTATTTGAAGTTGCAATATTTAAGTATTTTAAATAATTTAGAAATTCCTATCTAATATCGAATCTTTATTATTTTCAAATATTTAACTATAACTGAAATTGACAGTACGTCAAAAAAATATATATTTTGTAACAAAAATTAATTATACATTTTATAAGTATATAACTACTATTATAATGTTTAAGCTTTAAATTTTCAAAATTAATAATATTTTTTACAATTTTTATTGAAGAGGAAAATAAAAATAAATTATATTGTATATACATAACTATATGTTGTGAATATTATAATAGTAGATTATTGAATATGTAAACTAAATTTGTTATTAATTAAGAGTTCTGTATACACAAAAATACATTGACACGAGTCAATACTTATATAAATTGACTGATATAAATTGACAAGTGTCAATGTATTTTTGTGTAAATACAGAACGAGTTGTATAACAAATTTTGTTTACATATCGAATATACTGTTTTAATGCGTAGGGGAGAGGTAGTTGCAAAGAGAGAATATTTTTTCTTCTCATTTTTTCTCATTTTTTTTTTTTTTGTATTTGGCTGTATTGAAATATTGTGAGAGACATTATGTTTGTTTAGGTATTACGTAATATTCAATACGAAACATCTAAATGATTTCATTATTTACGCTGATGCATCTAAATTTTTTCATTATATACGCTGATGCATCTAAATTTTTTCATTATTTACGCAGATGCATCTAAATGATTGCATGTGTATTGACGCATATAATACTCCATTTAGTGATCTAAATTCTATAGCACTAAATACAACATAACGATCCCCAACGCATTAAAAAATATTATATTACTCTGCAGTATAACTCTGTTATCGACACACATGCATTATATAGCTCTATGTAGGTATATGGCTTTTACTTTAATTTTATAAAACTTTATTTAAAAACCAATTAAACTATAATTGTATTAAGTTATATTTTACATTTAATATAATATTATTAGTATAATATTATCCAACATGAAATTTAATTCTTTTAAAGCTCATGTCTGTCGATCAATTTGTTTAATTTTATTTTAATAAAGGCAAATTTATAAAATTTACAAAAAGAAAATTAACTTTATTTAATTTTATCTTTCCAATTTTATTTAAAGCATTCAAATATTTTATATTGATTTTGTTAATTGATTTATTATTATTTCTATTGATTTTTGATTTTTTTGTTACTACGATTTGGTACGTACAAAACAAACGTATCTACTTACCTACTTATTTTATTTTATATAAAAACTTCAATTTTCATATATATATATATATATATATAAATATAATTGTATTTAAATTAAAGACCTAAGAACATTTGTGACATATACATTATACATAGCTTTAAAAAGATAATTTCAAAAATGGGCTTATTAAAACCCACGTTTGAATTTTAACGTATTTTTGCCGGACAAATAAAAGTAAAAAAAAAAAAAAAAAAAAACATTTTAAAAATTAATCTAATATTAATTCAACAATATTTTTCTTAAAAATTAAAAAAAAAATTTTTTCTTTCAATGTAAACTTTCAACCTACATGATACTAATATTTTTATCAGTATGTTATCTTAAGAAAAAAAAAATTGGCAAGAAAGAGACGCCTTTGGGCGGTTTAATTTGCTCAATGGAAACATATTATGTATATATATGCATGTCAAAAGAATATTATGTACAATTGTTAATATTTTTTAACATTGCTTCATAAAAAGTTCAAAATTTAAAATTCCTAACATTATAACAGTAATTAAATGATCCCTTAATTTAATTTAATAATTCCCTATTCTAGATATATGGGAATAATGTTTCGTTAAATAAAAATGTATATATATAGTTATTGTTATATTATAATTAATATTTACAAAGGAGTGAAAAAAAAGTATTAGCATTTACATAATTAATTTATTTACCGTTCTCTAATTTTATAAAACATAAATTTACTTTTTTTTGTTGTGTTTTGTTTTCAGATAAAATGTATAGACAAATTATGTTTCTCTTGGGAAGTTCATATATTAGTTTCTAAAAAAAAAGAAAAAAAAAACTATAATATTATTTCATTTCGGACAACGATGTTGTAAATTTTATAAAAATTATCCTCTTAGTTAATTCAAATAAATGGTTTTACATTAAAATTATAAATAAAAGGACAGCAAACATTTTGGATGACATCATTTGGACATAAAGGCGCGGAACTCAATAACTCAATTCTAAAGCTTAAGCCTTTAAAATTTTTTCATTTCGATCAAATTTTGAAATAGTTTTAAAATTAAAATTAAGTTATTTTACGTAAGTCCTTGTCAACTAGAATTTTTTTTTTTTGGAAAATTCGAATAAAAAATTAAACTAAAAACAAATATTTTATTTTAATATAATTTTATTTGACAAAAACAAAATATATTTTATGTAACCATTAAATTTTTATCAACTCATATTGAGTATATACACTTTGTCAGTTAAGGATTCAGATGAAAAAAATTATAGGAATAATTAAAATTTTTTTTATTTTTCAAAGCTTAATCGGCTATGTTGTCTCATCATCAAAACAATGTTTACAAAGATATATCAAAGCCAAATGCAAAAAAAAAATCATTTATGTCCTTGACTGGAAAAAATACAGAAACAAAAAACAATTATTTTTCCTCTTTGCAAAAAAAAAAAAAAAAGGATTTGATTGAAATTATTCTACGATTTGCTTTTAAAAAAAAAAATATATATCTTTTGATGTTCTAAGATTGATATTACATGAATTTTGCAAACGCAGGAAGTTTTTATTCCTTCAATCCATCAACTTTTTTCCTTGAAGCGTTCAACATCGTAAAACAATATCGAGAAGTGTGATAATTATATAAGCCATATGGACTCAATGAAAGACGAAATGCAAAAGCTCAAATAAAAATTCTATTAATTTGATGTAAAGAATTTTTTTTTTTTAGTTGGAGCAAAAAAAAATGTTCACCCTATGTGTATGTAGGCAGTTTTTAATTTTACAAATGGCACAATCAAGATGAAATTTTGTTTTTGTGTGCACAATAAGGACTGCAGACGATTACTTTTTTTTTTGCTTGTTATTTTGAATGCCGTTTAAACTTAATTATTATTACATACTTTTTAGGTCAATAGGTTATGTGAATATAAACGAAAAATTCCATAAGATAAATTATTTTGTTACAAAATAAAAGAACAAATTTCTGTATATTTTTTATTTATACATATTTTCAAAGAATCCAATGAGCAAGATAACGGAAAAAAAAACATGACTTTAATAGAATTTCAATGTTTACAGTGAACTCTCATATATAAATATGGTATTTCACTAAAATTATTAAAATTTGATATAAATAAGAATACGCCAAATACACTTAATGTTATTGTCGAGTTTGTTCTGTAAAATCAAAATATTTATTTGACATTCTCGTTTCGACATAATGTAGAGAGATATTTTAAAAGAAAAATTAAAAGGATTCTTGAAAACCCCCCAAAAAAAAAATAAATAAAAAAAAAAGGATTCTCAGATCATATTTAACAACTTTAGTATAAAAATTATATTAAATTTATCTGTTCTTTGGTATTTACTATCATTTTTTATTTTTTGTATCTTTCTAATAAAATGATACATACATATATACAATTTATTTGTTTTCTTTTCGGAAAATATCTTCTTTTTTTTTTAAATAAGGATGTAAGGATTATACTAAAACAAAAAAGGTTCTTAATGGTTAATACACAAATAATAAGTATGTAAAGAGAGATACGTATTATATATCTTATAAGAAGAAGTTCATATATAAATTTTAATTAAAATATTTAATCTTTTGAATTTCTTTTAGATTATTATCAAAATAAAAAAAGAAAGAAAATTTCCCTAATGTCAGATAAAAATTTTCTAAGTATATCGCAACTTATTAAGAGGTTTTTTTTTTCTCTATATTATATCTGCTTCCTGATTTTTTGTTCTTTTTTTTTTGTATCTTTAATAGTTAAACTTATATTAAACCAGAAACGACTTTTAGTATTGTTAAGCATAAATTTATGATTGTATTTATGATGCACTGGCGTGGAAACTATACGATGTTGAAGTGATTTGAAAGAAAAGAAAAATAAGTAAAAAAAAATGTTATTCATATGACAAATTAATTTAAAAAAAAAAAAATACAAGAAAATAGATTGAAAATGTAATTTAAAACTGTAGACAGACAGGATTGATTTTATAATAATAATGTCTCAACAAAATGTTATATTAAAATCCTTAAATTTTTATTCACAAATTCAAGTTTATGAAAAACTGAATTAATATAGAGATCAATTTTATGCTTATTTAGTTTTGTTTTCTAATTTAAGAGCCTGTTTAAATTGAAAATTTCATTTCAAATTAAGATTCAATTTGGAAATTAAGAGTTTTTCGAATCATACATTTAAATAATAAATATACATATATCTATACATTTAAATAATAAATATCATTATTTTTTTTTTAAATATTATTAATATTATTATTTATAAAAGAACACAAATAATGTGCTGGCAAGCAATATACGTGTGTCTGTGTATAAAGAATGATAAGATAAATAAATTTTTTAATCAATTTTCATTTTATCAATGAAAATTCCATTAAAGTATCAAGTTCTAATATAATGAAAATTATATTTTCTTAATTATTTTTATTTTGAAATCTAAAAATATAATATAATTTTAATGAGTTTTATACGTATATAAAAAATTTCTATATCAAAGTTTTTATTTAAAAAAAAAAAAAAAAAATTTTAATAATTAAGGAAAGTTTTTTTTTTTTTAGAATTTTTATTTCTATGGTCCTATTTTTTGAAAATAAATTTTATTTAAATTATATGAATTTTAGTTTTTTTTGTTCATTAATGGATACACTCAACATGTTTACATTTTCAAAACTTATTTTTTTTTTTTTAATAAAAAAGCATAAAGAAAAATTTTTTTAGTTTTTCTTTTATTTTTTTCCTAAAGTAAATATGCGGTAAATATTCAATTTTATGACACATGAAAGAAATTCTTAATTGTCGACAATATTTACCTACTAATATTAAAAAAAAAATAAAAATCTTATTAAATATATAATTAAATTTGTGAATTTCAAATGATATTAATGATGTTATTTATTTTTAAATTATGGGGAGTAAACCTTTAAATTGAATTGAAACATAAAATTTTTCTACATTTTGTTTTTTCATTAATTAAGATATATAGCCAGTAGTTGAAGCAAAATATTTGGGATATATGTGGATGAATATTAGAAATCTTATATAAAAGATTTTTCGAGCATAAAATTTGTTGGCAATCTAATATTAAAAAAAACATTTGTAGTAGAATTTCAAAATGCTGGAATTATCTGCCACTTTTTCGAGACAAAATTTTATACCTACTTCTTACTTACCATTGCTGGTGAAATTTATTATAAAAGAGCTTAGTGAAATTATACCTACTCTAGACTCTATTCTAAATTTAATCTTCTAATATGTCTTAAACATTAATGTAAATTATTAGATGTATTTAAAAGTATCTTAAATATTATGTTTTTTTTTATGTTGCTTATTTTAGCAAATACCTATGTATCTAAATTTGAAAAACTTGCCCTATTTATTACATAGCTTTTCTTTATTATGTGTGGCATCGAAATTAGCTTTTATTTTTTCTACACAATTTTGTGGTAACAAATATTTATAATAAAAAAAAAAAAAAATTCCAATAACATAGCTACTCTTTAATAAAAAAAAAAAAATCATTTCAAATTCATGATGTTTTCTAAACAAAACACAAAAAAAAAGGCCTTTTAGCCGAAAATCCTTGATTTTTTTTCGAGATGATACTTGAGATTTTTTCTGTTTTTTTTTTTTTTTTTTGTAATTTTGGCCTAATTTTCACTCTAAAAAAAAATTATCTATTTTTCACGTTTCTTGAATTGCAAAGTTATTTTTATTACAAACTTTTTTTTTTTTTTTTTCAACACACATACAAACATGAAATTCCTATTTTTTCCTTGTTTTATTATCAGATTGCTAGAAGTGTATTTCTCAAAAAAGGGGATCAAAATAATATTAAAGTGACAAAAAAAAAACAACAATTTTTTTTTATTCTCCGCTAAAGCAGCATTTTCACAAATGACAGTTTTACATAGTTTTATGGTTTTTCTTCAGTCCAACATGAGAAATAAGTCAGTAACGAAAATATGTGAGGAAAATTTTCTTCCTTTATATATTTGTCTTTTCATTTTTAGTTCGAATATAGTTTTTAAGGTGCTAAACTTTTCATTATCGAAGGAAAATCATTTTTATTTTAAATTTTTTACAAAATCTTGTTTGAAGATAATGATGAACAAATGTCAAATTGATCCCTAAATTGCGAAATGGAAAATTAAGAAATTAAAAATATAAAATAAATCAGTTTTTTGTAATTTTTAAAATGTAACATATATTGTACATATGAAATACTATCTATGCATATGTATTATATTTATCAATTTGTCTAATTATGAATTTTTATTTTCGAGTATGTAGCAAACGAAATTAAAACATCGTTTGCAAGACTTCAAATCAAATTTCTGGAGCCTGTAAATTTAAATTTTTATTCATATCGTCACTGATCCAAAACATAATTATGCTAAAAAGTTTTTTCTTTTATTCTTTTTATGCCACAGTTGTCGAACTGAAAAAAAAATTTCCCAAAAAAAAAATTTCTGGAGCCTGTAAATTTAAATTTTTATTCATATCGTCACTGATCCAAAACATAATTATGCTAAAAAGTTTTTTCTTTTATTCTTTTTATGCCACAGTTGTCGAACTGAAAAAAAAATTTCCCAAAAAAAAATAAATATAAATAAATAAAATATTCAAGAGCTAACTTTTTTTTTTTCATCTAAATTTAGAACATTATATATATGTATAAACTTTATCGATTTTGGTTTATCCACAAAATAAATATATGTAGAGAAAAAAATATTTTTTTTTTTTTAATAAATTTTGTACAAATGGTTATATTTTGTTAAATGTGTATCGTTATTATTTTCCTCTTGTAGATAAGACTGAATGAAATAATTTTTATTTTCTCCATGCAAAAAATAAAAGAAAAACTCTCTTTTGAACTCTTTGAAAAACTCAACACGCACAAAATTTTAGGTCTCGTGAGTAATTTAGAATTAGAAAATTATTAGCTTTTGTTGTAGTTTACAGTGGATAACATCGTTTACTGATTTGATTTTTTTTTTTGGACATATAATATTCTGAAACGTTGTTGGCTGACGAGAAATTCATGTTCAAGTTTATATGAGGCTAACAACACTATTCCAAGATAATGTTATTGAAAAAAATATTCTAAAGTTCTATTAATTTCGAAGAAATTTTAAAGGCTTCAGAGTATAGTTAATTTTTTAAAATCGCATCTTGTAAATTTTATGAATTTACACCTACCCCACAAATAAAACCAAAACTCATTTCTAACAAAAACACTTTTGCATTATAAAATAGAATTATATAGATTTAAGCGAACCTTTTTTCCGCGATATCATAGAGATATAAATATACAAGCCTCTATAAATGGAATAAATTCTAAGGGTATATATTTCCTGTAAATTTTGTACACAAAAAAATTTCTCCTCTTTATAAGAAAACAATATTATAGAAAAAGTTTTTATTGGAAAGGTGAAAGCTTTTCCAAATTTTCATTACATAGAGAATTTTATCAATGATTTTATATTTTCTATTTTGTTTGTGTGTTCTACATGAATATTTGTACACAGTGTGCGTGTATTTTCTTTTGCCATAAATGTAAACATTTTAAAGAAGAAGAAAAATAAAAACCAAACAATTTTTATGGTTAATTTGGTAAAATGTAAGAAATTAAGGTATATACGGGAAAAAATTATATATATATATATGTATACCTTGATTTACATATAAGTTATATTAAAACGAGGGAAATTAATGCAAAATAAGATAAGGATAAATAAAATTATAAAGGAAGCAGCATAAAAAAGTCACTAACTTTAGAAATATTTTTGTTGTGTGAAAAGCTCGAACATAAATTTTCCACTATTAGAATTATAATTATGGTATTTTTTTTTTCAGGCTTAAGAAATGATATATCTGTACAACAAATGGATATTTTATTAAAAAAGGAACGAAAATCCCTTTTGTTTTAATTTTTGTAATTAAATATATATTTTTAGAATTCTTGTTCGCATAATAATAATGTTTTCTTATTACAAAAAAAAAGTAATAATTGTCAACTGAATAAGATTCTTTGCACACATTTTGTAAGCTTTCTTTCACAGGTTACATTAAAAAAAATTAGAATGGGGTACAAGTACAGTTTCTACCATGGGTATGTAAATTTTTGCAATTTTCTATGCTTAAATAGTCCTTTGTAAAATATGAACAAGCATTCCCAACGTAAGATGAAAAACCATAATTTTTCTTCATTCCTTAAATATTTTTAATATATTAGATAGATCCTATTGTATTCCCAAAAGAAATATAGAAAAATATATTTAGGAAACTCTTACTTGTCATTTTAAGTCAAAATTGAAATGTGTTAAATAAAATACAACAAGCATAAGAACAACTAATTTAAGGAATAACTAATGTGGAATAAAATTGTAATTAACTTTATTTGACTTAAATATAAGAAAGTTTTAAGGTTCCACAAAGTTTTTTAATTTTCTTAAAAAAAAAAGAAGTTAATAAAGAAACGAAAATATTTTCAGTTTTTAACATTGAAAATTTTAAAATAATTTTTGAACATGACAAACTAAGAATATTAAAATTTTTTATACTGAAAAACTTTTCCAATGATTATATTATTAATTACATATGTATACTGTTTCTCAATCCTATTCTATTCATATGGTTTTTAACATTTTAACCCAACATCATGTCATATTATTAAATGAAATATATTCCAAAAGATATTTATTTTATAAATTTATATTAAAAGAATAACGAAGCGAAAATTTTAAAACCACTTTTAGCATGCAGATTTGGAATTCATCCATAATATTCGGATGCCAAAAAATAATTATTTTGATACATACTGTGAAAAAAAATTCAATTATTAGGTATATACATTATATAGAACTCTATTGATGACACTTAGATGGCATATCTGCTAACCTTTGCAAAACATAGTTTGATGCACTTAGATAATCCATAAAACAAAGTTATGGGACAAAAATTGATTCTGAAACTTGTTACAAAAAACTGTGTAAGCAAAATAATTTGTTAAAACATACAATTTATTTATTATATTAAAAATAGGTTCGAAATATCCAAAAGCAACTCAAAGTTCATAAAAAATAATATAAAATTATGAATTTGGTATCAAACGATATAAATATATACCAAATATTCAAATGGCCATATCCATCAAATGACCATATCCATTATTTATGTGCGAAAATTATAAAAAATGGGCAAATGAAAACGAATTTACAAAAATATGAACATTAATTTTAATTTCATTAAATTGTTATTAAAAGATTTCAATAATTGGAGGATTTTAAACAATTTCTTATACCGAAACCTCGTTATATAAAATCGAGGAAATAATATATATGTATACTTACTATTTTTAAAAGTAATTTTATATTGATTTAAATTCATAAAACGAATGAGTACGAAACCTTATATTATACAGAAATTGTTCAGTAAATCTTCATTTTCTGAGAAACCTTTCATTCATCTTGTCAAAATATCATTGAATACGATTTTAAAATTCATCAACTTTCATGCGACATGACTGACACAAAAACTTTTATACAAAATATTGTTTTTATTTTTTCATTTTGACGACTGACTGTTTTGAGCTTGATATAAATTTAAATATGTGTATTTTAATCAGCCAACTAAATCAGTCAGGAAAAAAAAAAACACAAATTCATATTTTTCAATATCAAAAAGTGTAATTTAATATATTTTGTTTACACACAAAAAATATATCCTTTTTTTATGTTGCTTTTAAATTACCTGAATAAATTTGAAAAAAAAAAAAAAAAAAAAAAAATTGGAAAATTTTATAATAGCAATTTTCATGCGATAAAAAATATTAGGTATGAATTTTTTCATCACGCAATAGAAAGTTTTATTTGTTATGATTATGAATTTTATATATAAATATATGATTTGTTTAGCCCTCACATATTTCATCATGTTTTCAGAACCTGAGGAAATTAATATTAAAGAATTCTAAAGCATATATTTATAAAATTATTTCCTCGACTTCTTTGCTCTTTAATCTATATAGTTAGCACTATTATCGAATAATTGCGGGAATGGTTATAAAGGGAAAAGTCAAAATATTGTGTTATTGGATCACATGAACTGACAGAATAAGCAAATTCGAATTTTTTTAAAGTAAGAACTCTTAAAGCAATAACAAGATGCTAAATAAGTGAATTGTATATATAAATATATATATTGCATACAACATAAACTAGAAATGTTTTTCAATACATTTCGAATAAAGATATCAACATCGCATTAAAGATAAAGATCGATTAACGCACAACTTTTCAAATGCATTTAGTTTCCAAATAAAAAACTATGGTTCTCGAAAATAAAAAAAAAAGAAGAAAACTTTTCATAAAAGCATTTTATTTTCATATGCAGTTAGCATGATAAAAGGCCTTTATAGCATTTTCCAATATTTATTCATATAATTCGATTAAAAATATCCTTTTTTAACTAATTTTAACCATGAACCATAAATGATTGACGTAAAATAAAATTTTATGCAGATGAGTTAAATAAGGCATTATTTTCATTTTTCTTTTCTTCTGAAGCGAATAAACCAATTAAGGTGAAAAGAAAAATTATCCATTTAACACCGAAATCGTTATACATATTTTCAAGGTATGTCCTTTACTTATGTCTAGATTCTCCCATGTGCTTTCATTAATTTTTTTTTTATCATTAGTAAATGTCATATCAATTGGGCCATCATCGTTAATAATCACATTAGTTGTTTGTATGTTTTTTTACACTTTTTAACAAACTGAAGAAAGAAAAATTTGTTGTCAAGGTTTAATTTATTTTTATTTTTCGATCAGTCAAAAAAAATTCAATGGAAGAAAAGTGCATTTTAGGTTTGTTTTATATAAAGTTGTATAATAGAAAAAAAATAAGAACATAATAAAAATTATTAAAAGTTAAGACCGGAAATTTAATTAAGTTTTTATTCAGAGAAAATTCATTATGCATTTAATCATTTAATGTTTCGTTATAGATATTTTTAAAACAATTTTCAATTATTTTTATTTTTTTTTTCAACATTTTTAAACTATAATGGAAAAATGAAGTTTAGTTTTTTCTAATATGATATTTTTATATAAAGGGAAATTTAATTATAATGTAGAACTTACAAAACTAAAAGCCTCTCTATATATATATAAAAGCTACAAAATAGAAATTAAAATAATTGTTATAGTCATACTTAAAAGAAAGAAAAGAAAAAAGAAACAAATTAAATTATCTTAAAAACAAATTATTTCAATATCCTATCAGAATTGTACAAGTTGTCTTTATTTTAATTTTATGTTTACAATATAAATATTCTAGCATCGGGAGCATAATATAAAATCCATTTTAAAAGAACATGTGTAGGTATATTATACCTACATTGTACATTTATACTATAAAAAAAATATTTGCTTTGAAAAAAGATATTATTCCATGTGCACAACCTGGATTTTTATAAAAATTGCTGATATCAAATTTTCCAAAATTAATATTTTTTTTTTCACATTACCATCATTATGTATATACATATCACAAACATAGCTATTTCTTTATTGCAAATTGAACAAAATCAATTTTTACTTGTTGGTAATTTATAGTGGAAATTAAAAAGCAATCATACACATACTTGTATCCTATATATGTTTACTATCCGGGATAGAAAAAGAGGAAAAAATTTCAAAAATTTAATATCTAATATCTATTAATATAAAATTTATTAGAAAAAATTAATTTAACAAAGAAAATTAAATTTTAATTATAAATTTAATAATAAACTAAAACATGGTTTATTTTATTTTTCTGAAAATTAAAATAGGTAAATAATAAAAGACGCTGTTGCTTTCAAAAGTCCTGGTCCTGAAACAATACTTTAGTTTTTATAATAAAAATTTTTTTTTCTCCAAATTACAAATCTAAACTTCACCAAAGTTATTTATAATTTATATTATTTTAATATTTTCTTTTTTAACAGACTGTTAATATTTTGACAGATAATAGATAAGTTATCTTTTAGTCTGGCATTTTAAAAAAGAGCTTAGAATTGTTGAATTTTTCAGCTAGTGTAGCAGGCATGTTATCAACTTATAAACCTATGTTAAATAATATAAGAACAATCTAGAATCGGCTATTAACATTCAAAAAAAAATTATTCAAATAAAAAATCAACAAAACAAAAATAATAATTTAAAGGTAATCACAAAAACAAAATAATTTTTACGCAAATTACAATACATATTATTTTTTATTATATTATTTGGATGAAAAATTATTGTTCATGTTGCATACCTGTAATTTTATTTCCTATTATTTTAAAATTATATATGTGTATGCCCGGTAAATTATTAAGAAAAATATGAAATTATATTCAGTTAATGAAATTGGAATTTATTTCGAAATTTCTATCACCATAAAAATAATTGTTTTATTTTTCTATACTCAATGAACTTGTAGATTTAATCTAAAAACTAAATACAAAATAATTGTTGGAAAACAACTAAATATTATCAAAGATAAAGAATAAATTAAGTTACAAATTTTACAATAATTATGAAGTAATTTTTGCATTTTTTATAAATTTCTACATAAATACATAAAAAATTAAATAATAATCCATATAATTATATACATATATTTAACCACCTACAAATTTGTGATAAAAAATTCATTTAATTGTAGCTTTTATATTAAAAAAAAAGAAGGAAACTTTATAACTTCACAATGCACATAAAAGAGTGAAATATGGGAAATATACGGTTAGCAGGTTGACAAAGATTCACAACTCTTGGACATTATAAGAAAAAAAAATAGAGTTTTGTAACAGGATTATCTATTCAACCGTTTTTAGCAATCGATATACTTATTCTCTATCTTGAATTAATAAATATAAAATTTCTTTTTATTTTCCTTTTTGACATTTATTTCTTTCCCTAATACTGATTAGTTATAGTTATACACAAATAAAAGTGTGTAATACTTGTTTCTTGTTTCATTTATTTTACAAGAATTAAAAAAGGTTCTAACTGCAGGTATTTTCTCAATATATGTACAGAACAGATAACTCTTTTTTAAAATCAATTTTAGAAAAATAAAAAGAAATAAAAATTGGAATAGGTACAAACAAAAAAAAAATAATGATTTTGGTAGTTTTATTATTTTTTTATTTTTTTTAAATTCTTTTGTTGTTCGAACAAGAATTTTTTCTAACCTCAATCCTCAATGGAAAATATTCTTTTTTATTCGTAATATGGAGTAGGTAAGGTACCAAATAATAATAATATTATTATTGAAATAAATTCATGTACTCGCTGGCTGGTCATTGTATATATAAAATGCTAAAAGATGAAAACAATTTCTTAAAAAAATAAAAATAGAAAACAGAATTGATCGAATTTCGCAAAATAGTTTTCAAAACGATTCGCCATCTGAATTTCTATGAAGATTTTTGTATTATGGTATATGACTAAATTGATATACACAATATTACAGGAACCTTAAAAATATACACGTATTCATCCTCTGGTTGTGACTTGGTAACTAAAAAGTAAAGTATCTTAAATCAAAATGTTTAAAACTAGCCCACACTTCCTATTATCTAGGTACTTGTTCAATATTTTTTAAGTCTTAAGATATACCTTGACCAGTAAAAATTTATTCACAGATTCAAATTTATTTTAAAAATAAATATAATACAAGGTACTAAAATACATATACTTAAAAAAGTATAATATAAACATAATTATCTTAATCTAAATAAATAAAAATTTATATAAAAAGAAAACACTCTTAGAGCAAAGCAATATAAAAAAAGTCTACAATTTTTTTTTTAATAAACCAAATGTCGGTTAATAAATAATAAATTCACAAATTGTAAACAAAAAAAAAATAAAACATAATAAAGAAATAAAATAAAAAATATAATAATTATGTGTGCGTTTTATTATTATTAGTTTTTATTTTTATTTAAAGAAAAAAAAATATATATTTAGTCTACATAAAAATTTATTAAAAGGAATATAAATAATAATGATACTTCAAGTACACTACTACTGTTAATATGCTTTAATGAAACAGAAAATTAGGTGCATTTACGTTATTAAAATATTTTTTTTAAGTATAAGGTGAATTTTTTTTTTTTTTTTTTTAAATTATAGGTATATACTTTTTTTTTCATATTATTGAAAGAAAAAGGAAGAAAATTAGGCATAAAAAATAAATAATAATAATAATTTTCCTACCAGTCATAGTCTAGTCAAGAAAAAATATTATTTTACTTATATAAGATGATTTTCAAAAAAAAATTCTTTTAAAAGTTACAAAAAAAGTGGAAAAATGAATAACCATTTTACAGTGATTTCAAGCGTATAAAAAAATGTTATCGTACAAATTTAATTGTCAAAAAAGGTTTTGGAAAAGTAAATATTGTAAGTTTATGAGAAGTTTTGTCAACTTTTATTTACAATTACATTATAATTTATATGTTGCACAAAATAATGGTTTTTACCTTTATTCTGTTAATAAATAATATACTAGTATTTATAAAAATTAATTTATTGTTGAACATTAACGAAAATATGATGTAACTATATTTGGGTCAAAAATTAAAAAAAAATTAATTATTAACAAATGCAATTTTAACATTTCTGACATGTACTGTACATTAATGTTGTCTTGGGTTTTCTTTTAAAAAATTTTTAAATAAAACCCAAGTGAGTAATTTTTTAAAATTAAAAGTGCTACTTTAAAAAAACAACAAAATGTTTTAAACAAAATAGTAGCAGAAAAAAAATATTCCTGTTTCGTCCGTAAAATATGCATGGGCGCCGGCAGTATGGTGCAAGGTGGTGCAACTGCACCACCTTTGTTTGATAAAAAAGTTATTAAAATTTTGATAAAATTGTTAATTTTAACAAAAGGATTCAAAATTAAAACAATATTATTTTTTTTTATTCAGAATTTTTATTAAATAATAATTGTAACCTACGTGGCTTCTCTGCGAACTTTAAATAACTTCGGTTAAAGAATCTTCTTTTTTTATGGAGACTCATCATACATAAGCCCGACAATCGGGGTTCGCACATAGCTGATCTTGTCCAAGTCTTCACCCTTCTCAATGTGCTAAATGAGCGTTTCACCTGAGGAAATTTTTAATTTCGGGAGAAAAAAAAAATTAAAAAAAACGTGGGGAAAAATTTGAGGAAAATATTTTTTTCTGAGGAAAATTTGAAGAAATTCCTAAATATTGTGCTAACGTTGACAGTCAACAATATTTAAAATTTCAGACTCGTAAATTTTTTTTACCGATATCATTACGATATTCTTCTACGTACGTTGAACTCAAAATCCATTGTTGAAACTAAACTTTTTGATTTACAACATATAAGTACCGCATAAAATCTGAACACATTAAAAATTTGAGGAAATCTTGCAAAAATAAGCTGATGGGGAAAAACTGCAGTGAGTAAAACAATTTTTTTTCTAATTTATAAGCGAGTCACACTACAACTAAAAAGCCACTACTCATGACGGCTTTTTTAAATGCGTTCACACTTGCACTTTTTGGTTTTTTTCTTTTTTTTTCTCGTTTTGTCATATCTTTTTCCTTTTTTTTTGGGAATTTTTTTTGTTTTTTTATTCGTTTTTTTTAAAAAATTGCCGCCAACTTCCTGAAAGTATGCAATTGTTAGTTTATTTTTTTCTCACAGAGCTCATTTGTTATTTGATCCCTGATTTTCTAGTGGCTTTTTGAAAAGCCACTAGCTTTTTTTTCTTTTTTTTGTATGGAAAAAGCCACGAAATAGCCACAACGATGATAGCTTTTTCAAAAAGCCATTAAAAAGCCGAAGTGTGACAGCCTTATTAGGGCAAAAAAAAAATTTATTACACAAAAATATAAAAAAAATAATTTGAGGAATTTTTTTAAAGAATTGTCTATTTTGGGGAAATTTCTTAAAAATTTGAGGAAATTTCATTTATTCCATCTGGCAGCCCTGGTGAGAGATAATCTTAAAAAGTTCATTGCCTTGCATCAGCATACTGAGATGAATTTTGTCGTGAATTCAAAATATTGTTTTGCAACTGATTTTTCCTAAAATCAAAATTTAATTTAAATTAAGGTTGTTGGAAATTGTAACTAAGTGATGAACCCGCAATATGTCAAAGATTTCGTAAAATCAAAATAATATAATTTTCACATGCACCACCTTATAAAAAATCCTGGCGGCGCCCATGTTTCTATGCCTTGTACTTTATTTACTAAATATTTCAAATCAATGACTTTAGAGACGACAACTACTACCCGTTAAGTTAATTTTATGATTATTAATAATTATAGTATAAAATTCATGTTATATTATCTTGTGTAATTTTTAATTTTACCTATTTGTTTGAACAATTTTCAATTAATTTAATTTTTTTTTTTTTTTACACCCTGTAATTTTATTATTTTTGTTCTTGAAATTGCAATTTTTGCTTATTTTTATATCTGCATTGAGTGCAAATGGAAAATATTACATGTACTACATAATATGATTGTTGAACAAGATTAAAAAAGTTTTCTAAACTCTTAAGAGATTATATTTTTGTTTTTAACTTTAAAATCAGTTTCTAAATTACTTCATATCACAATGTAAAGATCTTTCAAATTATTAAATTATTTCCCAACAAAAGTAAGGTACGTACTTTAATGTGGAAAATTCGTAAAACTTTATAGATATATACTTTTACACTTTTTATTTGTTTCAAAGTTTTTATAACGACCTGATCGACAATCGCATTACTGAAAAACTATATTAAAAACAAGTGTAGAAATTCTTGCATCAAGGTTTATGGAATTTCTTTTATACTTAAAAAAAAATCATCGTATTATTTTCATTCAATAAATAAAATGAAATTCGATGTCTAACTTAATTCAATATTTTTGATATTACATAGTATGTGTATTATTCAAGAAAAATATATCACGTACTAATATCACATTTTTATATTTTTTCAAATGTTCATAAAATTATGTGAATATATCTAATGCAAAATTTTAATTTATTTAAAAAAAAACTCATCTTGATTTTATTATTCAAAGATTTCAATAAGAAATATAATAAAAAGAAAAATTATTGTTCACCTTTTGGCCTAGTTTTGAAATTATTCACATTATAAATTGGAAATTTTTTGAAAAATTGTTCTTAAAAACAAAGCATACATTAGATAAAAAAAAATTAATATTGAAAAATATGTTCCGCCACTATTTTAGTACTAAGCCTTTCAATATGTTTTCTTCTAGATTGTTTACTTTTCTATTTTGAATTTATGATGCACAGACATATAAGAAAAATTGTATTGTTATGAAAGAAAAATTATTCTAAAAACTAAAATTTTATTTCCTATTTTATTGAAAAAATTCTAAAATGAAGTTTTTTTTAACAACATTTTAAAACCATCATAATGATAATTATTCACCTTACCGATATTAGGCTGCCCAATAACTTCCATTTGCAGGAGAAATGTGTTAAGCCCATAAAAATAGATTAATTTTTTACGTTTTGTTCGTCAAATACAATATTTAAGTTTTACAAGCTAAAAAAGTTAATTTGGTTCTGGAACAAGTGCGGTGAAGAGCTTTAACATATTTTGTACATTGCATGTTATACATTAGTATATTATAATATGTATTTATATATAAATGCACAAAATTTTGTACATTTAGTACAAACATAATGTCTACAATGTGAACTTCAATTTGTTTATTAAAGGTTTCTGATACCCATAAATGTACTGTATATTATATGTTCTCTATAATCAAGAAACAAATAATTATTCAACAATATAAATTATAGTGTTGAGAGGAAGAAAATAATAAAATAAAAAGAAAATTTCAAAAATTAAAATATCTCTATAGTAAAATATTTTCTAACCGACATACACACATATGTATTTCTTTTAAAAAGAAAACGTTCATTAAATGGTATTTCGTGATATGTCGTCAGTTATCTGTGAATTCTTCATGTGATGCCATACTTTTTTATTTATTTCAAAATCCATTAAAAAACTATTCATGTTCTTGTACATTTATATAGTATTTGTAATATATATAATGCTTATACACAAGTGTGCAAATTACTAGCAGTGCTATATTTATAGTTCAACCGCTTTGTCAATTCGGCATCACTAATAAACTTCTGAGACACGACTTAAAAAATTCCATAGGTAGGATTCATATTTTCAGTTCGACGCGGCACTAAAAACTTCAAAAAGTGGAATTTTGGAAAGAAATTTGTTTCCTGCAAAAACAACACATAAAAGTATCATCAACGATCCGTCTAAATGAAAATGAATATGAAACGCGTAAGAAAAGTGTGAAAATTTTAAACAAAATAGAAAAAATTGAGCATTGCTATTAATTTGCACAATACTGTTAGGCATATTTAGCACTCAGGAAGAATATTCGTTATTAACATTAGAATAGAAAAACCACCAATTCTATTTCTAAACAAAAAAAAAGAAATTTTTTCTTCATTTGCTGAGTTTTAGTAGGTGATGTATATGTATAAACATAATGCATAGTCTTTTCTTCAATTCAAAGTGTTAAAGAATTCTTATTTGAATGAACAGAAAAAATAAATGTATGAAATGAAGGTTCTCGTAGAAATATAAAAATTTAAAAATATTTTATTAAAAAAAAACCGTAGACATTATTTCAGTGGTGAGGTTTATATGGTTGAAATAATTAATTTTTCACTTAAGAAGTATATCAATCTAGTCTAGATAATAAATCTAGATAATTAAATATTTTGAAAAATTTATAAATAATAATCACATTTATCTGTTGGCTAAACTTGCACAACGAGCAATATGCTGCACAAGCGTTTTAAGACTAGCCTAAATGAGCCTTTCAAACTAAGTGTTCTACGTGTAAAACAAATATAACCTTTGTCTAAAGACCATAGTCAGGGATAAGATATAACAAATTTCGTAAAATAAGCCCCAAAGAGCGGAAAAAAGCTTTAAAAATGTATTTTGATTGCTTATGTTTTCTATTATTATTTTTTTTATTTTTTATTAAAGTTACCAAATCACTAGGTGGGATACCTTTTATACTATAACAAGTATGGATTTGGTAATGAGGACTGGAAGTTTAGACGGGATTAAAAAGTGGGACAGTTAGTAGGTAATCATTTACACTCTTCTTAAAGCGGCGCAAGTCGTAAATGTCATTAGGTCACCACTCGATCTATTCGTACGAAAACCATACTGCTGGTCACTTAGCAATTTGTTACATTCAAGGTATTTCTTGACTTTATTGTTAATAAGGGATTCCATTACTTTGGAAAGAATAGAAGTAAGCGCAATGGGCCTGTAATTAGAGGGATCGCATTTATCACCTTTTTTTGGAATAGGCTGAACATGCACAACTTTCCACTTGGTGGGGTAAATGCCAAGTGAATATGAAAGATAGAAAAGGTTGCGCAGAGGTTTAGGCAGTATGTTTTAGGACCACAGCCGGAATACCATCGAGGCCAGTTGACTTTTTCACATTCAGATTTTTTAAAGCTTTTAAAACAGTACGTTGCCTAAAGTAAACTCTTCCAAAAGAAGAGTTTACTGTTGGCAAGACAGGTGGATCTTGAGCTGAAGCTGCGAGTGTTGAGTTTTGACTAAAAAGTTTAGCAAACAAATTAGCCTTCTCAACCGAATCTGATATGATCCTGTCTACAAGCGGAGGAAAAGATGAAGGCGAACAAAAGTTTTGTTTTACACTTTTAGCGAAGCTCCAAAAGCTTCTGCTATTTTTAGGAAGGTTTAATATTTCTTGACGCTTCCTCTGGGTATACAAAACCTTCTGCTGACAACAAATCTTACTGCATCTGTTCCTGACTTCGCGCCAGTGCTTCAGTGAACTTAAAGAATTGTTTCGTTTTATTGTTTCGTTTTATTTTGCACTTTTTTATGAGGAATGAAAAGTTTCATTCCTAGCAGAATACTTTCGGTAATGACAGCCGTGCAAAGGTCAACATCCCTCTCCAAGAAGCAACGAGACCATCCATCTGCTCAAGAAAACTGGCGAGCCCATCCCAATCAGCTTGAGAATAGGTCCATACCAGTCTTCCAGAAGCGTTAGATAAACCCTCTCCGCCATCAAGAGAGAAGGACGTGCTAACGAGACAATGATCGGAGTTTCCAAGGGGGGAACTAATTGAAGCCTTATAATTATCTGGATTCGATGTCAGAAACAGATCCAAGAGATGATGACCCTGATGGTTTATATCTGGAATGTGGGTGGGTTCAGAAATAATTTGAATCAGATTATTAAGACTTGAAAAAAACTCTACATATCTGCCTTCGGGACTGTTGCGATTAGAGTGACTAAGCCATGATACGTTGTGTACGTTAAAATCACCGAAAACCAAAATTTCGGACTCCGGGTTTTTCGCCAGAATCTGATTAATTTGGTCAGACAGCAAGTCAAACTCGACAACGTGATCACTGCCAATCAGTTGAGGGCTTCTGTATTTATTTTTTACTTTTAATTAATGTCAAAGACTTCCATAATGCGGGGATATTTAAAGAAACTATAGCCTAAATTTGTTCGGACTATTGATAATCAAACGAAGTAAATATATAAAAGTCCAAATATGTAAAAATCTGACACACAAAAAATATTTTAAGCTTGTATATCTATCTTCATTTGATGTATTCATTTGTCTAAATTACAGAATCAAGTGTAAGTATATTTCTTAGATAAATTTAAATTTTTTGTCGGAAATAAAACATATTATATATGTTTTTGTCGATTTTGTAAAATTTTATTTTTTTAATCAAATATACATAATGTAATATGTGTGAGTGTAATTTACATTTAATGTAAATTTTATTTTACTATAAAATTCTAGTTCATTGTTTATCCAAAATAAAATATTTATTACCTTAATTTTGTTATATTTTACATTTAATTTAAATTTATTAAGGGAATAAAGGGTAAATGTTTAAAATCAGGATAAAATTAAACATTATCTGATAAATTTGTATTTATTATTATTTACTCTTCTATTTTTTTTTTAAACCAAATGATAATCCTATTTTATGATATAAAAAAAATATACAAATTATATAAAGTCTATGCATACATACATTAAGGAGGAAAAATCTAGAGAAAAAACAAATTTTATTTATTTTGTGTCATTTAACAAAATTCTCCCAATATCATTAAATTTTAAACGACAATTAAACGTAAAGCAAATTATTTTGGAGAAAATTTTGTGTTACCCTTTTTTTTTTTTTGGGAAAATAATTTCAATTTTAAGGATTAGAAATTAATATGAATTATGGTTATGTTATATACACTATTTTATATCCATGTGAGGGAGTAAGTATTTTTAAAATACGGCCGATTAAGAATATCATCAAGCTTTGTAATAAAATGATAAATTTAATCCTTATGTACTAAGTAAACCATATACTATTTATATACACCTCTAGTAATCTCTGACATTATTTATTTATAATTTGTGATTTGAAATTGTGTAATTTTCTTGAAATCAAATGAAAACTAATTTTATTTTTAACTTCATGTACCTAAGTGTAACGCATACAAAAAAATTTTATTTTTCTTAAAGAAATTACCATTGTTCTTTGGAGGATTGTGTGTTTGTAAAACTTAAGGATGAAAAATCTAAATTTTCTTTTTATAAATATTTTATAAAATACAAAATACAATAAAAAAAATTGTATAGAGACACAAAAAAAATAATTGATATTCTATGTTTATCCCTAGTGGGTGCACAGTTGGTTGCACCATTTGATTCTATCGATATCTCTTTATTGAGTTATTTTAATTTTACAAGAAAAAGTGATAAAAATAAATAATTTATAGACAAAATATAAATATACTAGTATATCATATAAAATATAAAATTCTAGTGCAATCAGTGATTATTTCTATTTATTGCGTAAACCTTATTCAGTTCAATATTTATATAATATATAATATATAAAATAAGAAATTCAGAAATATTCATATTTTATTTATGATTTTATTACAAACATTTATGTCGATGATCTAATTCCAAGATATTTCCTTTAATACAATTTTGTGACAATTTTTTAATATTAATATGTAGATTGTAAAAGAACTTTTAAATCATTGAATTTAGAATCAGTAATTCTCTCAATACATTCAGTATAAGTTGCTTTCTCAGAACATTTAACATATTTTACAGAAATGAAACTTTGTATATATATTTCTTGAAAAAATAATCGAACTTAAACTTTCAACTATATATAGAAGTAAAATATATATAAAAGTAAAATTATCTTATATAACAGTGAAATTAAATTTTTCAGAGATTGATTCTTGGCAAATGATTTAAATTGAAATTATGAAATTTCCTTTTTTTTCGCTATAATGTGACTTGACTATGTTGTGAAGTGAAAATAAACTTTTGAAATAAATATTTTATATATATTATTATATATATAATCAACCATATGTTCATAAGCATTTTGACATAAATTTGATTGATTTGATGATGTCCTTAAAGGAAATTAATAAATTATTTTTTTTAATTTTGTACTATCTACATGATGTACAAACAAACATTGTACAATTACAGTAGATACATAGTATAATGTCTGTACAACATTTCTAATTTTCATTATACTATACACTATATATGAATATGATATTGAGTTTCAAGGATTTAATTCTCAAATGCAACCTATGCATATATAAGATATTATTTTTATTTTTTCAATTTATTTAAAAAAAAATAAATTTATTTGCATCACTGACTTTTTAAATTTCTTGTTTGTACACAATAATATTAAGAGACTAGTTATGTATACTACAAAATAAACATGATTTTATTTTTATTGGAGGATAAAATTAAATATTTTTTTTCTTCTATGTTTCTTGTATCTTTAAAAAATATATACCTATATATTAATTCTTGTATGATCTATTTTTATTTGGATTTTAAAACAAATTTTTTATTTACGTAATCTACATTGTTGTGAACATTGTTTACGCTGATGTTTTAAAAGTATGCATTTTCATTAGGTATTGAAGACCTCTTAACACTAAAACTAGCTTGAATATTATTATTGTTTTATTTTTGAAACCTTTACTAGCAAATTTTTATAATATTAATACGTCACCTATACGTTTGTACAATTTTTTTGGTGCAATTTTTTTTTTTTTTATAATAAAGAAAGACTTATTTTGCTCTATGAAAATCTGTTGCCTAGAAAGCTAAGAAAGTTTTTCTTCTTGACATTTTCAAATTAATTTTTCAAATATTTTGAAACTATCATAAATTAATGTATTTAACAGTTTCCTTGATAGTATATTGAAAAATTGCACTTAGTGCATTTCTATATGATTATGTTATTAAAACTTAAAAGTGTACTTAATGGATTTTTCAAATGTTTTAAATGAAAAAAAAAAACTTATCAGACTTAATAAATAATAAACACTTTACGAAAATTTATATAAAATGTCTACGAGGTCAGGCTATTTCCCATTTATGAGCAATAAAATTTATTGAAAAGGTACGATACCAATATAAGAATGTTATTATGTCAATTTATTTTTAATTAATTAATTTAAAAATGTATATAGAGCACATAGAGCATTTGATAAATTTATTTCCTAATATCACAACATTATTTTTCAAAACATAGTTAAATTTATAGGTCATCTTACAACAACAAAGATATTGAACTAAAAGAGCTTTTACGTGATATTTTTTAAATAATTCAATAAATTAAAAAAAAAAAAGTATTATCATCAACAGTAATAAAGTAGTAGTTATATTGATAATTTAATGAATGATATATTTTTTTCTAATAAACATGAGATTTTACTTTAATGTAATCTAGATGTTATATGCGTATCTAATATATAAGTGCTCTTATGAATTTTTTATTTGCTCTTATTACATACTATCTTATATATTTTAGTAGTATCTTCATTATCCTTATTGATTACCTACTTCTTGTACAAATACCACTTTTAACTATATAATAACCTTAATTCAGCTATAATAAACAAAATTGTACACTTATAACTTGTGTCCCTTTTTATATTTTTAATTTTTCTGATTTAAAGAAGGAATATTTTATGATTCTAATATTCTTAAATCAGCAGCATTGATTTTTTTGTCGAAATTGTTACAAAAAATTTGAATTAAAATACAGCGTATGATTTGATGGATGAATCAAAATAATTTCTGGCTGGTTATAATTTCTGGCTGGTTTATTAACACTCTTTTAGTTAACCGAAGGTAATACATAACATAAAAATTTCTAATTTGAGATAAAATTAAATTAAAATAAATATTCAATATTATTTTGTGTTTTCAAAAGTATATAAATATTTTATTTTATATAATATATTTTACAAGGATTTGATTAAATTCAAAAATTAATAATATACACAAGAATCTCAATTTTAATCTGTGGTATCTTTATAAGTACCTAATCTGAAATTTATTTATAAATTGTAATGTGAATAAAAGGGATCATTTTTAAGGATTTAATTTTATATGCGTACATAATATGTATTGTATACATATTTATATATAATATAATAAATTAAAAATAATCTTATAAAGATAATCAAATTATATTAATTTATTGTTATTTTCTAATCTTTTAATTTTTTTTATTTTACAGATGAATTTAAGAAATCACGAGAAAAATTAATAAAATTAAATCTAAGATAGTGAAGGAGGTGGAAGAAAAAAAAATTTACCGCGCTTTGATCGCGGAATATTATGTCTCGTGACGATTACAATCCAGTTCCAACTTTAAGTTCTGGTGTACGTAGTCCTGGACGTTCCAGACGTTTAACAGAGTTACCAACTGTAGATCGTTCACCATCTCGTGATTACGGCACACGACAAAGTCCTCTAGGTAAAATATTCTATATATTTATCAAAAAAAAAAATAAAATGAAATTGCTAATAAAAAAAAACTTTATTTAAATTTTTTATTTTAATAAAATTATATTAGTAATTTAAATAAGTAAAATATTTTTTATTATGATAATCATAAAAATTTTCTTCACCATAAAATTACGGAGATAGAGTATTTTTTTTAGTTTTATTTGAATGACCCAAAAATTTAAATTTGATGGTATTATATTAATTGATCGAAAAAAAAAAATGGATAAAAATATAAAAATAACAAAATCAGATAGAAGAATAAAAACATTTATTGATAGTTAAAAGTCATATTGATAGTTAAAAGTCATTTAAATTCATACCACAGACGTTAAAAATATAACGATAGTTAAAAGTGCTAATGGGATTTCCGTTTGGATTAATTATATTTCGTTATTTTTTCCGTAACAAAAACCAAAAATAAAGAAATAGTTTTATTTTTAAAATGTCAAATATGTCAAAAAAAACCGGTGAACAAAGGCATCAGTAATCTTTTTATATGGAATAAAAAGAGCTGGAATATCACTTTTATGCTTTTTGTCAAGATGTCAGAAAGGCATGAAGAGAGTATTTGATTTCAAGCCCAAAGCACAAAGCTCTGGCATAAAGAACTATTGAGTATGATAAATTTTTCAATAATGATAATTTCCTAAAAGTTTTTCATAAAATAGTTTTTTCTTAAAGTTCCATATATCGCGATTTCCACAAAAAAAGTAAGCCGTTTGTAACCCGTACGTAATTTATATTTTGTTAGGAAAACTTTTTTATTTTTACTGGATTCGGAACAAACTTAAACTATGGTTGGGCTTAATTTTCCTCTACTTTGCAGAAACACTAACATTTTTGAAATCTGGTAAAAAATAAAAAAGTTTTCTTATCAAAATATGGATTACGTACGGTGTACAAAAAAAGTACTTTTTTTATGGAAATCGCGATATACTAAGTTATAAGTTATGAGTTCTTTTCATAGTAGGCCCATCTTAAGTCCTATATACTCATTCACGATATGAGTGATGTTCATTCCTTTTACTACAATATATAATTTAATTAAATGATAACGAATGCAACACTATAATGGAATATAAAAATTATCGAAATATAAAAATTTTAAAACTAAATAAATTTGACAAAGGCCAATTCTATACTAAGTTAGAATAAATTTTGATTATTGAAATAAATGAACTTATGGAATGAAAATTTTATGTTATCAGTTTTTTTTTTAAATTAAAGAATATTATATAATTAATATTATAATAATTATAATTAAAAAAGAAAATATTTAGATTTTAAAGTTTGGAGTTAATATAAAAATGTTTTCTCCGCGCTTTAAATTAAAAAAAAAAAAAAAAGTAAAATAAAATTATTCCTATTTATTTATTTTAAATTTTTTATTTTATAAATTTTAATAACTAACCAAAAAAAAAAACCAAAATTTTTCAAAATATTAATCTTAATAATATATATTTAATCTTTTTCTACTTTTTTATTTTTGAAAAACATCACGCATGCGCATGTGATTTTATTAATTTATTAATTTATTTATTTTTTTTTTTTTTTTTAAATAAAAATTAAAAATTTTAATTTTTTTTTTTTATTTTTGTTAATTTCTTCTTTTTTTTTTTAATTAATGATATTTGCTGCTTTATTTTAATAAAAAAAAAAAAATTAAAAACAGAATGCAAAATTCATTAAACTACATTTACATATTACATGATTTTTTGGCTTAATAGGAGGAAAGAAGAAAATTTGGAATTTCCCTGTTTAAAAAGGGAAAATTCAAAAATCCAAGAAAGGAAAAATATTTTTCATTTATGAAAATTTTATAAAAATAAAGAAAGAAAATAGAAAACTTTGGTAAGAAAAAACATTTAATAAGAAAACTACAAAAATTACTTTAATTAAATAAAAAAGAAAAAAAGTGGCGGAATTTTTTTTTTTTTTTTTTCAATTCATACGAAGTTTTTCATCAAAATTCATTTTTGGTTTTTATTTTTCATGAACTTGGAGAATTTATTTGCTTACAAATTTATCGTTAATATAGAAATTTATAAATTATTCTTTAGATCTTTTTTTTGAAGAAAATTTTTCATAGGATTTACATAAAATTTTTTCCTAAATATCAAATATTATTGTAGAAACAAAATAAAATATGTATTAAAAAACTACAAAATAATGATTCTTAGATGCAAAAATACGTATAAGCTCGAAAAACCGTGAATGTAAACAAACTTATTTGATTGATGATATCTGATTAATATTTTAGGTGTAATTGAATTCTCGAACTTTGTTTTAAAGCTTTCAGAATACAACTGTCAGAAAAAGCAACAAAAAATTAAAATAATAAGTACCAATAAAACAACAAATTTTATTAATTTTCAAAAATTAAAATTTACGAAGTAAAATTTTTTACGCTTTCAAATCAGCATTATCAGAGAGTAGAAGTTGTTTGAAGTTATTGTCCAACCATTCCATTATAGTAAATAATAAAATGAAAAATAAATAAAATTCGCCAAATGAACATAAATGATGAAAAACTTTGTATGCTCCGAAAAAAAAAAATAAAATTAATTGGCTTACAAAATTTAAGAAAGGGCAAAATTTATTTAAAAAAAAAATAATTTTTTATGTTAAAAAAATTTTAATATAAAATCACTGTGAAAATGCCTTTATTGCAATCTGAATAAAAAAAAAAAACAAAAAAAATTTTATTGATTGTGATAAAGCCTGCAAAAAAAAAAAAAAAACATTTTTTTTTTTTCCTAACGTTCTCTATTTTATCTTTCTTTTAGTTTATTTTCCAATTAAATGGGTCTCTTATTTTTTATATATAAAAAAAATAAAAAAATAAATGTATATTCTCGTATATAAAACATACTATTGAATTTATTATCATTTTATTTTTGAAATTTATTTATTGAGGAAATAATTTCAAAAATAATTCAATTGAATTCAATTCAGGATTTTTTTTTTCTTTTTTCTTTTATTCCTATTTTGCATTAAAAAAAAAAAAGGGTTTGGATTTTTTTTTTTTTTGCAAATTAAAATACAAGGCTTTTTTTATGTATTAAAAAAATAAAATAGATAAAAAAAAAAAACTTCATTGACAAATAATGAAATTTTCACCTGAAATTATCGGATCTATTAGAACAAAACCAAAAATCCTTATACAGATTTATAATTCTCAAGAACAATTTTTCGCAACATAAAATCTCAGTACCGATTATCTTTTTAAATATGTAAATAGGCAAGTACGCAAGAGGAAAAAAAGCTTTTTTAATTCATAAAAAAAAATAGCATAACTTACGGATAACTTGATATTGAATGTTAATATCAAAGATAATCATATTTTTCCTACATTTTATAGCTAACTTTCTGTCTTCAGTCCTTCAGTGTATTCGAATGCCAAAAATGTTATTTTAGTTTAATATATAAAACATTAGTATTATACAATATATTATCTAACTACTATTTTAAAACACAATTTTTACTAATTTTATCAATTAAATAATATGTTTTTGATTTTTATCGATAGTCTACTATGAAAAAACGTAGTCGAAGTTCTTTGTTATTTTAATTTTGAATTAAGACCTAAAATAAAAAAATGTCAACTCGGATTTTCAAATTTGATTATTATAATAATTTCATTGGAATCTACTTTTTATAGGTGACATATTCAAAACAGCTGCTATTTTTTTTTTTATTTTTAATTTTAATTTTTTGTTTTTTTTTTTTTTTTTTAACTCAAATATAATTTCAATTCGGATATTTTTAAATTATATATAGTTAAACGCTTGTTTTTTTTGGCTTTTTCTTAAGTTTATTATCGAAAGTTTCATTTTATTTATGAATGAAACTAAAAGTTTTAATTCAAAAAAACTATAACTTAATTATAATCATTAAGATAACTTTAAAGAAATAAAATAAAATTTTTGGTCTATAATAAAAAAAAATATAGGTTATATAATTTTTTTTTGTTTTTTTAAAAAAAAACAACAAAATAAAATTCCTTCTTCTTAACACTATAATATATAAACAATATTTATAGAATTCACCAATTATATATTTATTTATACATATTTACAAACTGACATTGGAAATCAAATCAAACAATATTCTATAAACATAATTAATATAATTTTAATTTTTATTTTTTTTAATTTTCTAATGCTGTTAAAACATAATTGGTAAATTTTAATTTACAAGCTGTCAAAAAATGTGATATTTTTCTACTTGTCCACAACTTAATATAAGTTCAAGAATTTCTCCTAATTTTTTGAAACTCACTTACGTTAGAATATCTTAAAGTGTTAAACGACGACACCTTAAATAAATTTACGCTTTGTTAAACATGAAATTTTTCACCTTTTTCATTAGCAAAAAAAAAAATATATATATTAAAATTAAAAAAAAAAAAAATCAAAAAAAAACGTATAAAAACTTTTGGCAACCCTTTTTATAAAAAAAAAATAAATAAAAATAAAATTAAAAAAATACGCTTTATTAAAAAAAGAAGCATATAACATTACCAAAATAAAAATAAAGACTAAACTTTAAAAACAAAAAGATTGTCTAATTTTTGAGGTTTATTAGAAATCTCATAATATAAAAAGGGATAAAGAATAGAATCATTAACGGAAAAGTTGTTTTGTATAAAGAGGGAAATTTAATACTTTTTAGTAACAAAAAATTAGAGCGGAAATTTTCGTATTAATAAAAATTATTTTTTGACATGAGCATTAAAAATTTTATTTTATTTTCATCTTAATGTGTTTAATAAATAACTTCATTTAAATAAGAAAAGTGTACACCAGTTGACAAATCTGGAGCTGATGCAATCGTATATCAGCCTCAATGAACGAAACACATTCAGATGAAGATAACATAAAATTGTTCAAAATACAAAAACTATATAGAACTCTATTGTTACACTATCAGAGTTAGTTAAAGACGCTTAGTTTTTAAAAAAATATAAAGAATCTATTTCCATAAAAATAATAAAACTTCGATTATTATCTGCTGACTGCTGAATTTTGGAACCCTTTAATTAATTATTTTTTGTATTTGAATCAAGTCTAGTAAATTTTTCGCGTTAGTCTACAATTATCCAAGATTTTCCTTAATTTCCCGCTCACTCTAAAAAAAAAAAAGATAGAAGCAACAGAATTAAAAATCAGAATTAACGATTAAAAGAAGCAAAAAATATATAACTCAAGGAAACTTTCAACTATTTTTAATAAGTTTCTTGTGAAAAATTCGATATATGTTTTTTTGTTCTTACACAAAAAAATAAAGTTTTTTATATTTTCACATAAAGCTTATTAAAAACATAAAACATACATAAACTATAAAAAAAAGATACACCATCTAATTTTAGGAAAACTAAACTTTAAATAATTTTTTTTTCGGGATTTTCTTCTTTAACCTCCGTTTTGCAAAATTTTTTTTCATTTATTTTTTTAATTCTTTTTTTTTTTTTTTCTGTATTCAAATAAAACATTTATTTGTTTTGAACTTTCATATTTGGTAAAAAAAAAAAAACCAAAAATTTGGAGGGATAAAACTTTTATGTTTGATTTGATTTTCATCTGGTTATATTCTCACACAAAATTAAAAACATGAGCAAAAAAAAAAAATAAATGTAAATTGAATATATACCGCATTTTTCACTATATATGGAATACAGTCAAATTGCATAAAAAACACATGAATTTTCAATTTTGTTTATTATTTTTGTTTTTTAGTTTGTAATTTTATTTTTATTTTTTAAGTTATATTTGATGTTTGCTTTTCTTGTATTCGCTTAAAATTTGATTTTTTTTTTTATTTATAGCATTTAATTTGTTTTTTTATTTTTTATTTTCTTTTAAAAATTCGGAAATAAATACCTACTCGAAAAGTGATATTTAATATTTAATAATTTTCTTAATTTTTCTTATTGGTTCAATTTATCCTTGTTAGCAACCAAAATTGTTCATTAAACTGCAGTTTAATTTTTTTATTTTTGACAAATTTTATGAAATTAATTTCTAATCGAAATTATTATTTTTTTTTCCTTATTAGTATTATAATATATACATAGTATATTAATTAAGTAGATATATACAAATAAAAATTTGCCAATCAAAACCCTTAATTTTATTTCTTTTCCCAAAAACTTAATCAAAACAATGTTTCACTAATGACCACGAACAAATTTTTAAAATTTAAGGTATTTGTAACAAAATGGGTACAATGAATGTGGACATTTCTGTTTTTAGGAAAAATAAAATAAAAATAAAATAAAAGATTTAATAAATAATAAAAATGAAAACGAGAAAAATTTATAAAATAAAAAGAAATAAAAATTAAAAATTCTTTCATCATTAAAGTAAAATATTTTATCGCTCTTCTGTATAATAGACTCAAAGGGACACAAAACAAAAGCAAAAAAAAAAAAAAAATAAGTCCTTGCAATGTGCACCTTTTTCATGCTTTCGTTCTATATTCAGCAAGGTTTAGCCAATAAAGATATAGTTTTTTTTCATACATATTATATATACATATAAGTATGTTCCTTTGATAAAATAGGCTCATAATTGAAAAAGACTTATTTATACGATCGGTGTACATTATATGAAAGAAAAGTCCATGAAGGTGTGAACTGAATATTATACTTGGCCTTATACAAATTGAACCAGATTTTTAGATATATTAAATATTAATTTTAAATTAATCGAAAATCTAATTAACAAGATGCGAATGTAGAATCCTTGAAAAAAAAATTATTATACACACTCCATCCTATAATATTTCTAAGTGGAACGTTTGAATTTTATTGCATTTTGCAAATCCTTCCAAAAATTTAATAAAAAATTTTTAATTTAAGATACGCGTTTAATATAATTTTTAATGTATATGCTTCATATATATATATAGTTTCCTTTTATTTTTATTTATACCGTACTAACATCATATTTATATTTAGCCTTTAGTTTGTCCTGGTTTTCCTTTATTTTATTATTTTATTAATTTTTTTTATTTTTTTTCCTTAAAAGTAATTTTAGTTTATTTTATTTAATTTTCTACATCATTTTTATGTTAACTCATCAAAATTCTTTTAGGACGAAAAATACGTCAAACACGTTCTGGCAATTCCTCTCCTGTGCAATATACAACCCTTATCCATCCTCCTAAATCCTCTTCATCCAATTATCATCATCATAATTCTATTGCAGCAATGGGTAGCCCATATTATAGAGATATGGATGAGCCAGTAAGTCCAGCTGGTGCTGGCCATCATCGTAGTAGAAGCGCTAGCAGACCACCCATATCACACGCAATGGATTATCCAAGTACGAAAATGAAAATCAACTACATATACATATAAATTTTAGATAAAATTTCATTTTTATTATTATTATCCTGTTAGTAGGCTTTAGCAACGCAAGATCCACTTACTGAAACAACTCTATTTTTGTGTTTTTGCTAGTGTACTACAAAGTTATTGCAAGCAAATTACTCGAATATTAGTTTTTGCACTTTCCAAATTTGCTAGATTTCTTTAATAATATTTCCCAGAAGATTGGATTTTTAGTTTTAATATTTTTTTTCGAAGGAAATTTCTGATAACAAACCTAAAACTCTTCAAGGATTGGCATATTACAACAAACCAAAAAATATTCTTGAATCTTTCATAATTAAAAAATTTATTAAAATTGAATTGTGGTTAATTATATTGTCTTTGTTTGTAATGAACATCTATCTCTTTATTTACAATTTTATCAGCACAACAATAACGAAAAGTCACTACTTATAATAAAGGTTTATTTATTGGTTGAAAAAAAGATGTTGTAACACAAAAAATTAAAATCGAAATATATATTATTTTTCTTAAATTGAAGAAAAACTTTTCATGCTTTTAGTGCCTAAAAAACTATAAATTTTCTATTATTTTTTATCATGGTATTAACTAATTATAAAAAATTAATTAAAAAACAGGAACGAGATACCAATCACTGGATCGTGGCGGTTTAGTTGATCCACATGATCGCGAATTTATTCCAATTCGTGAACCACGCGATCGTTCGAGAGATAGATCATTAGAACGTGGATTATATTTAGAAGATGAATTATATGGTAGATCTAGACAAAGTCCAAATCCAATGGGTAAATTAAAATATATATTTTAAAAATTATTTTATTTATACTATCAAAATACATATCAAAATATTTTTTCAATTTTAGCAATTCCTACGGCAGACCGGGCTTATTTAGGTGATTTGCAACATCAAAATACCGATTTACAACGTGAATTGGGTAATTTAAAACGTGAATTAGAATTGACTAATCAAAAATTAGGTAGTTCAATGCATAGTATAAAAACATTTTGGTCGCCGGAATTGAAAAAAGAGCGTGCATTACGAAAAGAAGAAAGTGCTAAATACACTTTAATTAATGACCAATTAAAATTATTAAGTACTGAAAATCAGGTAAATTATTTTTCTTATACATAAATAATACACATATCTCTGCATTTTTATTTCATATAATTTAAAATAAAATAAATTTCTGTAGCGGAGAAACGCATTGATAAAGAATTTTTCTGTCAGGTATATTCGTTGAACCAATGATAAAGCCCTTATTTATATGAATACACAGAAAAACATAAGAACTTAATTTGAATACAAAGTCACAAAGTAAGATAAACATTAACTTTTAAATTTAAACTTACAAGTGATAAAGTTAAATTTAATGCAATATTTTTTAATGGCCCAAAAAAATTTAAATTTTCATTGAAATAAAAACTATTCATTCCAAGGATGTTGTATATATGGATGAAGAAATTCCTTTCTTTATACTATAAACGTTGACGTACTTCACATATGTTTTTTTTGCACCAAAATGTCAGTTCAAAAAAAAAACTTAACAATGCCGTTGAGTTGGCGAGCAAATTAGTTTATTGGAGCAATCTGCGCAATAGCGACTTAAACAACCGGATAAAATCAACTTAATTTTAAAATAGGAATTCACAAATTGCTTCCAGTTTAGACGAAAAATAATATTTCATAAATTTAAAAACCCATTCAAAGTAAAAAAATAATTAAAAATATACCTAATTTTTTATTTTCGAATTAAATTTTCTGATTTGAAAATTTTTGAATCGGCGAGTTGAACTTTTATTCAAACTAAAGTTATTCAGATCTTCGCGTCGGCTAGCTCGCTTCAGATTTCTAATTACTTCCAATAATTTTAAATATTTGACATAAAAAAAAGTGCACCAAAATGTCAGTCAAGGAAATATACAGAGTAATTAGCTTAATTTTTTTAAATCAAATGAATCGGTTTAGGTTAGGTGTAAAATTATTTTTATTTCAAAATAAAGTCAATGGATTCCAAAAATTTCTCTAGGCGTAAGTGAAGTTTACGTGTGTAAGCTCGTTTTGGCTGAAACTTGTTGAGGGGGTAAAGGCGCCATAAACTCCAAATCCAAAAATGGTTTCGGGTTTCGCAGATATGGCCTTCATAATGTATGAAAATGTTTAACATAGAAAGCTGTTATGCTGAATGGGGACAGCTGTCGCCTCGTTCAAACCCCTAGGGGTTTTTGTGCTTCCGACTTCGCGAAAAAAAAGTGCAAATCGGAACTATTTTTTTACCTAAAGGAAACAAAAAATCTAAAATAGTGAAAAAAAATTTTGTGATATTATGTAAAACACCCTGTACTGTTAATGTATTGGTCTCACTAAGAGAGATACTTCCTTCTAGAGCTGGATTTTCTCTTCCTTTAGTATTTATTCGTAGATTCATTCTGACATTAAAAATTATAATTATAATTTATTTATGAAATTGAGTGCATTCAATCCAAACTATCCTTTTTACCTGACTTTTTTTGTAATAATTTATTTTATTTAATAATAATAAAAAAAAAACTATTAAATTTTAATCAAACTCAAGTAATTTCAATTTCCTTTTTTTATTCATATTTTAATGTAATAATATTTATTTCAAAGCATTTCACAATATTTAAATGAAAATTTCAGTCTTTATGGACGACAATTAAAAAAAATAATTTTATATATCTATATTTATTTTACTACTTTCTTGTCTAGAAAGGAAAATTGTAATTAATTCAATTTTTACTTAATAACGTCAAATCTTCAACACAGAGAGCACTACTATAAAAATAATAGTAAAACGTTTCTTTCAAGTAAATGTAATTATTCAAGATTCTTTTTTTATTTTTTTTTTTTAATTTAACTTATTAATTTTTATTTATTTTTTTTCTTATTTTTTTTTTTTCAAGTTTTATCTATATATACTAGAGACATAATTAAATGCCTGCCCCGCAGTTATATAATTATATTTTTTTTGTTTTTATTTTTCCCATTAAGAAAAGCGTCAGCCTACACAACAACATAAGTAGAACATTTTATTTCAAACGTTATAAAATTACTTTGTTTTTATTTTTATTTTATTTTATTGTTAGAATTTTCGCAATGAAAATATTATAGACTTTTAGATAAGAGGCATGCGGAAAAATCACAGAATTTTAAAGTTAATACGCACGCTTTGGAGAATGGTTTAATAAAGTTAGCCTTGGGAACATCTATTTTGGAAAAAATTTCTTACTTTAAGCTGATTCGAATCTTAACGCAATCTTTATTTTATTGTGATTCAATTAATTTTTATGATTTCTACGTATTTTTTTTTTCATCAGAATCCTTAAATTAAAGATTAATCTACTATTCGAACGTATGAGTATTCAAAAATAAATTAAGAAGATAAGAATAAATATAGATAACAAACTTTAATATATATTTTAAAGATAAAAATATATTAGAATTCTTAAAGGAAAACTATTCATTACTTCACGAACAAAAAAATGTAAAAACTTTTCCAACAGAATTAATTGTTAGAAAAAATGTTGTGAAAAAATTTACAAATTTTTTTTATCACAATTATAAAAATAATTTAGCAAATGGATTGGATACACTTGAATGTGCTCACGTGCCAATGCAATCAATATTACGGCAGAAAAATGCCACTTTTTTTTTGTCTTAATGAAAAACGTTAGCAAATTTTTATCTTGATATTGTATGTTATAATAGTGATATGGGGAAAATTTTATCTTTTACATACATTTATAACATAACTATGTATTTGTATATGAATTGGAAATATTCAAGGTTTATCATATCATAACAAATTATGAA
Source organism: Hybos culiciformis (assembly GCA_964007475.1). NCBI lineage: Eukaryota > Metazoa > Arthropoda > Insecta > Diptera > Hybotidae > Hybos > Hybos culiciformis. Next base: position 75,449,080 of record OZ023274.1, read on the forward strand.
TTAAAACAGAAAAATATTAGAATCTTTTTTAAACAAACATCCTTCAATCAAAATAGTTATGTTTTAAATTATTTTTTGCAAAATGACATAATCATCTTTAAGTTATCCTTCATGTCCAAGATAATAGATTACATATCTTCAATGTACAGTACATTATGTTGGTATTTATGATTTTTGAACAGAAAACATGGCAACTTTTTTTATATCAAAATCAGAATAAAATTATAACATTAATCAAAAAGAAATAATTAATTAGTACAAATAGTAAACAAAATTTGAATAAAGTTGATGAAGAAGTTTTCTAAATGTATATAATACTGCAATAAATAACTATAAGATTTGCCAATAATTGATGAATATACCGGACAGAAATTTATTAATTGTCAATGCCTAAATGAAGAATAGAGTACATGCCATGAATTATAAATTTCATTAAATCTCTTAAATGCTTAAATTCTTGTTCCTACAAAATTTCATTATGTTGATTGGTTGTATTATTAATAAAAAAAAAAACTCGAAAGTATCATAATGCTCTTAAGAATCTAATAATTTACACAACAATAAATTGGCGTCACGATATTGACTTTTATTTTTTTTTGAGGGGAAAATATATTTTCATATTTTTCGATGTTCATACAAGAATGAACATCAAATATTTCTTCTAATTAGAAAATATCGTTAATAAAATTCAACATATTCTAAAATAAATATGTACTTAATATCGCGCCTACACATTTTGGAGGCGAGAGATAATAGTAGCGGACTTTCTTGTATCAACTATATATTTCGATTTTTCGACAACTATCATGACCATTAGACAGACCAACATACCTACTTGCAAACGAATCATAAAAATATGTCGAACAAAATAATGTGCCTAGTTCAATACTTTTTGTATACCTAGTATAAATAAAATAAAAATAGAAAATTTAATTGGATTAAATTTTATTTTTTATTAAATGTAAAGAAAAAAGAAAATTTATTTTATTTTTCACCACATAATTATTTTCAATTTCACATTCTCTTTCATTTCTATTGAATTATTTGTAGAAACAAGCAATGCTTGTTCGTCAACTTGAGGAAGAATTAAGGATGCGAATGCGTCAACCCAATATTGAAATGCAACAACAAGTTGAAGCACTTTATGCTGAAAACGATCATTTACAAAGAGAAATTGGTATATTACGAGAAACAATTAAAGATTTGGAATGTCGTGTTGAAACACAAAAACAAACATTAATAGCACGCGATGAAAGTATCAAAAAATTATTGGAAATGTTACAAAGCAAAGGAATGGGTAAGGAAATCATTTTTTTTATTTTATAAAAAATAGAAAAACTAAACAAATTTCATGCAATATGTATAAATAATAATGGCATAAGGATTATAATTATGCTTTTTTAAACCAGAATGAATATTCAATAAAAAAAAAATTTAAAAAAAACACTTTAACTGATTTAACAACAAAATAAGTTACATGTTATTAAAAAGAAATTAATTGATCCTTTATATGATTATGACATTTTTGTAATGAAACAAAATCGAATAATAACGTAAAGAATTGTGTCATTCATTCTTAAGGTTTTTTGACCAAATCATATAGAAATGTTTAAATTTATTTCGAATTATAATAATTCTAAATTATTGGGTTTAAAAGACAAATTTCTGAAGACCTAAATAAAAAGAAAAGTTAAGAGTAAATGTTTTGTCAGGCAGATAAATTGAAACCTATTTCAATGGTTAAAGACTAAACGGGTATTATATACGTATAATTAGGAAAAGACAATGATTTTCAAAATATTGAAATTTGTTTAAAAAAAATTTTTATGTTTTATTACATTTACAAAGTATGTTCTATACACACAGAAAAAAATTTTAAAATGAAAATTATTCTTTAGTTAAAGACTCAACAATCATGTCACAAGCACCTACATTAACAATTTTCCATCTTATCTACCCCTAGGGTAAATAATTGTTTTTCGGTACAGAAATTCTAATCTTCAAACTTTTCGTTTTTACTTAAATGTTTTTCAAACAACTTGATAATTTCATAAATTAAAATTCATTATGAGTTTCTGTTGTGAATAGGATGTGAAGTAAAATGAAAAAAAAAATGGTCCCAAAATGTCCAGGATACAAAAAACAAATTGTATGACCAAAAACAAATTGTATGACCAAAAACAATAAATTTTTAATTTTTATAGAATCAATAAATTCCATTATGTCTGAAAGAACAGATAAATTCGAGAATAATAATGCAGATAAAAAAGGTATCGAAGATTCGAAAATCTCGGAGGATTTAAATACGAACGGTCACGTAAAAGGTACAACGAAATACGATTCGCTTTATAGTTCTGAGTTATTTAGGTGCTAATTTATTAACACTGAAAATGTTTGCTTTAATACATAATCATATTCATGTCATGGTTAATAAATTGTTAGCTTTTGCCAAAAGCCATAAAGTTAAGAATTTCTTATTCTCCGAATGGAAACAATTTTCTCTAACCCATAAATATATAATTTTTAAAATAAGTTGAATTTATTCAAAATTTAAAATGAAAATTCAATCTAATTTAAATTAAACATTATTATTATTATAATCAAACAAACATTATGCGTGTTTTACAACAAATTTAAATGATCAATAATTTGAAATATTTTACTTATACGGCCTCTCTCAGTTTTGGATGCACAAGACCGAGGTAAGGAATTCGTTTCTTAACATAAACTTGCTCGAATAGCATTAATAGTGCGCTCTTTATGCAAAAAAAAAAAAAGCTAAAAAAAATTGGTTTCGCTAGCACGTATATCGTATTATTGGCAGATCATAAAGACTGTATAAACTAGAGAGAATTCGGAAAGATTTATATAAACATTTTTTCATTTCCACGATTAACTTGATTATCATTATAATTTATAAGGTTTTTAAACCTAAGTTTTCCGATAAAAAAATTACTTGACATGTTTTTTAACTAGTATAGTTCGGCTGTCGTGTCGTACTACAACATGAAAGATGAATGCATATAATAATTCGCCATTTGTTATTAGGTTTTATTTTAATAATCATAAAAATATAAATAATTAAGGAAACGATATTTGGGTCAAAATTTGGGTTGAATGTATTAATAAATGTAAATTAATGTTATATCGATTTGTAGTTATTAAAACATGAATGTAGGGTTCGCAAAATCATATCCAATATATCTAACACAGCGTAACCGTATGTAATTCTTAATTTCTAATTTGAATAATCAATTTTCTAATCTAAATTTCAATATATCGTACAAAAATTTAAAAATTCTTACATTTTATGTAAATTTACTGCTAAACAAGTAATACATACATTTATGTTACATACTTTTCCCACATGATGTTAATGCCAACATAAAAAATAAAACGTATACTTGGTTAAACAAAACATTTTTCATTATATAATTAGCAAGCTACATAATATATCTAATTAAAAGCATTTTAGTTTTTAACTAAATTTTATTTAGAAATACTTAATGCTTTTTGTTTAAAATTATACCAGAATTAAGAATTTATGTTTTTTATTTTTATTGAGAAGATTTAACCTGTATATGAATAACACTTTGTAATTATTTTTCATTACGTACATCCTGAATTAAGTAAAACATTGTATATAGTTTAAATTGAAAGAAAAAATTTAGAAATATTTTTAAAAAAAATTATCTTAGAAACGGTTTCAAAACTAAGAACATCCTAAAAGTGAAATCCTCCTTCACTTTAGAAATGAATTTGTTCAATTGTTCAAATCCTTCAAATTGACATTATTTTGGAAAATTTAAGCGATTTTTACGTCAAACTCAGCACTTTTAATGTAATGCTGAGTTTGCACGCAATTTGTTCGCCAATTGAGTTGTATTAACCATATTTCTGAAAGTAAATCGTTATATGTAACGAAAACATGAAGTTTGCCCAGAAAATTTCCCTCATTTGCTCAAATTTGCATGAACAAATCGATTTATGTAAATTGCTTGGACTTATAAACCTAGCCCAACGCAAAATTTTAAATTCCTAAAATAAAAAAATTTAACTAAAATTTAGGGCTTTTCCGATGAAAAAAATAACTTTTAAAAAATTCTAAGAATTGTATAATAGGGCTATAAAAAGAAAATTTCTATTATTTTTTAGTTAGGTTATTGGTAGAGTTTATTCGTTTTAATTTTATTATTTATAAAAATTTTTTATGTTAAAAAAAACAAAACTCAAACCCGTGTTTTACATAAAAAAAAAAACTTCTCAATAAAATAGCAAATTATTTTTTTTTTCCGTAAAATTTTACCAAAAATAAAAATAAGAACACATTATATCTATCTCATAAAAATTAAATTTTAAGTATATTTAATTTTTTTTATTTTTATTTTTTTTTATTTTCCTGAAATGTTTTTATGGATGTTAGGCAAAGAAGAGGAGAGACAAATGTTTCAACAAATGCAAGCAATGGCACAAAAACAAGTAAGTGTCATTATTTTTATTTTAATCTAACATAGAAAAGAAAAAAAAAACATCTTGTTAATTATTAAGAATGAAAAAAAAAAAAAAACATATAAAAATCAGAATACCACATAGAAAAATTTAACAACAAAAAGTACATTTTTTATAAGATAAAAAAAAAAAACAAAAACATAAATATTACTTAATTTTTTTTTTCTTAATTGCATGTTAAACAAATTATAACTTTTTGTAAAAAAAAATATAAAAATAAAAAATAAATAGAAATCTACCAAAAAAAAACTTATTATTTCATAGAAGGTTTTTTTTTTAAATAACATTTGAAAGTCCTAGAGTGAACTCTCGCTCTGGCAATGAAAAGCAACAACATAACGAGCCAGTCGCAAAAATTCACATACTAGGAAGAATGCAATAAATTATATCGATTTAAAATAAGAAAATATATTTTCATTTATCCTTGTCGTCATACTAAAATCAAGAGCAGAAAATTTTAATATTTTATTTTTTAAAAACAACAAAAGCACTTAAAATTCAAGTAGGCAAATAAAAAAAATAAAATAAAATTGAATATAAATTCCAGACTAATAGTTTAAATTGACAACAAAAAATGTCAATCAATAAAAATATTCGCGGCCAACAACGACAGTCGCATATTATATGTTGATAATGATAACAGAAGTTTTTTCAAGGTTGTAAATTAATTGAATTTTTATTCTTAACCAACTACAATCTTTTATAACTTCTAGTTTTGTCAACATTTATAATAAAGAAAGTTTATACTTTTGATGTGAAGATAACTTAAAATAAACTTAAACTGGATTAAAGAGATTCTTTCTATCTTTATTCATACTCAGCTAAAAAACATTGAGTTTATTTTAATAATTATCAAAAATTGATTTAATTTTAATTTTATCTTTTCGATTGAATAAAACCAAAAATAATTTAAGTGTTCTTCCTTTTTTAACCTAAAATGACTTGAAATTGCTCAATAATGATAAATTAATGAAAATAACCAAAATAAACAAGAAACAAAATATATACGATATACCTATTCATAACTACGAACAGAAAAATGTATGAATTGAGGCAAAGAAAATGAAAGAAAATTATTTTATTTCCATATTTAATGCAAATTTAATCTAACGAAAGATAAATATTTTTCAACTTTTATACATCTTTATAATATTTTTATTTTTTATTTTTTTTTTTTGAAATAGGTATAAATTATTTTTTCTTCCTTACAAACAGAAATGATAAGTTTTTTTGTTGTTGTTGGTAGACTTCCTTTAATCCTGAATGTGTACATGAAATAATTTATTTACATATTTTTATTTTATTTTCTTAAACTTTAATGTGTATTAAATTTAAAAAAAGAAGAAAAAAATTATATGTTAATCTATCTATAAAATATTATTAATGATATTTTTAATGAATATTTTTTTTTTTAATTTTGTTTTTTATTATTTTTCGCTTTTTAACTATAAATTATTGATTTTTGAATATAAAACCATATAATTTCACTTTTATTATGATTTTCATATACATATGGATGTATGCTATGTATTTATATATATGATTTTTTTAATGAGAAAAATGTTAATTTTAATAATTTTATATATTATTTTTTAATTGAGGTAAATTTTTTATCGTCAATAATTGACTTTTGGAAAAGCTGATAATGAAATTAATTGTTGATAAAAAAAATAAAAAAATTTATATCCATTTAAAATTTATTAAGATATACACATTCATAATATAATATATTACTTTTATGGGTATACCTATTTATTAAATAATAAAAAAATACATATACCTAAAAAAAAAAATAGGGAAAATATCACCAAAGTAATAAATAGGATAAATCAAGGATTAAAATATATAATTTTTTTTTTCAACTTGATGGATCGTTATAAATAAAGGGTTAATTTGATGAATTTTTAATATACAATGTTTATGAATAAATTTAGTTTGCCCAATCGATTACTTTTTAAGAAGCTTAAAAAATAACTACAATAATATTAAATTAATAAATAAACTGATAAAAAATTGTTTAAGTTCAATTGCTTAGTCCAACTATAGGTACGTAGTTAAATTCTTTACTTTAAAGTGTCAAATTGATTGATAATATCTAACTTCTTACTTTATTCTACTTTTTGGTAGAATTTTCTTCGAATTGAATATCCAGGTACTTAAAACTATGTATAATAAAAACATTTCGGACTTTAAATGAGTCTGTTTTATAAATTTTTTGAAACATTTGTATTTTTTTTTTTTTTCACAAAATCACAAAAATATTTCTTTCAAAAGTATAATAAAGTTTTCCGAAATGTCTAAAAATTTCAAACAGAAATCTCAAGTTTAGATTATTATTTTCATTATTTTCCATTTCTCTCTATAATATTATAAAAAATAATATAACATTATTTTTTTTTTTTAAATTAATTTACATTTTATTGTATTGAAATAAACTTATGACATTAAAATTTATTGTTGTCTACCAATATTATGGTTACAATCTGTAGATCTTTGAAATGAAACTTAAAATTTAAAATTAAAGATGATAAAAAAAGAAAAACTAAGAAAAGACGAAGAAAAGTTATATTAAATAAAATTATAAAAATAAAAATGCAAAAAAAAAAGAAGAAAGTATATATTAAGATCGCAATTCATGATCAATATTCATATAATCAAATTCAAAGGAATATAGTTAATTTGATTTGACATATTTATTCTAAATGGTTCATCTATAATTACATTCTTTCACTTGGTAATAAAATAACCTACCTCTCTAAGATTAAACAATGAGCATTTCATACTATAATAGTACCTTTTGCCTCCATAGACTAGCAAGACTCTGATCTAACTTTTAACACCCGTCAATTCAATTGTAAGACTGCAATATTATCTTTCTACCATAGATAAAATTTAACACAATTGTAATAAGATCAAATAGACTTTAACTTTAATGCAAAAATATAAGTCTAGGCAGGTCTACAATATAACAGATTAAAGTTAACTATTCTTTTATTTTATTAATATAAACAAGTTTACGATTGTAAACTATAGCTTACGATTATTGTATTATGTGCGATGGGCATAAAATTTAATGTGTTTGCATAAATAATGAATAATGAATAAATTCAGGGAAACAAGATATAAAATTAGTTTTCAATATTTATAAATTCCCATTATTAAAAAAAAAACAAATTTTTTTTTTCTAAAATCAAAAACTAAAAGAACTTTAGTGAAACCGAATTTAGTTAAAAGAAATGGTAAACCCCATTTATTTATATATATTTATTTATTTTTTTTAAGCATAATAATAAAATAAATTTATTCTGATAAGCGACAATTTGTCTAGCTCTAAAATTCGTTATTATTTTCTATTTTAATTTTAATTTTTTTATTTTTTGAAAGCTTTTTAAAAGAATATCCTTCAAAACAATACTTACTTACATATCTATATACAGTGCTTTTGTACTAATTATAGTACAATTGATCAAACTTTTGTTTGAAAAGTAAAAAGCTTTTAACTATGATTTTTTTTATTATATCTGTTCTTCCGTAAAGTGAAAGTTCATCTCGCGAAGCTTTCCGAAAAAAGGATAACTATATTAGAAAATTTCATTCTTATGGCAATAATAAGAAAATTTTATTTAAATTGAGTATATAAGGTCTTATAGTTCTCCCTAGAACTAAGAAAAAATAGATTTAGATTTTTAAATAGAATAAATAAAAAAAAAAATAAAAGTTTTTTCTTGTTTTTTTCTTTAAAGAAAAACTTTTGTTTTTTTTTTATTGAATGGAATATTGTTAATGGTATAATAAAATTTAAGGGAAAAAACATAGAACTATTGTGCTAAAACAACTACACGTAAAAGCTATTAAATTAAGTGTCATATTATTTACTTAAATTTTTAACAAGTCAAAAACTGAAGCAAAAAGAAGTTAATTATTGTTTGTTAAATAATTAAGCTTGTGGTGGCGGATTCCCTGTAAACGTTAGGATCGATATTTGGAGTTAAATACACATCTACTTAGTTCTGATCGCCTCTAAAAAAATTTTAGAGATAAATAAAAAGCTTGTTTCTTTTTTTTCAAATTTTCATATTTAAACCTAACCGACGACGACGTTAACGATATTTTAAGTTTGTTTTTAAAAATTTTCTAAATCAATAAAAAAAAAAACTAAATATTCTTCACCAACAATGCATACAGGAATTTTTTTTTAATATTGGGCATTGTGTCTACGAAAATTTATCAAATGATTGTGGTTGCCCACACAAGCTTCAATAATATAATTTTTTTTTTTTTGTATAGAACTAAAATTCATATGAGAATTATTGAAAACTTTACCAAATATATTATCTCTCATTTTCCGGGAAAACATTGATGTTTTTTCTTTTTTTCATTAATGTATTTTTATATAAGTATTAAAAATCTGAGTACATAAATGTATAAAATATACATAAACATATATTTATTTACATGTATATAAATTCTTATTGCATTTTTATATGTACATCATTGTACATGTACATAAGTTTATATATAAAAAAATAATTGCAGTTTTATAGCAAACTATGATTTTATGTATTTATTCATTATGATTTTTATTTTGTTTTTTTTTTTTTTTTTTTAATTTTCACTAGACACATAAGAAATTTTTGTATTGCATTAAATTGTGCTTTGCAATAAGTTCCATCTTATTTTTGGGCAGATGAAACTATTAAAAAATTAAAATATCCTTATTTAAATGTTGATTAAGGGTATATAAGGTGAGAGTAGTAGTAGATGGCCATATTCAACATACTATAATTCCAATAATTTAAAACCTAAAATGGTTTACAAAATTGAAGCGAAAAGATACCTAAAATTAATCAAGACCAAAATTCACTGTATTCTACCAGTGTTTTTCATTAGAAAATATTACTAAGAAAATCTTTAACGCAAAATTCATCTTCGTTGTGATAGCAAAAAAAGGTTCGTAACCACTCACTCCATGGGTTCATATTTAAAAAAAAAGAAATTCCTATATGAATCCTAATGTCATCAAAAATTGTAAATATGTCACTTATTATTAACATTTAATCAGAAAATTTCAATATTACATAATAAAAATATTTACAATTGTATTGGTTTTAAAAATATATAAATGTTATTCAATGATTTCGAAGTACATATATGCATGTAATTTATATATTAAACAATATATAATCTAAAAAATGTGCTTTATAGTAAAAATACGTGCATTTCCCATGAAAAATCTCTTCCTATATAAACGAAAAAAAAAAAATATTTTTTTTATATACCTACATACATTTTCATTTTTGTTTCTTTTTCAACACTATGTTGTTTATAAAAATAGACTTATATAGGAAAATTTATACACGTTATGTATAGGAATATTTACATTTTATATATATACGTACATACGTATTATTTGCTATTAAAGTACGAACAGAAAAACATTTTCTTTTTTTTTTGTCTACATTTATTATACGATATCCTTTTCTCCCCGTTGTACATATTTTTGGGGAGCAAGAAAAATAAGAGCTTTTTTCTCAAATTTTCAAAAGGAAAAAACAAAAAAAAAAATTAAAAATTTTCTCGTCTTTTGCACACACATAATACTATTTGAAACCGAAATGGAAGTGCATAAAAATTGAAAAAAAAAAAAAAAATTAAAAAAAATATTAAATTAAATTTTTCCAAAAAAAAATTAATAAAATTTACTTAAAAATCTTTTATTATTTTAATTTTTATTTTTTCGTTTTTCCAAATATAAATTAATTTCTTTTATTTTGTTTTAATTTCCTTCTTTTATTATTTCTTGTCAAAATAACGAAAAATCATTGAAAAGACGTGACAAAATAACAAAACTTTTTAGACAATTATTGTCAAAAAAAAAAATAAAAATAAAAATAAAAATAAACTTTTATCCTTGTACTTTATTAGGTAAAATAAAAATAAAAATCTGAATAAAAAAATATAAACAATTTAAATATCAAAAATGAAATAAAAATATTTTCGACATTATTAAGTGAGACAAGTTTTTTAAGTGAAAAAATTTTCCTTTTTTTTTTAATAATGTGAAAATTAAAAAAAAAATAAAACAAAAAATACATATAAAGTTCATTTTGTGCAAACAATTAAAATTAAATAGAACAAAAATTTTAGAAGAATTTTCCTTTTTTTTTTTTAACATAAAATTATTATGTACAATGTTTTATAATTTTCTTCTTTTTTTTTTTTTGGCAATACCATAAATAATTTTTTTTTTTTTTCACTTTTTTCCAATGCATTTATTCGGTGGTTTTCCTTGAAAAAATAAAAATAAAAAAAAAAAGCTTATACCCACTCAACTAAAAAAAAAAACAACAACAAATCTCCAAGAACACAAAAAATTTTTTCATATAATTTCTATGTTCACATAGAAAATTTGAATCTAACAATAGCAGCATGGAAATGATGATGCTTGAAAGAATTTTTTTTTTTTTTAATAATATTGTAGTGAAATTATAGGAAAATTTTTTTTCTTTCTTTTTTTTAAATATTATCATTAAAATGTTTTCATTTACATCTAAAAGGTCTTATGATAATAATACAAGAAGAAAAAAAAAAACATTAAATGTCAACGAGATACTATCGATTTCTTTACATCACTATGATATATAAATTTTTCATTTTTTTTTTTCGGAAGTGAGTGGAAGATCCGCTTTAATGTTGGGTATGATCACAAAAAAAATTCGTCTGAATTTATTTCAAAAGAATGTTAAAATAAACTTTGTAATATAACCTATTTCTTGTCTGAGGCGCCAGTCAAAACAATTTTCAATAATTTTTTAATCACAAATGTACTTTAAGTGAGCAAAATTAATTATAAAATAAGTTAAACAATTTTTCTTTAGAGACATGTTGAATTCGATATATTTCGATATATATTTTATTTCATATGATACTATTAAGTTTTGAGAAGCTCATTCTACTTCACGAAATAAATTTAAAAAAATATATAAATTGCAAAATGACATGTAGCCAACAATATTTCGAGGATTAAAATCTGTGACCCATTTACACTTGCTATATATACATAATTTAAATTTTAAACCAAGCATATATCCTTCAAAGTCAAAAAAGGATTAATTATTTCGAATCAAATTTGTAGATGCTAGTTTAAAGACTCGTCAATAAATTTGTCTATTTTTGAGTAGGCACAGAGAAAAAAGTACCTAATCATTGCTCGCAACTGAAAAAAAATTATAAAAAAAAAAAAACAGATTTATGTAGTGTGTACGAATAAAATAGATAAATGTACAGAAATTTTTATTTTTAAAAGCTTTCAACCTTTTTCATATATATGAAAAAAAAAATTATTTCTATATTATGTTTTTTTTTTTTTTTAAACATTTTACGAATTCTCGGTCATAATCATAAAATAACAATGTAATGATTTGTATGTTTATTTCTGCAAATCTTTTTAAAATAAATAATGTGTAAGCATAAAAAAGGTCAAATAACCCTATAGATTGTGTTTATGATGTAAAATCAAATAACTTTAATTATTTTATGTTTCTTTATTTTTTATTTTTTTTATTATTATTATTATTATTTCGAATTTTTATTAGACTTATATATTATAAGGATTGAGATTTCAAATTTAGTATGAACAATAAATTTATCTTTATTTCGTATTTTCATAACTCTACTTCATATTTCGATTCTATGCATTATATAAAAGTTTCGAGATCTAATTAAAAGAGACTTTTACTATTTATAATTCTGTGAAGAATAAATAAATAGTTCTTAGATCTTAAATCAATTTCTAATAATAAAAATGTATAGACATCAATTACTAAGTTTTACACCGAATTTGCGATAGATACAATAAAAAACAAACTATGTCAGTTTATAAGAAGAAAAAAACATTCTGAAAAGAACTTTTGTAAGTTTATCCTAACATTTGATCTATATATTTTACAAAGTTTAATGAGACGAACGCATCATTTTATAAACACCCTAAATCTTTCTTTTCACTTTATTTAAATTAACTTGATAATTATGTTTATGTACACATGGTACACATAGTACATACATTCTTAGTTCATACAAGCAAGGTTAAAAAAATGTCATTATGTGAACTCTTTCACATATCCTCACAAGTATAAAAAAAAATAAATAAAAAATAAATATGCAAAAAAAAAACATTTAATTTGAAGCTTTGCTGCAATTGCTCTACTAAATATACACACATTTTTTTTGTATATCACGTAATTGCATTTATTTTTCATAATATTCTAACTGCATATAAAATTGACGCCGATACGCAGAATATCTGCAAGTCGTGTACAAAAACAATTTTTTTAAAATATAAAATAAATTATATGTACCAAAAAATTTTTCTTTCAATTTTTCTTCACCCAATGTGCGAGTTTTTTTCGAGTATAAGCTTAAGTTATTTTTTCAGCCCAATAATTTTATTTTATTGTTCAATGATTATGCATTCAACATGCATTTTTTTTCTAACTTAGCATACACATATTTTCATATGAAAACATGAAAAAGAGTTTACCTAATACTTATATATAGAAAAATAATAATAAAATTTCGTTCAAAACTTTGATTAAACAAAACTATGATGTGATGGTCGATATTATTTATCCAGACATTGGCATGATATTTTTTTTTTAATATTAAATCAAAATTTTCCCATCACCTAACCAATATATTATATTTTTTATTCCCATGAGAGAAGTTTAAATAAATTCTTTTTATGAATTATATTTATTTTTAGCTTATTTGAACCATAAATCTCATCTTGCCCTATCAATATAGAAAAAATATAAAACAAATTTGCAGAGAGATTCATAAAATTGCAATTTTTATGAAATACTCATACATTTAAAACTAAGTTGTGTTTTTTTCCATGCATACATACATTACGAAAGGGAATGTATTCTTATTTAATATCGATTGAAAAAATAAGGTTTTTATTTCATTTTTATTTCATTTTTATGATTTTCTTTCGTTAACGAACTTAAAATGAAAATCACCTTGCATAGGTGCACACTGTCATTCAATAAATAATATTAAATATTTATATTAAAATTGCATAAAATCATAATATTTCTATAATTTATGTACGATTCTGTTGATTTGAAAATAAGTGAAAATTATAATTATTTAAAAGAAAAGAAAAAACGTTTAAAATTAAAAAAAAAAATTTTAAAATTAAATTATGATATTATGAAAAACATCTTTTTTTTTTAATACCAAATTATTATCAATTAATTTCTTAATATTTCATTGGAATCGGATTTTTATGTAAATAAAATTAAGAAACTCCAACATTATTTTTATAACAAAAAAATATAAAAATAATCGCTAATCTTCTGAACACTAGTGTGTAGATTACATATACATAAAAACATAAAACAATAATAATATTTAATACATCCTTATACAAAAAAAAAAAAAATTCCGAAGAAAATTTTCATTAAATTTTCACACAACATAGTTTAGTGTGTTTTTTGTCACGTCTTTTCTTACCTACAGTATATTTATGCAAGCGGAAAATAACAAGAAATAATGAAATTTATATTTTAAAATCGAACATTGTTTGTGATTTTAATAATTCCATACCAATAATAATAATAATAATAATAATACTTTTATGTTAATTTAATAATTCAAACATAATAAAGTTAAAAAAAAAAAATATATATATATATATATGTATATATATATATATATAATATAAATCCAAATAACTGACTAAAAATTATAATATTTAATATTCAAGTTTGTTCGAATATTTTATTAGATTAAAGAAAAACCTTCATATAATTTCCCATAACAATATAACGACGACATTTAATATAATTTCCCATAACAATAAAGGGAGATTTATTTTCAAATGAAAATATAAACGAAAAATTAAAGCAATTTTCCAAAGTTTTCCATTATATTTACTTTTTAATATTCATATATATAAGTATATATATAACTTATAATGACAATAAAATTATGATATTTATTTATCAGTGCGAATGAAATTTATTTTTGTTTTTTTTTTTTAAATGTTAAAAAATTATTTAAAAAATATTTAAAAAAAAAATTAATACTAAAATTACTAAAAAAAATAAAAAAAAATTTAATTATAAAAGAATAAAAATTGTGATCGCGATAATTAAAAGATCGTTAAATTTAAAATTTTTGTGCCTTTTATTAAAAAAAAAAAAAATTAAATAATAAAAAAATTGAGTTGACTGAGTTTACGTTGAATTTATCTAATTTTCGGTTCGTAAAAAAACTACATAATATTAATAGGAAAGTACAGTAGACAATATATAAAAAAAAATTGTATACAAATTGATCGTGTCAAGTAAATGCATATAAAAGGAACATAGAAATAAACTTGGAAAATAAGATAATTTCCAAAATAAAAAATTAAAAAAAATATAAAAAAAAAAATTAATCTTGCGTTGTGATAAATTAAAAAAAAAATTTTTTTCCATACCAAGAATGTGAGTGTTTAATTAAAAATTTTCAAAATTTTCAAAATTTTAGGTAGGAAAGATTAGCTGGTTAAATAAAATCCGAAAAAGTAAACCAAACTTGCTATTTTATTATTATTCTTTAAAATTTTCAATAATTCAGTATCTATATCTGTATCTACTTAAAAGGCTTCAATGTCAATTGATTTTTACCATTTTTGAAAAATATTAATTAAGTATTTCGAAATATTTTTACTTTCAATAGTGAAACCCGAATATATAAAATTCTTCAAGTTATGTATTTTACATATAATGGGCAAAAAAATTTTGGCTTTAATTGTTGTTAATTATTAGATTTAGGGAAAACATTTTCAAATATTAATTAAAATTTGTAAATACACAAAAAAATTTATTAAAATATTTTTCATTTAATTTAATCAAAACAAAGTTAATTTATTTATTATTATTATTTATTATTCAAATATTTCTTAATATAATTTTTCGAGTTATTTGTTTTCTTAATTTTTACTTTAATTTTTTTGAGGGCGGTTACTGTAGTAATTGAATGAAACCATTTACATTAAAAAAAATATTAATCATTATTAGGATATATCGAAAGTTTGTTTCGATCGCGTTCGTCCCACTCTGATCTCTTCAATGGCTGATGACTTAACGAACTAGCCAGACAAAATCCATCCAAAAACTATTTTTCACACATTAATAAATGTGTATTCAAAATCTGAATTCATCCATTAAATATATGGAAAAAGCAGCATGAAACTTTGTTGTCAATACTTTGTTAATCTTCCTAACGTCATTATGTAATGTTTATCTGAGACCTATAAGGTCAACAAGAAAAACTGCTTAAACTTATTAGGTTCACATAATAACGTTCTTTGTTAAGAGGTATATAGTCAAAGTAAAGAATATAAGTTAGAAAAAATTTTTGAGCTTTATACATTAATTATATTATAACAGACTCTGTTAAGTTTACACAGATAAAATTAAAGTCCTTCGGGCTATAATAACTATATCACATTTTGTTCACATAAAATTAAAACTAAGTCTGAATGTTTGCGTTAACTTTTAAATAATTATGTGTAAGTATGTTTTTTTTATGTATCAAACTTAAAAATTCTATTAAAAAGCTTTCAAATTTTAAATATTTAGTACGTACATAATATGTTACAAAATTAAGTAGAGAGTAGAGGTACTTAATTCCCGAAATAAAATAAAATTATATATATTTTGATTATTTTTTGAAAATAAACCAGAAACATGAAGGGATAATAATAATAAAAAAAAAATTAAGTATATGTTTTAAATATTATTCTTATTTTCTCTACGGAGGATATCATATTAATTTCTTTTATAGGAAAAACAAAAAAAAAAAACTTTAAAAGCCCAATGAGAAAAACATCTACACATAATATTTGACTGGGATTTTTAAAATAATAAATTATTTTCAATTGTTTCTTTTTTCTCTGTCATCTTTCTATTCTGCACTTTTGGTACCGAAAATTTTATATACATATATTTATATAAAAAGTATATTGCTGATATTGCTGTTGTTGTCATTAACAGTAGTATCAAAAAAAAAAAAAAAGGAAAACATAATATAAAATCTTAATATTTGTTTATATACGAAAATACACATAAATGGCATACATACATTTTATGTATATAAATGATATGTAATGTATGTTTTAATATTCAGAAAATACCATTTTATAATTTTTATATGAAATTTTTCTCTACAATCTACAACATTACATAAAAATGAAATAATTTTAAAAAAAATTCAAGGTCGTACTTTTATATTAAAAAAAAAACAAAAAATTTTGTACTTTTCGAAATGTATATCTCTAAAAACTTAATTGGTATTGTGCCAGTGTTGGTGCAGGCAGGATGCATATGACATTAAAATTAAAAAGCAAAAAAAAAAACCATTTCCTTTCTTTTTTTTTTAATAATTAAATTTAAATTAAAGAAAAATAATATTTTTTCATAGTGTCATTGGGAAAATGTCAAGATCTTAATTTTAAAAAATTAAATAGAAAAAACCACAGACTCCAATTATTGACTAATTAGACAAACCTTCAGAAAAAATATTTTTTCATTAAATTTTTTTATTAGATTAGTCTATTTCAAATGAACTCCGCGGTTTGGTGTTTCAGAAATATTCCAAATGTCTATCTTTAATTATTTTTGTGTTTCTAAATTTTAATATTAATTTGTATAAATTGTTTTGAACATTACTCTTTCTACACTTTCACTTTAAATTAAATTTTTATAAGACACTCAAGTTTGGTTCGTGATACGTCTAGGCCAGAGGACAAGTACTAATTTTATCAAGATTAAATTACGAGGTTCTATTCTTTATAATATTTACTTTTGTTTTTAATCTGTAAAGCAGTAAAATTAGGGCTTGATAAAATTGAAAAATTAACATAATATTAGCATAAATTTACAGGACAGTACCTCATAAATGAAGTATGCAGCCCGTTTTCAGCATTTCGATTTAAGTTACTTCAATTTTAAAATACCTTGGTCAGGGCTGAACATATTTGTTAGATTCTTTCAATATCATTACATATACCAATGCCATTTAGTCCTATACTTACACCTAAATAAAAATTTTCATCGAAATACAGACATTATGGGCTGTAACAATTTTTTTAAGTTACTCTAGTCGACCTCATAGGAATTCATTTGAAAATTTTAATGAAAATTATTTAGACCCTTGGCTAGTTGAGAGCCTGTAACTCCGAAACTTGAAATTATAGAATCTCAAATTTTAATCGAGGTAAAGAAAGTGAACGATTTTTTTACATGTTTTAGACATTTTTTG
Source organism: Hybos culiciformis (assembly GCA_964007475.1). Lineage (NCBI taxonomy): Eukaryota > Metazoa > Arthropoda > Insecta > Diptera > Hybotidae > Hybos > Hybos culiciformis. Next base: position 75,466,903 of record OZ023274.1, read on the forward strand.
ACATTAAAAGAATTAAAATTTAGAGGATAGTTCATAAGTTATAAACTTTTTAGTGATGAACGGACGGATACATCGAAAACGAGTTAACAACAGCTACTAATCACATTATTATCCGAAAACTGAACACTTAAACTTAAAAAGTTTTTTTTAGTAAAATTTGGATTTCAACTACAAAATTATGTTGAAAAATAAAATTAAGCTTTTTCTATGTTCTGTGCATATGCATAAAAAATATTAGATAAGTTTTGATGGTTTACGAAAAATTAAATAATAACCCACTTTAAGAATAATTGGAGAAGGTTACAAATCGAAAAATTTGTCAGCGTAGAAAAAATTAAAGTTCTTATAGATTATTACATGATATTATAATTATATGTATAGGAATTAACTTAATATTCCAAAAAACAGATTTAATATAAAAATCATTTAACAAATTGGTAAAATTGATTTTCTCTAAAGTGTTGGTAAATTTTTTTTTTCTTGAGATCTTGCGTTAACTATACATTTTATTTTTTTAATTCACTTAAATTTTATTTATTTTCTTTTTGGCTGTTTTTCTTAAAGTAATATTTATCAAAAAATATTTTTATTTTTTTATATATAATTTATAAATGCTTACGCTTTGTGTTTTAAGGCTTGCGGCAAATATAATTCAGATTTGATTCACAGAATATAAAATTTCCTGTTGTAATAACTTCAAAAGAAAATTAAAATATGTGTGTAGGTATTATTTTCATATTTAAAAAAAAATCAGTAAAAAGAAAATATTCAAAAAATTTGCCTTTTAAACAATCTATGGATCTGAAAAAAAAAATTCTTTGAAATTTGGGATATTTAATTATTATTAATTCAAGTACTGTAATACCTGCAATAATGACGGATGAAAATATTTAATACAATTTTGATACTCTTACATTGTAATCCGATTTTTTGAGTTCTTAGAGTCTACCAGATTCGAACTTTATTATGATAAATAATAATAATTTAAAAAAAAAAGAAAATCTTTATAATTCTACTATGGAATTTTCTCTAATTAAGTTTAAATAAATTAAACTTTTTCCTTAACACTTTATTGCCTTGGGCCTGAAACTTATGCACACTGATAAAACAAAATAAGCTATTAAATATTTTCAATAAAATTTTATGACAAATTTATCTTAATTTTTGTTTTGTTTTAAATTATAAAATAAAGAGTTTTTCAGTTTGACGCCTAAATTTTAAAATCCTTGAAAATATTTTGTGTAATTAAATATTATATATAATATAATAACTAATATTGCTCGATTAGTTTTTTTTTTTTTTTAAATATTATTCTCGTTTTTCGCTGTTTTCTTTAAAAAAAATAAACTAGATTTTCGCTTTTGTGTTAGATAAATATTTTTTATTTATAATGTAATTAAAATAATTTTGTAAAAATAATAAATAATTTTTTTTTTTTAAATATTAAATATTAATTGAATTTTTTTTTGTTTAATATATATATATATACATTTATGTATATAATAATAAAGGTTTTTTTTTATTTTTAATTTATTTATACTATTATTACTATTTATAAACTATTGTATTGACTTGGCGAAAGAATTATTCAAGAATTTATTTAACAAAAATAATAACTATTATATAAACTGAATTTTTGTTTATTTTTTTTTTTTTTTAAATATAATTATACTTCAAAATATTTATATAACTTTTTTTTAATTATTTTATTTTTGCTCTACTAATTTTTCTATTTTTTTATTTTATTTTTTTTTCATTTCATTTCTGAATCTGTCGCTATGATGTCTTTAATTTAATCCAAATTTTTCTATAATTCAGTAATTTATTTTCGAGCTTTTACACCTAAATTTATGTATATAATTAATATCCCTGGATCACAAATCATTTGAAATAAAAAAAATAAAATAAAAATTTAGAGTAAAATTAACTTATTTAGTATATATATACATAATTATAAATAATATTATACATGAACACACCATATTACACCACCTACATTACATTCACATAAAATTAAATCTCAAAGTAATTAAAATTAATTAAAAAAAAATTTGATGACTTTAATTTTTCTTTTGTTCCGTTTTTAAGAATATGCCTAATTTTTTAAGATTCAATGTTTGTAAAAATAGCAAAAATTCAATTTCACAAGTAAAAATAAATCCTATAACAAAGTTAATATTAAATCGTTTCAGAAAAATTTAAAACCCATAATTTTTTTAAAGTTTTATCTCAATTTTTTTTTTATTTTTAAATATACTTACTTAGCAATTATGTTATCGTTCAAAAAACAACTTTAAAGTTTTATTTTCTTAACTTTTAATCCCCTAAGAATTGAATTCAATATACCTTCAATATTGTTACCAAAGACAATCAATCAACAATATCAAATTGCAGCCAATTAAAAATATTAAACTTAATATCAGTCTGAAAAATTGTTTTGATGATACGCAATCGTTAAAAAAAAGTGAATAAAATTTTGGAAAAATTAAATTTTTCGTTTTTTTTTTTCAATGACAAAAATACATTCTCTAATGCACTTGAATGAAAGCGTATATTTAAAAATTTATAAATATGTACTTAGTGTACTTATTAAATATACCTTAATTATAAATACATGTATATTTTGAAACTTTTAAAATTATGTATTGTTTTTATTTATGCAAAAAATTTCGATTATAGATTTAAATTAGATTTTTTAGACCTACAATTTCCTATATATATATTCATCCCATTTTTAATATCGTTACAATTTTACGAAATTTTTAATTAGTAAAAATATACTTATTATTTAGATATAAATTTTAAACCCATTTTTTATTTCGATAATAACGATATAGAAAAATAAAGCAGAATTATAATGTTTAATCTGAAACTTTTTAATATGGATTAAACTTTTTGTTATTATTTCAGTTTTATGATATAAAAAAAATCATTAATATTTAAACATCAAGGATTTATTATTTTTTTTTAATAATATTCCTTTACCCGTAAAAATTATTAGAAAACATTCCTTATACATATATTATGTACTTGTAATAATATATTTATGAATGTCCGTCCACTTCTTAACTTTAAAATATATACAGGTATATAATAGTTATGAACATATAAGAAATATTAAAATAAGAACTACTATCATGCACATGGTAAACTATATTCATTTATTTTATTTAACTACCATGTAATAAAAATATTAATAAATGATACTAATATTGGATGAAAATGGTGAAATTATAAAATATGAAATTTATATTTTTATAGTTAATGTTCTAATTTAATATAAGGTGGTGTAGAACTTTAAATAATATATAATTATATTATACATATTATAATTTTACGCAAGACGCGAAAAATATTTATTTCATTAGTGTTTCCGCATTAAAACATTTACTGAACCCAAATCAATAAATTCTGTTAGAATAGACTTTATGATGCCAGAAATTTTATTGTATTTTATTCTGCATTGCTTTCATAACTTCATAATAAATTTAGCAAAATATTAAAAGTTTTATAATTTTTTATGGCAAAAAAATATTCAATTTTTTTTTTTATTTATTTCAATTATTTTATATTTATTTTTCTTTTTTATATTAATTTTTATTTTTTTTTTTTTTTTTAATTTACCAAAGAACATAATTCTTTCGTCAAAAAAATTTTCACAAAAAAAAGATTTTTGACGAAACTTATCGGTAACAATGGCTCCTCAAATATTGGCAGGCAAAATGTAACTTTCAAGAAAAAAAAAAAAGAAGAAATTTGCAATAAAAAAACAATTCTTTTTTTTTGATAATAAATTTTGTTTTCTACATTTAATTTAAAAATAAAATAATATTTTGTTTTTATACTCATTAAAAAGAAAATGAAAAAAAAAAAAAAAAAAAAAATGTTCATAAATTTGATTTTTTCCTAAAACATTTATCAAAATAAAATTAATTTGTTACACAAACATGAAAACATATTCCAAGAAAAAAAAATTACAAAACATTTACATATATATAACAAAAATACATAATTAATGTTAAGGTCACAATACGCTTTTCCACAAAAAAAAAAAAACAATATTCGATACATTTATGTATATTCTATATAAAAATAAATCTAAATGAATGTAGGTATGTATGTAGATTTTTTGAGCATCAAATACCATTGTAAATAGGATGAATATATAGGGCAAAATTCTTTACATATATGCACTTCGTAAAGTCATTTGGCGGAAAAATCTTCTATGCTTGTTACATTAAGCGTTGCAGATGATAAATAGGGCAAAAAATAAGTATCATAATTTGTTTAAGCGGCCACAAGCATGGATTTATTAAATTTAATATATTTATTAATAATCAAAGAACAACCAAACACTTTAAAAAAATTTAAAAATAAGATTTATTCTTTTTCCCATAATTCATATAATATATAAGAACATTCTATATAAAACTCTAAACAAATAAAAAAATTACTAGATACCTACTTCGAACTTGATATGAGTATAGGTACTTTGAGGTTTACATAAATTGATGATTTAATTTAAAAAAAAAATTTTATAAATATTTGATATTATATTTTATATACCATAATGTATTTTATTTTTAACACAAAAACAAACAATAAATATGTTGACTTTGAAATTATTGTATTTTATATTTCGATAATGCCAAAAATTCCTAAATCTCTCGCAGGGAAAAAATAATAATATCAAATAATTTAAGACTCTTCTAAAAGTATTAAAGTCTAAATATTTTATCAGCAATTTTATTTAATTGAATATCTTATGATGATTGATGTCTCTGTACATCTGTCTTAATACAAATCATTTTCTTCTTTCCCATATTAAAAATGTATTTTTTTAAACAGATTATTCAAAATAAAAATTTGTTCCTAAATTCAATAATCATAGATAAATTAAACTGATAAGTAAAACCGAAATTAGTTTTTCTGTCTAAATAGTAGTTTCGTTAAATTTTATGTCACTCGAAGTATATTTTCGAATCTACAATAAAAAACTACAATTTTTGATTTTTTTTTTTTTTTCTCTTAATCTTAGAGGGAATGAAACTTTTCCGGTCACTGAGAATATGTTATAGTTTTATAACACAATAATTATCAGAAAAACCTGTAATCTACCATCTTTTATTTGTCCCCAGTATATAAATTCAGTTGATAAACACAGTTCTATTGCACAGTATTGAATAGAATAAGCTTAATTTTATACATTATACTGAATTAAAGAAATTAATTTTTGATAAGCTCATAATCTCTAATTAACTATATACATATAAATTTTAAAATATACTTATGATTTATATTAAACATTATTAACATACAAAGAAACCAAAAAAAAAAAAAATTGTTTTCAGAAAATCAATTTATTGATTTTATTATATATACATTAAATGTATATGTAATAAATAAAATAAATACATATATAAATAAAATATTGAATAAAGTTATGCCATAAGCATAGACATTTGAATTTTTCTTTTTTCTATGTAAAAATTTCTTTTTAAACTGGTATTTTCATTTACCTAATGACCAATATAATATAACTAAGTACGAATTTTATATATGCGATTATGCTTTGAAAATACAATAATACCTATAGAGAGGTACATAAAATTTTTCCAAAAACTCATTAGCATTAAAATAAAAAATAAAATTTTCTCACAAATCTTTATACATATATCATTATTATTTCTGAATTTTAAATATAAATTTTTAAAAGACTTTCTATCGAAATCAAAATATTTTTTTTTTTTTTAACAATTTTGAATATAAAAAAGATAATGTTTACAATTTTTCTGTATCAGATTGATTATAAACTAGCAAATTGAATTTTCGTATATGACCTCTGCTTGTTGGAATTAACACCGAAAAAATAACACATTTTATTTATTTTTCGTGTGACTTAGATATTCAGGGTAGAATTAACTGAAATTAAATCAAAAATGTACAGAAAAAAAAGTTTTAACTACCTTTAGAATCTAATCTATATAATAAAGAGACACATTGAATTTTATGCAAGCATAATTCATTGCGATCATTGCGACGACCCCAGTTTATTGGAATATTTAAGTTTTGACAGAATTTTAGAATTTGACCTTTAACAATTTAATATCAGGTTCCAGAAATTGATTTTTGTTTTTTAAAATTGAGATATTTTCGATTATATTTACAAATACATTCTACATTATTGCTGAGACCTTTGGGCATTTGTGAAAAATAAAATGTATTGTATTATGAATAACGAATTGGTATTTTGAAAATAAAAAAAATCTAGTACTTGATTTCTGATGACAAATGTTCAATTTAAAGTCGAATAGAATTTTAATAGGGGATCAGTAAAAATAATTGTAGTTAGTATTATTGAAAATTTTTGGAAGTTTTGATGCCCGATATTATTGAAAATTTTCATTAATTATTATCTATCATCATATGAAGTGAAATGAATTAAATAAATTATATTTTTAGGGGCTTAAAAAAAAATGTAAGTCCTGATCTCTCAGGGTCGCCAATTATTGTAGTTATTGTTGAAGCATTTAATGAATTTATTTAAGAGACTTTTTTTGTGTAAAGATGAACCCTACTTATTATGTTTTTGCATTTAAATATTTTTATCATATTTTTTATTTTCAAATCTATAAAATTTCACTCGTAATTTTATTTACTTTTGTTTTTTGTTTAATTTTGTTTATTGGTTTAAGTTAATTTTTTAATTTTTTTTTCGTTTTATATGTGAAATTGTAATTTTAATTAAAAAAAATGTTTATGAAATAAAAGCCAATATTTTTAATTTTGACACTCCACGTTCTTCACAATATTGTTAGTTTCCTTATCACGTATACATTTTGTCATATATATTTTTATAATACAAATTTATTATTAAAATTGTAAAAAATTATTCTTATACATAAAATATTTTCTAATTAAAAAAAAAATTTATTTCTTTTTTGTTTTGGCTTAAATTTAATCTATTTAAAAACACAAAAGCTGTCAAATAACTTCAAATTATATATTATATATACATTATATTTATTTGCTGGAACGAGTAACCAACCAGCAGCTGTGATAATAATAAATATAATACAAAAAAAAAAAATTATTTCAAAACAATTTTTTTAATATGAAATGTATAAAAACAAATTTGTCCCATTTTATCCTTAAAACATGATGTGCATAAATGTGAAAATTTTATTTTATTTCAATTTATTAAAGATTCGTCTTCAGTTTCTTTTTAAAGTATATATAACCGCATCAATGACAAAATTATGTCACTGATAAAATTATGTTTTCAAATATGATTGCATCTCAAGAAATTATTTACCAAAAATAATAAATCTGTTTCCTTAATGTTGATACTTTTCTAAGATTCATTTCTTTTGTGGGAAAACAGAATAAATATTGTGGGAAAATAATTATTAATTTTTCTGTCCAATCAAATGTGTATAAATTTTGTATATAGATATGTAATTAACTCTATGGACGGTCTTATGTACTTAAGCTTTACGTTGAAGCCTTATTCTAATTGTATTATATAAAATTTCAGAAATTTTTTTTTTGGCACTTAACATAATATTATAAAAATGTTAAGTTAATGTTATTGAACCATTACTTTTTTTTTTGTTAATAAATTTACATTCCATTTAACATTTTCAATATACTATTCTTATTTAAAAAAGTTGTAGATGTATATTTTTTTGCTTTCTTTTCATTTAATTCAAGAATTACGACTCTTTGGTGATATTCAATAAATTTTTGCCATTCAATGTTATAGGTATTATTGTATACAGAGAATTTAATAATATAGTACCTATTGGTGAAACATTGAAAAATTCCTTAATTTAAAATCAAAAAATCTACTACTAAACAACGATACTGAAAAGATAAAAAGATTGTTTGATTGAAAGAATAAGTCAGAACAATGTTTAATTCAATATCATTAAAAACTACTATATTTTGTTTTTATACATTTCCTAATTGGAGGGTTTAAGTATTTAGAAAACTTAATTGGAGTTTAATATACTGTCAAAAATTTACACATTTAATATTTTCAAATTCAAATACAATTTTAATGAACTAAAACTGTTAGGCAAAATTAAATATTTTATTAAAATCTCAAATTTCAACTCTGATCATTTAATCTTAAAAAAAAAATTATGTTTCTTCGATCATTAACTCAACTCACATCTTATACAATTTACAGATTTAGTTTAGTTTAAGCAGTTAATAAAAAATAAAATAAAACCAAATTTAATCACTTTAGGCAACAAAATAATGTAAAATAGTTAAATATGTAAATAAAATTATAATTGAAACTCACGGCTTTTATACTTAAATAAATTACTTAATTAAAAATTTAAAAAAAAAAAGTAGCTAGGGCAATAATTAAACATTCATTGCTCGAACATAATTCAAGCACGTCATATAATATTCATTATTTTGATATCATCATATCATAACAACTAAAAATCATAAAAATCATTTAATTTTATGTATGTAAGTAAAAAAATCATATTATTTCATAATTTAATTTATTTTTTTTTTTCCAATTTTATATAAAAACACAATAAATTTTTTTTAATTTTGATTTAAATTTAAAAATGGCTTAAATGGCAATTACTTGGAATATACTATTGAATAGTGTTGCCTTTTAAACTGAATAGAAAATATTTTGTTTCATTTTTATTATAAATTTAAATCAATAAAAAAACATCATCATTAATATAAATCTTAAAACGAGACAAAAATATGTTAACTTTATATATATATATATATATATATATATAAATTAAAAAGAGTTTAAATTAAAATAATAATTTAATTCGAAAACATAAAAATATTAAAACATTTTTCAAAACATATATTTTGTACATAAATTAATAATAAAAAAAAAATTTAAAGATAAATAAGGAAAAAACAAATAATTTAAAAAAAAAAACATCAAGAACATAATGTAAAAATATATATATTTTTTTTAAATTATGTAAACATTTTTTTTTTTTTTTATATAAAAAAAATAAAATAAAATAAATGGGGCCACGTCCGTAAGAGTTCGGACAAAATCTAGTTGAAGTGATAAATTTTTTTTAAATATTTTATTAAAATTAAATATTAGTTACTTTTATACTTTTAATAATTTTTCAATAAAAATTTAGTTTCATAAAAATATTAAAAAAAAAAAAAAAAACTAGAATAAAATAACATTAATAAATGCTATTATGGAATATTTATTTGAATGAACACATAAAAAACTATGAAAAATAAAACAAAATTTGACAAATTACTACAATTAACAAAGTTTTGAAAAGTTTTTGGAACTATTTTTCATTATATAACATTTTTTGTGTTTTTTTTTTGTTTTTTTTTTTGTTTTATATAATTTAATTTTTTTCTATATATATATATTTTTTTTTTGATGAGATGAAAGTTTTCTTATTACAAGGTGTTGTGTATTACAAAAATTTTTGGTCAAATTAATTTTTGTTACATAGCAACGAATCAGAGTCAAATAACATTATTAAGATCATTTTATTTAAAACCATAATATTAGACTTTGTCCTAGCTTAGAAATTAATAGCTTTTATAACCTAATTAATATATCAAATTTTCCATGGTAATTGTAATATCGAAAAAAAACCCATTTTTAGAATAACATACTCATAACATAGAATCCTTGAATAATACAACTCTTAAGGTAGTCTCCCTGAGCTAAATCAAATTTCATACTTTAGTATTACATAAAAAAAATTCAACCCTTCAAACTTATATTTAACCCAAAACATTTCCTTAGATTTTTGACTATATAGTATTTTGTATATATTTATTTATTTACTTAAATATTACAATTTTCGAATTGCGGATTTTAGACATTTTGACATGTTTGATATTTGCAATAATGTGTACTAAATATTAGACAAAAATTTATTAAGGATATCAACAAAAAAATATCTAAATCAGCATATACCCAGTATAAACCTTAATTTTAACGAAACAAACATAACATCCAAATGGATAAACTTAATTCCATATTTATGACTTATTTTATTATGTTAAAAAATTCTGAGAATAAAAAATAATTTCAAGGCTTTCTTTAAACTCTAAATATATTAATTACTAATTACTATAAATATTAAGATTCACAAAAAAAAAAAAAATTCTTACATTTAATAACTAAATTCTTGCCTGCTCTTATTAGATTTTTGATAACATCTTTGATTACAAAATTGAATCACCAAATTAGAATTAACCAAATTATGGGCCGTCACTGAGAAGGGAATAAGAATTATAAATTTATTTAGTTTTATTTAGTTTAATTTAAAATTTTGTTAAATATTAAATAGTTTTTTTCTTTGTTTTTATTTAATTTCAAAATTTATTTTTATTATTTTAATTCTACTTATAATTTTGTTTGTTTGATAGTTGAATAAATAAGCGTCAATACAAAATTTTATTTTTTGCTTTGCTCCAATAAGGGTTAATTATATTATTATTGAAAATAAAAATATTTGTGTTTTTGTCAGTTAGTTTTTAATTTATATTCTCAATTATGTTAGTTATAAATATTGCATCTCCTCTTAAATCAGCTTGGACATATTTGTTGACAAATTAAAATATTATAGATCTTACCATTCAACAGCAGCGTTAGAGGAAAAATAATTGTTAAAATAAGCCAGACATTTTTCTATAAAGTTTATTTAATAACAAGGATAATATACCTAAGTCATATTTGAGTAATATATATAGGCCTTAATTAAATTGCCAAAATTAATAATTACTGTGCTGCTATTAAATTAATATTTCTTCAGAAAAAAAAAACTTTTAGCGAATATCTAATTCTTGTCCTATTGGACTGCATTGTTTTGCGACAACTCAAATCAAATGACAAAAAGAATCTATACAACCAATAATCAATACTAAGAACACCTATTATCGTTTATCTTCAGTTGAATTATCCCAAAAGCTTCAAAACATGGAATAAAATAGTTTCAAAATTAGTTTTTGCATTTTTTTTTTTTTATTGCTTTGAAAGTTTTACAATTTTATAAATTATTATAACCTCACATCTATATAACTAATTATTTCCATTGGCTGACACTTTTTCAATTAATAGCATTCCAAAAACTTTTCAAATTTCAAAATCGATAACAATAAAAAATTTAAAATACGGTTTAAAAACAATATATTATTTCAATCAAAAACATAAAATTTATTCAAAATATTCAATATAAAAATTCCTATAATTTGAAAACAAACAAAATAAAATTAAAATAATCATTGAGAAACTGCATCAAAAAAAAAACCAACCAAAACAAATTTCCAAAACAATTTCAGATGTATGATTGCAACAATTTGCTTGGAGGTAGCCCACCATTACCAGATATACTAGGCCAATATTATACAAGTCATCAATTATCCGATCCATATTTAAATTCAACATCACCATTATTTCAACCTTATGATCAATTTGGTAGTGGTGGAGCATTAGGACCGCAACCATATAGTGGGCGCTTAACACCTACACAGCCAGTGCGTAGAAGACGTTATAGTTACGGTGGATTGCCATCTGCCTTTGCCTCTGATTTACCAGGAACTGGAACAATACCAGGAACTTATTTGCCCAGTACAGCTAATATAAATGCTACCCAATTGGCACAACATGAATCTAATACAAATATAGCAAATTTATTAAATGAAGCGAATAAATCAATATCAAGATCGTCGCAAATATTAAATCAACGAATTCCAGCTGCAGCTGCTGTAGGAACTGGTTTCTGTTGTAGGGGTGGTAGTTATCCACAGTTAACTGATTATGATGGATATGGTTATGTACCAGATCCGACGGCAACAAATCTAATGCAAATGTCAAATTCATTTTCATCTCAACCAAATTTATATTTTCAACCAACCTATGATAAATTATCAGCATCGGGATATGGAGGAAGCGGTGGCATATTACCAGGAAATTATCAAAGGCTGAAGCCAACATTATCAGCATCTAATTTAAATAATTTGTTATATAATCGTCCGTTGTATAATACTAATAATAATAATCAATTTAGTAATAGTTATAGAAATTTTAATAATTATTTAAATAATTATAATTTAATGCAATCAATGCAACAACAATCACATTTATTACCATCATTATCACAAAATTATTTATTAAATCAAACGCGTAGTAATTTAATGCCAACAACATTACATTTATCAAATCCAGCACTTAATGAACAATATAATTTATTAAATCAACAATCATATATAACAAATCCATATTCATATTTATCACAATTACCTTCAAATTTCTATCAGTCATATCTTCAGCAACAGATTCAGCAACAATTACCACCTCATCAATATCATTTACATCAAAATCAACAACCTTATACGAGTGGTTCAGTTGGTGTAAGTGGTAGCGGTGTTGGTGGTGTTGGTGGTGTTACTGGTGTTACTGGTCCATCAGGTTATATGAGTCAATATTTGGATCATAATATTCATCCACATAGTTCTCATCATCACTATCATCAACCATATCAACATCAAACCCATCATAAATCAATGTATCCGTTCACAACGACTAATAAATTAGACTTAGACTATAATAAATCAGCGACACAAGAAAATAAAAGACAAGTAAGTTTTAAATTTGACGTAGATACATTATCAATTGACTAATAAAAAAAAAGTATAGATAAATTATTTCAATTTTTAATAGATATCAAGTCGATTATGGAAATGAAAACTTTTAAAATATTATACCTAAATATATATTTTTAAAACTAATGTAATAATTAGAGTAAATAAAAGAGTGAATTTATGTTAAAATTAACAACCCAACTTTTTGAACTTCTGAAATTCCAAATAATGTTTAGAACATATCGATTTTTTTATCAAACCTTGAATCCACCTTTAAACAATTCCCAAATTCTGAACTATTCTCAGAAAAATTGCAGTCATAGATTACAGTTGTAAATCAATATACCCAAAAAGTTATTTTAGTATAAGTATCGACTAATCGTTATAGGGAATCTAATAATAATTTTCATAACTATTATACCTAGTTAACAAGAAATTCAAATAATAAAGAAAAGTAATTCATAAAATTAGGCAGTCTAATCTTTAGTCCACTTTAGATTCGTTCTCAATAAAAATAAGGGAAGAATTAAATGCCACATTGCTTATATTGTCATAGACTTGCTGTAGAATATATTATTCCTACAATATATTACTATAGAACGAAATCAATTCGTGCTTTATAGGGTTGCCATTCTAAATATATATATATATAAAATTAGATAACTTTCATCTCAGTGAGTGATAACTATATATTAATTCGTTTCATAAGATTTTTCTAAAACCATCCAATGAGAAGATAACATAAATTATTATAAAACTTTCATAATCGGCTAATATTTTGATAAAAATTATGAAAAACTTTTTACGATATATACATATATTTATAAATTATATATAATATATAGTAATTATACTCTGAAAATATTAAAATTTATACTATTTTTTTTTTTTTTTTAATTATTTTAATAATTCAGAGTTAATTAAAGCCAAATGTATAATACTTCCTATTTTTTATTAAAAAAATATTGTATAATACTTACGAAAAAAAAAAAAAATTATTAGGGAAATATTTGGTCACTAAAATTATTACAATTATTAAAATTAATTAGGGGTTTCAAAAAAAAAATTTAAATTTTAATAATTTTTTTTTTTTTTTTAATTTACAAAAAAAAAAAAATATTAATAAAAAAATCTAACATTAATTTAGAAATGATGGGAAAAAAAATTTTCTAATTTTTAATTTTATTTCGAAATGTAAATATTTTGCTTCTTATTCAAGGAATGGTAAAAAATATAATATAATATATACAATTATAAATAATAAACAAATTCATTGATTATTATTATATAAAAAATTATAAAATTTGAATATATTCAGAAATATTTTAGATATTTATTAAAGTATACAGTAGTTCTCCTAACCCGAAAAATTTTAACATAAATACTCATATGTATATAATCGAAAATAATCTATAGCTTTAATTATTATTATTTATTAATTATTTTTAATTTTTTTTTTTTTTTATTTCTAAGGATGCAATTTAAAACGAATTTAATTTATATTACAGGCCCTAAAGAAAAAAATGTAATAATTGTAAAATTGAAGATTAAAAATTTCGAAAGATTTTTAAAGTAAATAATATCAATTAAATTTGGTTTTGACGCAGCAATACTGTATATATACAGCAATTATATGCGTTACAAGATAACAAATTTAACACCATTCGCAGCCCATTGAATTTAAGATTGTATAGAATTTTTCGATAAATTTAATTCAAAAAGAATTGAAAATATTTTTATTATAAATAAAATAAGGAATGTATTAGACTTCAACAACCAGATACACTATACGTAAAACCTTAAAATTTTCCTTCACAAATTAATAATGTTGAATGAATTTTTCATTAAGTGAATTATTAATTTTCAACCAGAAAACTTTAGATTTGATTTTCCAAAATCTGCTAAAGACTTTTAATTTTCAAATATTTCAAAAGCTTCCTATCATTGTATTAATTTCTACTACTTTAAGCATATCCGAAATTTTTAATTTTTCACTACAATAATAATGTAAAAATATGTTTTTTTTTAACTCCATTAATTTAATGTGTTAAAGGAAGCAATTAATTTTAAAACATATAATAATATATGCAACAAATGAAAACATTACATTCATCAGGTGATAAATTTTATTATTTTTAAAAACATTATTTGTATCCTTGAAAAAAAATACGAAACACTGATATTAATTTTATAAGACAAATAAATAAAATTCTGGCATGAAATATTAAACATTTGATAATTTTTTTAATTTATAATTTATAAATTACCTTATGCAAATACAAATATTACTATATATGAATATAATACGTGTAGTGTAAGAACATTACATTATATATATATATATATATATATATATATATATATATATATATATATATTATATTATATTACAAAGAAGAAAACACTTACATTGTATTTAATTAGAAATTAAAAATTTATAATTTTTGTTTTTATTTCATGCCTTAATTGAAACTTAGAAAAACAAAAATATTCCAAATCTTATTCGTTTATTATAGAAAAAGTGTAATTTATACAAAATTAATACCACCCTATACTATATATTCCGAAAAAAATTAAAATAAACTATAAATACAAAACCCAAAAAAAAAAAAAAAAAAATGTAGGCCTTTAGAGATGAACCCCTCAATTTGTGCTCCCATTATAAATATTTCATATTTGTGAATTAAATTTAGAAGAAAATGTTATTTTAGAGCTAATTGTTTATATTTTAGAAATTTCTCATTTTAGAAAAATAAATAAATTAATTAAATAAATTAAAACTACAAAGAATATAATTAGGTTTAATAGTTATTATAATAGTTATACATAATATTTAGAATTGAAGTTTTTTTTTTTTTTTTTGATCGGTAAAAATAGGAATTAAACAGAACTTGCAGTTAACACCAATTAAAACTCGTATAATAAATAAGTAATTTTTTATTATATTATTATTGAAAAGTTGAATTTATATTTTCTTCTTATTAAATTTTTTTTTTTTTAACACAACATAATATTTATACAAATATTGTTTTCGGTTATTTTTTTTATCATTTTCTAATATGTATACTTACATATAATACGATTAACATTAACGATTTTGAATAAACGAAAACATAATAATAAACATAGTCAATTAACTTTTTAGATTGCTTCTTTTTTTAGGATATATAATATATACATATATGTTATAATTATATATATTATTAGTGTATATACATATATTTATACATCACATGTATATGTTATATATGTATATAGATATAATGATAAAAGATAATAAATGTTAAACGTTATATAATAATGTTCTACTGATAATATTATGTATAAATTTAAGTAAAAATATATTAAATTCATTAATGTTATATATTTTTATTTCAATGAACAAAAAAAACAACATAAAATAATTTCCAGGATCAAATAATTTAATTTAAAAATAGTTCCATTTTTGGTTAGAAGTTTTGTTAGAGAATGAAGACCTGACTTCAGAGTGACTGACATTTTGACACAAAACTCGCTTTTAAAATCTTCAAAATTGAAATAAAACAAAAACAAATATTACAAAAATATGAACATAATTTCAATTTTCGCAGCGAAGCCTATTAATTATTCTTTAAAAGCTTAATTTAAAAATATACAAATTCTTTTGTTAATCATTTAATCTGTACTAGCCAACCCAGGCCGATGGATTTCTACTCAAGAGATTTCTCTAAAATTATAAAATTTATTTGATCTTAGAAATTATTAATTTTTTTTTTATTATTAATTATTATTATTATATTATTCTTATTTTTTTTATTATAAATTTAAAGGGTTGTGATGAATTTCAATTCTTTTAAGTGTAGTTCGATTTAGTACGCGTGTTTAAAATCTAAAAATAAAAATAAAATTAATTAAGAAAAAATAAGAATTAAATTTATGAAGATTAGCGCTAGTGTACCTATTGTTAAAAGACTGATAAGATTACGCAGTGTTATTATTATTATTTATTTTTATTTTTTTTTTTTTCGTTAACACTTATATTTTTATTTAATTTTTCATCACATCTAAAATCATATACAATCATATTCATCATCAGAGTAATTTCATTATAACTATACTATGACATAACTACATATATTCATTTTACATTTCATTCCATAAATTCTTTCATCCAATAAAAAAAAAAAAACCATCAAATTCATCATCATTAAAGAAAAAAAATTATAAAAAATAATGTCAATTGTAAATTTAAATAAGGAATAAAATTTTCTAATATATATATTTATACCTATATATCTCTAACAGAATTGATCCACGAATTACTCGATTCAAAAATATGAGATGCGAGAAACACAAAAAGTTCTTTAAAGTTGCATTTATTTTCCAATATTTGTAAATTCTATAAAATATTTATTAATTAAAAAAAAAAAAAAATTAAAACAACAAAAAAAAAAAACTAAAACTAAAACATTATAAATGTGTATTTGATGAAAATTATTGAATTTATTTATTTATATTTATTTTTTAAATAAATAATAAGAACATACAAAAATAAATAAACGATATTTTATACAAAAAAAAAATAATAATTACAATATTACACACATAAAAATCCAACATTAATCTATATATTATATATATATACAATATAAAACTACATTAAAAACACACATTTTATATACACATATAGTTAGAAATAAATAAAAAAAAAATTCATACATAATATATAGCTTATTTTAATTTAAAAAAAAAAATACATATAAATCAAAAAAAACCATTACCAAAAAATATATTAAATTAATGTACTTATACATGAAAATAATAACTAAAAAACACTCATAAGAAAAAAAAAAACTTTTTTTAATTTAATTTAAATTTTTATTTAACTTTTTAATTGCATGCCATTTTTTTTTTTATATTTATTTATTTATTTTATTATTTCATTATTATTTTGTATGCAAATTCCTATATTTGTATATATATATAGAATATTATATTGTATAATTTATATTAATATTTTTAACACAAATAATACATGTTACATGGCTATATAAATATATTTTGTGATCAAATTAAAAGACTCATCGATTCATTGGAAAAACAAAACTATATGTAGATAATATTATAATAATAGGCATGGTTTTATTTTTAATTAAAAACCCTCCTCCAACTAAAATTCCATTAAAAAACATCAAATTCTTCTGTTAAAATTTTTTTCGACATTATTATAGTGAATAGTTAGAGGCTTGTACAATAAATCGAGGGCGCATATACTGATAATATTGAATATGGCGGGTAATTAATTTTTAAAAATTAATATTTTGGACAATAATTTTTTTATTTAAAAAAATTTATTAATTAAAAAAAAATTTTTTATATAGAAATTCTTATCTTAACTAGAGAAATTTATATGTAAATAAATACGATTATATACAATTGAAAGATACATCTATATAGATAAAAATCTTTAATAGTACTTTTCTTCATTCAATAATAATCTATGTTGTAAACTTTAATCATACAAACACATAAAAATCTGGCAGATTATAGACGCAGTATTAAAGTATATTATAAAAAAATAATTAATATTAATTAATAAATATTTATTAAACTAACATTATTACAATTACAATATAATATTTGTACGAGCTTCTAAAATTAGGAATTTAATAAATTTTTTTTATTTTTAATTTATATAAAAAAAATTATTTTTTTTTTGCATCTTAATATTTTTTTGTTTCTTCAATAGTTATTTTAGTTACTTAAATTTTTGAAAAACAGTTAAAGTTATTTTTATTGTTATTATAAAATAATGTTATATTTGTAAGTTAAATTTTGTTTTATTAATTTTTTAAGTTTATCTTCTTTTTTTTTTTTGTTGTCTTAAAAATTAATTACAAAAAAAAGATATTTTTATCTCTATATTTAAATTTATATTTTATTCAAAAATAAAACTTAACAGAATACCTAGTTATTGTTATATACTTAAAAAAAAAAAAAAAAAAAAATTTAATAAAAAAAAAAAATTTGAAAAAAAAACCTTAAAAACACATTTTATATATATATAATATATTATTGAAACATTTTTAAAACCTTCTTATATATATATACTAAATATTACACTTTAAATTACCTAATTAAAACCAAAATTTTAAAAATATAAAACAAAAAAAAAATTTACAATATCAAAATGTACTATAATTTTGAATTAAAGTTGGATGAATTTCGTCTTGAAATCCAAAGAAGGGATCAGGAAATTATGGCGATGGCAGCCAAAATGAAAACGCTCGAAGAGCAACATCAGGTAATTATATACAATTAAACCGCTTTGTTGCTGTCATATATTTGATAATTTTAAAAGTTTTCATTTTCTGATCGAATATGCAGAATCCTTAAAACAGGATATTGTCGAAATTTTTGAATAAAAATTGGTTTTTACAGTCATAATATCAAACGAATATAACATCTCAAAAACTGTATTATTATTGTAACATTGCAGCATCCCACTCATATATACACTTCTTCGAGCACAAGTCACAATTTCTGATCATTTTCGTATTAAACATTTATATAAATGTATAATTTGGAAAAATCAATTGGCACGGCTTTTTAGTATAAAATAAAATATATTTTTAAATTAAATTCTTTGAATTATAATAATAATTATTTATACTAAATTTCTGTAACTACAGTCAATTAAGACTATATTACTTTTATTACTATTATTAATTATACAGTTGCGTCTTCGAAATGTAAACGTATGACCTTTAACATTGATTCAGTGATTCTTTTCTAAAGAATCATGATGAATAGTGAGTTCATTTATTTATTTATTTTTTTACAATTAAATTAGGACTATCAGAGGCATATAGCTGTTTTAAAGGAATCACTTTGTGCAAAAGAAGAACATTACAATATGCTGCAAACAGATGTTGAGGAGCTTCGAGCTCGACTCGAAGAGAAAAATCGACTGATTGAGAAGAAAACTCAAAATGCTTTACAAGCAGTTCAAGAAAGAAATCGTTTAAATAATGAATTAACAGAAATAAAAGATCATATGGACATCAAAGAAAGAAAAATAAATGTGCTGCAAAGAAAGGTACATAAATCAAAATAAATAAAAATTCAACTATACAAAAGATATGGCATTTCAAAAAATGGAAAGTCGGAAAAATTACTAGATTCTATAAAATAAAGTTTGAGCATAATGGATGCTCATTTTCTATAACCAATTTTTAATCGAAATTACACACATTTCAATGATTATGGATGATTGATGTACTAAGTTAATATTTTTTTTTTATTTTTTAACATTTTCTTGCTTTATTACAATCGACTACATAGGTAGAATTTTTATAATGTATCGCATCCAAATGAGCAACTAAGATCGGCGGAAATAACCCCTTGCTTGATGTTCATTTCCAAATTTCGAGCTAGTAAACCGAGTATTTCTTTTTTCCTTTTAACTTAAATCCCTATTTTATAACAAAAAAAGATTTCTTGGTTATCACAGAAATTTAGAATTCCATACACTTAAGGTACTACTAATACCGAATGTATTTTTTTTTAATACAATTCAAGATGTAATTTATAAAAAGCTTATTTTAAAAATTAAAAAAATTAATTATTTTATTATTAATTATTATAAAAATAGATTGAAAATCTTGAAGACCTACTGAAAGAAAAGGATAATCAAGTTGATATGGCTAGAGCTAGATTATCAGCAATGCAAGCACATCATAGTAGCTCAGAGGGGGCTTTAACTAGTTTAGAAGAAGCTATTGGTGACAAAGAGAAGCAAATGCAACAATTACGTGAACAACGTGATCGTGCTGAAAAAGATAAAGAGGAAGAACGTGAATTGCATGAGCGTGAAATTGCTGATTATAAATTAAAATTACGAGCATTCGAAAGTGATATTGAAAAATTAAACACTCGATTGGATCGTGCGATGAATGAAAAAGATCGTTTAGAAATGAAATTAGAAACATCACAAAGTGAGTTAGGTAAATCAAAAGCAGAATTTGATAAAATTTCAACCGAGGCTGGTCGAAGCACAGCTGATTGGGAGTCTACAAAACAACGTATTGCTCGATTAGAATTAGAAAATGAACGTCTTCGGCATGATCTAGAAAAATCTCAGGTAATTACCATTACATATTCAGTCAAAATAAATAAATTATTTATTTATAGTGTCAAGAGTGTAGAATACAAATTTATATACACGTTCTGTATAAATGGTGTCGTACGTAATACTGCGTAATATTCAAATTGATACAAAATTCGCAAAAAGCTATATAAAAGTAACATATATAACACGGAAATGAAAGATTTTTAGAGATTTTATTATCCATCCATAGCAAACATTTCAAAACTGGATTTGTTATAATAATATAAAAAACATTTGAATAAGGCTAATGAAAAATAAGTAATGAAGTATTTTTTTTGGTCGTGAATGCCATAATTTAAAAAAAAATAAAATCAACAAAAGTTTTAAACCAAATACTGTGAAAATATAAAATTCAAATTTTGAAACTAGTCCAGTTTCGAAACTTAACTTAAGTGAAAATCTTCGGTCTAAATATAAAATTTATGGTTTTTTCTCAGAGAAAGTAATTTTAACATCATATTTTCTTATTGCATTAATACGAAACTTTCTATTGTCAATATCTCCAATAATTTGTCACAAACATTTGGCTTAGGCAATAAATTATTTTTCATCAGTTTTCAGTGAGAAGCAAAAAATTTCCACATGACGTTCAAAATATTATTTCTATTTAACATTTATTTGATAGAAAGGAAAAATAAAAATTTATTATAGGTTAGCCAAGTTTTAGCCGATATTAAAATTTTATCAACTTTTTATTTTTAACTTGCCATTTACACAGGATGTTTTCGAAGATTAAAATCAAGATTTTTTTTGACTGTGTGCGTAAAAGTTGTATAACCTAGTGTTTATACTAGATGGTTTCGATGATCAAAACTAAAATTATTTTTGAATGTATTTTCGTTGAAAAATTCGAAATAATCTTCGAAGTCTAGATTAAAAATTTTTTTTTTAATCGGACTAAAAAAAGTAAAGAAACTGATTTGTCAATTAAATGTCATAGATTTAATTTTAAAGTATTTTTTAAATTTAAATTTTTAAAGTTCTGTAGTTAATATTTTAAAATTTAAGCAAAAATCAAAATTCTTTTTTTTTGTGTACATTTTTTGATTTTTTATTTTTTTTTTTTTTTATTTTTTTTTTTTTATTTTTTTTTTTTTATTTTTTTAGACAGAAATTAATCAAATATTTAATCAAGATTTTTTGTCCGGATTAAAAGGAAAATTATTTTCTTTTACAAATTCTACGCACACATTCAAAAATAATTTTAGTTTTAATCTTCGAAACCATCCAGTCTAAACGAAAAAATCTTGATTTTAGTCTGGACTAAAAATCTTGCTTAAAATATTAATTATTTTCTGTCAAAAAAAAAAAAAAAGGAAAAAAATATTTTTGCTTTGTTTTATTTTTTTGATATATAAATTTAAAATTAAAATCAAAATTTTAATAGTTTTATTAAGAAAAATATTTTAATCCAAACTAAAATCTAGATTTTAATCTGGACAGTGAAAATTATTTCGGAGATTTTTACGAAAATACATTAAAAAAAAATCTTAATTTTAATCTTCGAAAACATCCTGTGTAAATGGCAGGTTAACGAACTCCTTTTTAGTTTCTTTTTCTCAGTTTTCTTAATGAAATTAGTTAATAAAATAATTATTTTAAATATTTCAAGCCAAAGAGGATTTAAATAAACTATAATACTCAAAAAACATTGATCTTTAGCATCGTAAATGATGGTTTAGGATTTTCTGAAAATTAAAAAGTTATATATTTTATGGTCAAAATTCCAAAATTTCGGAAAAGAAAGTTTATAATACAAATGAACATTATTTTTCCCCTTCTATCGAATAAATAATGTAAACAAAAATAAATGTTTCCAGAAAATTGTATGAACTTCATTGTTTCAATGTAAAATTGTTCATAAATACCTAATGAAAATTATTTTTTTTAAATTAAATAACTAAAATTTAATCAATGTACATATAATTTGATGTGGATGTATATGTGAATTTCTAAATGTGAAAAAAAAATAAATAAAAAATTTTACCGTGTGATAAAAAATTATTTATGTTTTTCTTATTTTTTATTTTGATTTTACTGGAGTAAATATATATATATTTAAAAAAAAAGAATGAAAATAAAATGAAGATTTTATTGAAAAAATGTTTAAAGAAGAGTTGGTGAATGTTGCACACAACACACAAACACAAAATATGGCAAAATTACTAGGAAAATGTAATGTTTTCTTTCTTTTTAAAAAAAAAATAAAATAAAAATTGTTAACACTGTTACTAAATAATATTCAATAGCTTCTAGAACACTTTGCAGAACACTACTTTTCTTTAATTTACCTTAAAATCCGATATTATGCTTTAAAAAAAAACCAATATATCAGGAATTGAACTACAAAAATTGCATGCAAGCTATTTTCAAACTTAAAGATTCATATTATTAAAAACAAAAAAAAAATAAAATAATTAAAATATTTTTTTTTAAACACATTCTTTTCTCTAAGTTTTTTTTTTTTTGTTTTCAAACCAAAATTAAGTCAATGTGAAAAGTTGTTGTGAAAAAATTTAGTATATAAATAATAATGTGTAATAAATTTATTGTTGTTTGTGTGTCTTGCATATAAATCCAAAAATGAAAATATACACACAAATATTTAATACTTTAAAAATGCACAAAAATCTCGATAAAATAACATCCTAAAATAATAAATACTATATATTTATATTGACTTTTCATGGCTTTTTCAAGAATTTATTAACTATTTTTGAATTCCAATAAAACTTATTTAATATTATTATGACAGCTTTCGAATAATATTTACACTATTTCCCGGAAAAGCCTCAAGACTACACAGATATTTTTTATTTCTTCTTTTAAACGGCAAGGAAAAATTAATAAAAAATTATATTCTAAATCAGGATTGCTTAAGGTAATTTTAATAAACATTGATGCCAATTATTTCTTTCTCTTAATAAGTTCTTGTGTTTATAGGTATGTTATTTTATGTGAGATTTTACATTAATTTGTATTAAATATTATAGTTTTTTTTTTCATTTTAAGTAAAAAAAAATCTTTGGTATTGTTAAAGGAATGATCTTACTCCAGTTTAATATATTTAAAGCTAAAATTTATGCTGTTGCAATAATATTCCTATTTATTTAAATAATAACATTAAATATTATATATATTAGAACTTAAAAAATAAATAAATATTTATAAAACTATCAATATATATTTAACAAAACATAAACAAAAGTATATATAGCATTAAAAAACTGATAAACAAATTTATATATTTCCAATTCAATTCAATTTCAAAATCATAACAATTTGTTAAATCAAAACAAATCAAACTTCAAACTAAACTATTAGGCAATAAGTACAATGACAAATACTGAAAGAGAGGCAGTTAAACAACGTATTGCACGTTTGGAATTAGAAAATGAACGATTACTTCATGAATTAGAAATATCACAGGTAATAAGAATGATTACTACTTTTTTTTTTTTTTTGTAAAGTACACTAAAAGAATATGTATATGATTATAAATATAATTAAATAAATAATTATGCAAATAATAATCTGAATTCTTATATAGTTTTTATAATATTTTGATTGTATAATAGCAATAATAACAAAAATCTACTGGCTTGAATTTGCTTATTTTCTTTTATTATTATTATGTGAATGCATGAAATTGAAATAATTAAACAAAAAAAAAAAATTAATAAATAATCCCAAAGATACTCTAATTGAAAATTTTGTTTTAAATAATTAGCTATACTGAAAATTTTTCATTAATACTGAGTGTGAATAGTATAAATTATTTCGTAGAAACTTCATTTATTCGTACCTGAATCTTAGTTAATTGTATAGTATGTATTATATATAAATAGTTAGAGAAATCCCTATTGCATTGTCAAAATTAGGCAGTTTTAATTTCATATAGAAATCTATTTTATCGTGCTTTTTTTTTAGGAACAATGAATAAAAATGGAATTAATATTATAAATTTTTCCAGATGACACTTCTTTGGAATTGCAATTTATGTTGGATTTTATATTAAAAACTTAAAACACTTAAATTCGTCTCATCAATCTCATGATTTAAAAAAAAAACATATTTTAGAAACTTTAACCATTAGGTTCTTATATTATATAATATATATATTCCCTTTTTTTTTCAATAAATATTTTAGAAGATAATGGAAAAGTTATTAAATTGATGGAATATAGGAAACGGCTTTCTGTATGCACTTTAAGAATTCAAACGAAATAATGGGTATAAAAAATCAATATGTTATACAATTCAGCGGATAACAAATTTGTGTGTATACATACATATATATAGCATTTAAGTGGAACGTGAATTTTATTATGAAGTATTTTATATTGAATGTATTATTATGTGAAAGCCCTATAAGAATAATGAATTACATAAAACTATAAGTTTTCGAGAATAAATTGCAGATTACACACTTGAATATAATCTTTGTTTGAAAATATTACTGACAGTGATAACTAAATAACATCATAATAGTATAGAATTGTACATATTTTTTTTCATCGAATATGACCTTAGCTTTAAGATTACTAACATAAGTTTGTTATATGATCAAAATATTAAATAAAGAATGACAGATTATAATTTTGTATGATTATTTATCGATTTAGTTGTACAAAGAGATATGTATAAATGAAGTTTTTGAGTAGAGTTATGTTTTAGTAGAAGGTTTGCCAGAAAATATAAAATTTAAAAGTTATGCTTTGTTATAAAATTTTTCATCCTTAATTGGATTTTGCATTTATAGTGCCATTGACTTAATAATTTCTTTTTTTTTTCGTAGAATAATTTTCTGAAACCAAGTGCTCAGTTATGAAGATTTTCATAGATTTCCTTTTGTTTTTTTTTTTTCTATATCACTTAAGTTTATTTTTTTAAGTTTATTTTATTTATAATAATAAGCAACATAAATAAATAAAAAATTATTAACATTCACCAAAAGTTATTATTTGTTAGATTATTATTTTTTTAATTTTTTAATTATATTTACATTATATATATGATATGATAATGAAATAAAATGATTTTATTCTAACCACCACATATTTTGATTTAGAAATTCACAAAAAAAAATAATCTGTTATCATTTTGCACCTAGTACAAAATTATTTATAATTAATTTTTACAAATTAAAAGAGTTGAAAAACCATACGATCGTAGACTCCCAATGGATAATTAATTTTTATATAATTTTAATAAAAGAGTGAAGGTATCGTCAATTTTTTTTTGCGAGCATAAATGGGCTTATTTTACCCAAAATGAATATTTTGTCGTCTTAATAATCATCACATATTACGTACCAGTTGAACAACAATCAAAATTTATTTTTGTTGAAAATTGACAGTGATTGTTATTTTAACGAAAGACACCTATATATAATTATTTAAAAAAAAATTAAACATATCAAAATCAAAGATAAACTCAAAATATGGCTGTGCCCCATTAGTTGAACAACATTGTTATATTCATAATATTGCCTTCAGAAATTTGGAATGTATGAGAGCAAAAAGGACATAAGAAATAACAATAGAAAACTTAAATGATATGAATGAAATCCTACACAAAATACTTTAATACACACATAAGTAATATCATTTTGATTTTCGTTCAAACAGTCATTTAATCAAACTGAGTATACTTATATATAAATATATGTAATAATCAATAATAATAATATGTTTAATAATAATATGTTTAACTGTGATGCTTGATTTACATATTTCTTTTGATATATTTTTGTAAGCTCAATTGCATAATGTTACTCATCATTCATAATTGACCGACCAGCCAGACAAATTGAACTTTTCCTTCGTTATTAAAAAAAAAAAAAAAATACCTATAAATCAATTTTTCTATAAATCCTTTCCCTATTGAGTTTTTTTTTTTTGTTGGCTTTCATTATACAGAAAATTTATTAATATACAGAATTTAGTACTACGTGCAAATATATAAATAAAATAATAAAAATGTACAAAATGATAATTTAATATTGCTCCAGTAAATATAACGCATAATATAAAATAGTTATAAACAAAATGCAAATTTATATTAATTTATACTAATTAAGAAATTATTTTCAATAATATTTTTAATTTTTTTCTAATGTAAAAAAAAAGACAACATTTGGCCGATCAACATTAACAACCTCGCAGGAACTAGATCGAGCTGTCGAAAGAGCGGATAAGGCTGCGGCTGATTTACGTCGAACTCAAGCCGAGTTAAGAGTAACGCAGGTAAAATTTTATGTTTTTGTTTTTATATAAATAAAAGAATTATTTATTTTTATTTTACCATTTAATTGACTTCTTGAAATAAAATAATCAATATTCATAATGTACAAATTTTAAAATAAATTAGTTAAAGGCAATAGTCAACGATAATAATGTAAACAAATTGAAAATAATTGATTTAATAATACCTATAATTTTCCATAAAAGCTTTCCTTAAAAAAAAACATGTTGAACAGGAAAGTTGTTGGTTAACCAAAGTTTTCATTCAATGTGAAATGTCCTTAAATTTTAATTCAAATAAGATTTATAAATTAATAATAATATTGAAGTTTTCTTTTTCTCACGATTCAATTAAAGCATATTCTTAAAGAAATTTTTTTAATTTAGCAAAATTAATAATAAGCTCAGACTAGCCATATACATATGAGCCTTTATTAGACTAATATAGTATTTAATTATTACAAAACTATTGCTTTACAAAATTTAAAAATGTTCACTAATTAAAATTTTAGTTCATAAAAAATTAAATATTTGGCTTTTTCATCAAAATTAAAATTAAAAATAAAATAAACAAAAAAATTTTATAAAGAAAATTAATTAATTATTTTTTGTTAAATCTGAAATCTTAACTTCATCGAAATCTTAATTAAAATATACATACATATATATAATAATATATTTTTATATCTACATAATATTTTATTTTTAATTTCATTTTATTTTTATTGAATTTTGTAATAATATTTATATATATTTATATATCTAAAAGAATATCTTTATTCAAAAATATTTAATTAATTCAAAAATTTTATAACTATTTTGTCGACAATTTATTTGTTTCCAATATTTTTTAGGGCGATACAGACCAAAATTTTGTGAGTAACAATTCACTCCAAAGTTTTGATTTTCTATTATTTTATTTAATTTTATCATACTATTTAAACTTGAATAAAAAAAAAAACCTTTTTTTGAAACATAACATTTTAATCAAGAATATATTTATATTTAATATTTTATTTTAATTTTATTTTATTAATATTTATTAATATACAAAATACAAACACTTATTTTATTACTCAAAGCCGAATTTCATGCAAACATTTTTTGAATTCATGTAACACTATATAAAAAACATTATATACATTTTTACATAATAAACATAAATACCTACATAATATACATTTATCATAATTTTGAAAATTAATTTTTTTTAGAATTTATAACGTTTTGCTTCATCAAGATATTTTGTTCAAAGAGTCCAAATATTATGTTTCTTTTAACTGTCATGTTTTTTGATAAATTGTATGTAAAAATGAAACAAGAAAAAAAGGATTTTAATTAAGAAAACTAGCTGGACCTGCTAGCTGAATGATAAGACAAGAACTAGATAAGATTCAAGAATTGGATTTTCTCCAATATAATTGTTTTGGATTTTGAATACTTAATAAGCAAAACGTTGATAATGACTAAAGAAGTTTATAAAAAGAGTTTCATTTATTTTTTATGTGATACATAAATAAATATAAGACAACTTCAACATTCCCTATACATATACATTAACATTAATTCAAATAATTTTGCACTAGAGTAGTAGTTTAAGCCAAAAAAATTGAGGTTCTTGAACAGACGTTGTGGTTGTGAAATCTGATATCTGTGAAACAAGCCATTATCAGAAAAATCGTAACATTATCTCAAAAAATAAAACAAAATCGAAAGATTATTTTCGTTTTAACAAAGATTATAGAAAAAACTGAATTGTTGTCCCGATTAATAAAATATATCTATTGATTTGAGATGTCATAATGTCTATTTTAAATTTTTAAATCATGATGCATCTTTTTTTTAATATTTGTCAATTAATTTCATTATGTTATAAAATCTGTTACCTATTGTCATTTCCTAAATTAACTTATGACAGAACATTGAGCTTAATAATATGAATGAACTGCAAACTAAAGTTCATAAATAATTTTTTTTTACATATGAAAATTTATCAAATGCATACCTAAATAAATCCAAATAAATAATATCCAAATTTCTAAAATCCACTATTAATTACTTTCTAGTTCTTGATTTGTTAAAAATCCCTTATAATAATAATTCTCATTGATCCCAGTATATTATTGTATAACATTATTTAACATTCTCAATGAAATCAATTACTCTTCCTCATTCTCATTGAAGTAAATTTAAGTACACAATGTTGAATACAATATCATAACTTCATAAATTCTTCTAGGAAAAGTATTAAAACTTTCAATTTCACTCATTAAGTTATTTTCTCGTAATCAAATATTATCTTTGCGTCCTTTTATTACGGAATAAAAAACTAAAGTTTAATTTTAGAGAATTCAATAATTCAAATGTGATATAGAAAAAAAATTTCCTATTTCAATTTGAAAGCCTTAGAAAAATTCAAATTATTGGAATTATTGGATCCTTGTATATATAAATATTGTTACAATAATTACAATATAAAATCACATACGTGTATATGTATAATCTATAATATATGTAAATTTGAGGTCATAAAATATTAAGTAGATTATGTTAATTAATACAGCATTTACATCACAGTCATTGCATTGTCTTTAGTAATTATTTTATGTTACATTTTATTTTAGGTGTATACATTATTCAGCATGACATATTCTTCACTATATTCATCTCCGGAAATAAGAATAAAAAATAATTTAAATTTCCAAACGTCTATAACAAAATTGTTCTCCTATCTGATATTAAAATCTATCTGATGTAGTTGTTAAAATTACAACCTAAATTATTGGGATAAATTTACAAACAATAAAACAGAAGTGATTATAAAATTCTTGGAAGCAGTATTTAATATAACAATTATTATTTATTCACAACCAATAATTCATTTTGTTCATAATTTCATAAGTTTAGATGATCACTTATCGACTGCTCTTATAATTCTGTGAACATTTTCTGAAGCTTCATAAGAGTTTTTATGCAAAAAATCTGAAATTTCATTCACAAACTTATAAAATATTGGTATAGATTTATTTCTAATCAAAAAATTAAAGATGAGGAATAATTAAAAAAAAAAAAGATATATTTATTATATTTCACAGCTATGAAGCTTTGGTAATATAGAAGAATACAGATTCATATTATTCATTTCATAAAATTTTCTTCAAAATAATTTCTATATAATTATTAAACAATTCAATGGTTTTTCCTTTTTCTATAATACACAAATTTTCTATAATATACACAAATTACTTATTTGATTTTATTTCCTAAAAAAAATATATTAACATAATTATAAAGCTATTTATTATCTTATTATAAAATCAATTATCCCCAAAATTTTCTTTGAATATTAAAAAATTGGGAAAAAAAAATTATAAAATAATAAATACCACAATTTTATTTGTAAAAGTATTGATAGGAAATTATTTAATTAAAATTAAAGTTGAGAACCTTAAAAAAAATACCCGAATTTTCTTTTATTATATACTACTTACCACAATGTTGTAAGAATTTTAAGTATACATTAAGTTTTCAGCTAAAATATAAAACATAGTAATAAAGTGGCTTGAAAATATTCACATTTATAAACCATTACACATATTATGTTTTAAAACGTGTTTTAATCAACTTCGAAGACTAAATTGTTTAATCTAAGTAATTTAAGTTTAATGTTATTCAGATATTTAAAAACAATAATCATTATTCGGAACATTTTTGTAATGCAAACCGAACTCATTAAAATCGTG
Source organism: Hybos culiciformis (assembly GCA_964007475.1). Classification (NCBI taxonomy): domain Eukaryota; kingdom Metazoa; phylum Arthropoda; class Insecta; order Diptera; family Hybotidae; genus Hybos; species Hybos culiciformis. Next base: position 75,497,664 of record OZ023274.1, read on the forward strand.
TCATTATTATTGATAAACATAAAAGCTTTAATTGCAACGAGAAATTTGTTGAAAGCTTCTGCTTTAATTACAAAAATTATATTTTAGCTGAAATATGCTTGATCTATATTCTTAAAAAACAAGTTTTTTTTTAGCCCTTATGTTTAAAACATTTTTAAACTTGCATTTTTAGTAACTATAAAAAATGTGTTGACGACTTTTATATAAATTAACTTGCAATGCACAAAGTTTGGCTTTTGACAGTTAAAATTTTAGTTTTTATTTATTGAGCGAAGCATAGATTTTTTTAGTTACAGTAGGTATCCCTCCATAGATTTCTCAGTTTTACAAGTAATAACATATGAAGTTATTTTGATTTATTATGTTTTATTTAAAATACGAATAATGTTGAGCTGATCTCATATTTAAAATATTTTGAAAATTTTGAAAGATAACGAATTTTTCCTTGCTTTTTGAACTGAAAGAATGAAATACTTCGATAGCTAAAAGAGGTTAATTAAGTATTATTCAAATATCCAATATTCACATACAAAATTTTTGTTAGACATATATTTTTCATCTATAACTATCCCGAATCCGAAACAATATTGGTACTTTAGGCTTTCTAGGAAATTTAAGGAGGGAATAAATATTTTTAATTTTTTTTTAATATTCCAAGAATTAATTTATTAAAATACATTTTTTATTTATAGAAATAAATAATTTTTAATAAATATTTTATGTTTTTTATTGACGAAAAAAATTTTAAAATCACTGACCAAAATAAATAAATTTAGTTTTTTGAATTTCTCACTTTTTAAAAAAAAATTGTCATGATTAATTAAAGCAAAACAAATTTTAACCAAAATATTTTAAAAAAATTGTGCCATCTTTATTATGCTAAAAAAATATTTAAAAAAAAGTCAAATTGTACTATCAGATACTTATCTAATATCAACTTTTAAATTTGTTAGATCTAAGATAAAAATTTTTAATATCTCTCGTACAAAAAGAAATAAGAAAAATCAAAATTTTCCAATATTTAAATAACTAAAATAAAAGTAAAATTTTATATTGAAAATGTGCAACCTTAAATTTAATAATTTCGTTGTGATCCAATTTTAATACACATTGTAGCTTTTAAAAGTTTTTAAATTTTTTATTAATATTTTTGAAAATAAAAAATAATAATAATTTCAGACTGATGCTGAACGCGCTAGAGGCGAGGCAGCTGGATTACAAGATAAACTAGAGAAATCTCAAGGTGAAGTTTATCGACTTAAAGCTAAATTAGAAAATGCTCAGCAAGAACAAGAAAGCCTTAGACAAGAAATGGACAGAGCCCAAAACGGAGTATCGCGAATTCATTCTGAAAGAGACAAAGTAAGTAAAAATAGAAATATTTTTTTCATAAATATCATTGGATTGTAAATAATGCATTATCAACAATCATTATAACATTTTTTTTCGATGTTTTGTCAAGTTTTAACATCAAGGTGAGATAATTTTTTTTTCCATTAATTTATATTATACTATTTAATGCTTACTTTTATTATACGCTGTGGATAGGTTGAAATAACCGTTGTAGAATATCAAATAGGAAAATATTATAAATAAACATAAAGCTGAGATTTGTTATGTACTTATCATTTTTTAACATTTATTTTTAGTATTGGTAACTTAGGTCAACACGAAATTAATGGATAAGTAGATTATGTTTGTAGTTTGTAGACATGCGCATTTATGTACATAATAACATATCATACCAAATTTTATAGAAAGCTAAAAATTCGGAATCCAAATACCTGCACAGTATTTTAAGTGTCTACATGATAAATTGATACAATGTGTTATAACCGTTCAAATCCGACAATATTATGATATGATCCTGGCATCTAATAGTCGAATAAGCTCAGTATTTTGTTTAGTCTTATTAAAAATAATATTTGATTATAATTTAATGGAGAGTTCTATAACAAATTAAATTGTTCATATTCCAAAATTTAATTTTATCTAATTTCATAAATTAATTGTGAATTTAGTAAATTACAAATTATATAAATAACAATAATTTTATGAATTTCTGCCGTCTCTGAATGGAACAAAGGATTCTTTATTAGAAAAAATTTTAAAAAAATTAGAATATATACACACATAGAATTATTAAAGTTAAATCTTCCATTTTCATTCAGAGAACTATATTATAAAATATGTGGCCTCTATCAACTATCAACTTTACCTATCAAACAACTCTTATCAGTTTGACAAAAATTATATTTTTTTCTTTCATACATAGTACAGTACATCATTACATATCAGTTCTTTTCTTTTAAATGTGTACATTAAAAAAAATATACCATAATATTGAAATTGTTACATCCGTCCATATACATTAAAGATCTTTCATTACTATAATGTTATTTTATTTTATAAATATCAATATTAGTTATTAAAAATTAAAATTGTTTTTTTAGGCCTATGCCGAGCTGGAAAAGAATAAAGAAGAACTCGAAAGGACTCAGGCTACTTTAGGCAAGGCACAGTTACAGCAAGAGAAACTTCAAAATGTATTAGATAAAGCACAAAATGAAGTTGATCACTTGCAAGATCGTCTTGATAAAGCAACCGCGGAGTGCCGACGTTTGCAGTTGGAAAAAGAGAAACAAACTTACGAATTCGAAAATATTCAATCACAGCTCGACAAGGCTTTGGGTCAAGCAACTCGAATGCAAAAAGAACGAGAAGCTTTGGGAATGGATGGTGACAGATTACGTGAGAAAATGGACAAATTACAAGTGAGTTTTTTGTATTTTTCATATCAATGTAATTTATTGTTGTTGTAACTTAAATGTTGTGATATTTGTTGTATTTTGCTTTTTCTTTTTTTTCCTTTCTTTCTATATTCTTCTTTTCAATATACTCTTTGAATCATCTCTTTCTTCGATGTTAAAACAAACAAAATACTTTTAACTATCATAAAAATGAAATTCAACAAATCAAAACTTTAATCAACAACAAACAAACAATTTTAAATAACAAAATAATCAAAAACAAATATCTATATATAAAACTATTATAAATGTTCAGTCTTCACTTGCTCGTATACAAAAAGAAAGAGATACTTTCTCTGATGATTTGGAAACACTAAAAGAACGGTTTGAATCTACACAGGCGCTCTACCAGAAATCGATACGAGAAAAGGAAGCTATCCAAACTGAACTTGATGTTGTCAAAGAAAGATGGGATAAGGCTCATCAAATTCAACAAAAATTACAAGTAAGTTAAGAATAGGAAAAAAAGAAATATATATAAAAAAATAATGTTGAGAAATTCAATGATGACACTGTAAATTCTGTAATAAACTCATGTTGCACCAATTAATTCAATAATTAAAATTGAAAAAAATTCACATATAAAATTATAATGAGTTTTCAGAATAATGTTTATTACGTTTAATGAAATGCTTTCGAATCTAACGAGCATTAAATTAAATTTTTATTAATGTTCTGTTTAAGAATAAAAATATTTTGAAGCGCTAATAGGATTTCGATTATAAAATAGAAGAAAATTACCGCATTAGTTCATAATTATAATACTGAAATGTAGATACAATCATTTCAATCTCATCTGGTATATGAAAAATAGCCATAAACTTGTAATATAAATGTACCTATGAACTTTGCTTGATGTAACTTTTTAGCTTGCATGCTAGATATTCATGTTGCGGGAAATATAATGAAAAAAAAATAAAGTAAAACTTCTCAACAATATTTATAATAAATAAACATTGTCTCTGCATAAGTATGGTGTGTGAATCATATGGATTGCATCCAATGTGGTGGTACTTGTTTTCAAAACCATTTTTTTGGCATAAAAATAATTTTTATATAATTTTAGATGGAAAGAGATGATGCTGTAACTGAAGTTGATATTTTGAAAGAAAAGCTTGACAAAGCTTTGTTTGCTAGTCAAAAACTAATTGATGAAAAAGACAATTCAAATAAAGAATTTGAAAAAATGCTTGAAAAATATGATCGTTGTCAAAATGAAATTTATAGGCTCCAATCACGTTCGGATACATCAGAAGCCGATCGTGCAAGACTTGAACTAGAAGCTGAGAGGTCCGCTTTGTCTGCAACGAAAGCCCGTGAAGATCTTAGAAAATTGCAAGATGAAAGCGGACGGTTACAAGAAGCTTGCGATCGAGCTGCTTTGCAATTAGCCAGATCTAAAGAACTTGAAGAAAAAGCCAGAGAAGAACTGGAATTACTAAGAGACCGATTCGATAAAATTCAAACTGATTATAGAAGAGCAATAGGTGAAAAAGAGAATTTACAAACTGAGGTAGAAAAAGTTACTTACGAACTAGAACGAGCACATAATACACATACGAAATCCAGTGCTGCCTTGGATTCTGCCCAAGAAGAATCCGCACATTATCGTCTTGAGCTAGAAAAAATGAAAGATAGATATGATAAAAGTCAGACAGAATTACGAAGATTACAAGAAAGTGATTTATATGGGCGAGAAACAAGAAAACTCACAGAAGAGAAAGAAAAATTACGAGAGCGCCTTGATAAAACTCTCATGGAGTTGGAGACATTACGTGGTAAATCTCAATACGAATTTGAATCGTTTGAAAAACAAAGGGACAAATTTGAGCACCGTGAACTTGAAATACAAACTTATGAAACGAAACTACACGAAGCTACACTCCAGCTAGAATTAGCAAAACAAGAAGTTGCTAAAGTTATAGCAAGTCAAGAAAAACAACGCAATGAACTAGAACGAGCACATATCGAATGTGAGAAAGTAAGAGACAAGCATGAGAAACTACTTAAAGAAGTAGATCGCTTAAAGGAAGTTCAAGGTCCATCTAAAACATCAATAAGTCCAAGTCCAAGTACTCTTAGTACAATTCCTGGAGAAAATAAGGAAATCGAAAGACTCCGCGATAGGCTTGAAAAGGCCTTACAACAGAGAGATGCAACAGAATTAGAAGCCGGTAGATTAGCTAAAGAACTAGAAAAAGCACAAATGCATTTAACAAGACAACAAGAGGCGAACGAATCGACTAGAGTAGAATTCGAAAAGATGGCAGCTGAATTAAGTCGTCTACACGAAAGATTAGAAAGAGCTGAAGCAGAAAAAGAAACTCTTCGCCAGAGCGGAGGCAGTAAAAATGCGAATGGTCCAGCAGTTCAACAGATGGCACAATTTGAAAAAGCTATTATTAAATTAGAATCAGATTGTAAGCAATTGACATTAGAAAGAGACCAATTAATAACACAGTTAGAAAAATCACAAGATATGCTCATGAACTTCCAAAAAGAACTTAACGCAGCTGAACAAGAATTACAGCGTCAAAGAGAAGAAAATAGAAAACTTAGAAATGGTCAACCAGCGCAACAACCACAGCAACAGCAACAACAACAGCAGCAGCAACAACCTCAAAATGTACAACAAGTTCAGCAATTACAACAAGAAGTTCAAGTCCTGAAACAAAAACTACAAGAAAATGCTGCTAACGCTGGACCACGGCCGGAAGAATTAGAACAATGGCGTAAGGTTATCGAATCTGAAAAGAATCGAGCAGATCAAGCCGAAAAAGCTGCCGCTGAATTACATAAGCGAAGTCAAGCAATGGAAAAACAACTACAAACACAAATTCAACAAATGCAAGCTATGCAAAAACAAATTCAACAACATGCACAACAAAATAATGCTCAAGGACAAGAAGTTCATAAAGAATTGGAAAAAATGCGCGTTGATTTGCAAACATCAAATACTGAACGAGATCGCCTACAAGCTCAACTAGAAATGTTGGTTCAAGAACTCGAAAAAAGTCAAGTAAGTTTAGAATTGTATAAATTATTTTAATAACCTTGTAAAACATTCATGAAAAATTTTTAGCTTGATCTCAATGATACAAATAAGAAATTCCAAGGCACACAACAACAGATTCAGCAACTTCAGCAGCAAGTTCAACAACAGCAACAGCAACAAAACAATGTAAGTAAAGGTACTGATGATGCTCAGCGCAAACAAATGGAAGCCCAAATGAAACAAATAGAAGAAGCACATAAACAATTAGAACAGCAAGCTAAAGCAATTGAAAGTGAAAGAAAGATATTTGAAGAACAACGTAAATCAATAGAAGCTAAACGAAAAGAAATAGAAGAAAAAGAAAAGAAATTAGTTGAATTTGATCAGCAATTACGCAAACGAAAGGAACAGATGGATCAGTTAGAAAAATCACTTCAACAGGCTGGTGGAACAGCCGCCGCAGCTGGAGAGCTTAATAAGAAATTAGTTGAAACACAACAGCAATATGAAGCGTAAGTTCAGATAAGATTAATAACTTATAACTTTTATTTACATACATACAATTTATTTTGAAAGTGGCCTATGGCCTATGATATAAAATTTAAATGATAGAGCAAGAAAAATTGATATAATTTTCATCTTACAATATACGAACTATTATAAATTCAAAACTAAAATTGGGAAACAGTAAAATAAATTTATGTCAACTCCAAAAATTTTGCATTTTCAGAGTCGTCAAGGAACTAAATACTGCCAAAGAAAATGCGCAAAAATCAGCAGCAGAAACTGAAAGACTTTTACAATTGGTTCAAATGTCTCAAGAAGAACAAAATTCCAAAGAGAAGACAATTATGGATTTGCAACAGTAATTTATATTTTTTAAATTTTATTATATTTTTCAAATGAACTATTTTTTTTATTAATTTTTAGGGCCTTAAAAATCGCTCAAGCAAAACTAAAAACACAAACGCAACAACAGCAAGATGTAAAATAAATTATCAAATTAAAAATTTTTAAATCAGAATTAATCTTTAAACTGAAACTTTTAATTTTAATAACTTAAGTACAAACACAACGTAGAAAATATTCTTAAATTAAAAACGAAAATTGGCTGCAAATTCTGTTTTCCATTTATTTGCCATTTTTAAACCAATTGAACAAGAAGAGTAATGGTTAAAAATGAAAGCCGAAAATTGATGTATCAAAAATACAAGCTTGCTTTGAACACAATAGACCCTACTTATAATAAAACACTTATTATCGATAAGAATGTCCAGTGGTATCGCTAGGGACATTCAGTTCCAAGAGACTGCCACTCTAATCTACCCTTCCGCAAGCAACTCCTAATTAATCTCCTATTCATTAAACATAAGTAATTGTTTATAGTTCATAATCTGATTTAAAAATTTACTTTTTATTTAATCAAGAAATAAAAATTATTTATATCCATTTTTTTTTTTATTAAATTTTAGGCTGGACCCGCCGGTTTTCTCAAGAGCTTTTTCTAAATTATAATCTTAATAGCAAATTTAACCGATTTTATTGTTTATTGGAAATTAAAACTATTAAAAATTTAACAAAAAAGCTAAAGCAAAATTTTACAACTCTATTGATGTATTATTTAAAAAATCTTTTTTTGGTATTTTTCTTCAAATATGCAATAAAAATTTTCAATATTTTAATAAAATATAAAACTGATGATTGCTAAACCTAATAGGATAATTTTAAAATCCAACTGGAAACAAGAAAATAATAATATTGAGAAATTAGATTACATTAAATTGAAAGCTGTAAGGAAATTAAACGGTATGTATTTTATATATCATCTATAAATTAACATTGATTATTTAAACATCTTATTTGTTCAAAAATATATTAAAACGTCTGACCTGCTCGGTCTCGACACCTAAGAACAAATATTTACGTGCTGTGTCTTTTCTGTAGAAATAACCTTCCGGAAGAAAGAACATTTCTTTAATGAAATTTTATATTTCTAACCACATAACCTGTAAAGAAATTATTAAAATAAGAATTTCGTGAATCTCATGTTTTTATTCGATATTTTCCAGAAAAAAAGTAATAACGATCGAAAGATTTTTTATTAATAATGGAATGACCTCTATATTATACTAGAAGAAAATTATCTACAAAAAACAACTGAAATAATTGTGAGTAAAATTATGGTGGTAAATATTTTTCAATAGAAACATTCAATAAGTATGATTAATAATAATTGATTTTTCCATTACATCTATTGACATGATATCTATCTGCATTTGTACATAATATTCGTACTTTTTTTTCTAAAATGCTTAATTCCATGCCAAATCTTAGTTTTTAAAGTAGCCTTGGTCTCTTATATGTACATCTTAGACATAGAATATGATGTGTTGTAAATTTTTAATTTTTCAAATAAAGATAATAGTACTATAATACACATTATGTTAGTTTTCTGTCAAAAGCTAAAAATTCAATATTGAGAAATATTTCATTAAAAAAAAGATATTAATAGTTATATTTTACACTGAGGAATAATTCAATCAATAAAACATATTTTTTTTGTGGAATCTTTATGTGAAGTCAAGATACAATAATTAGAAGTTATTTTAATTTTAAATAATATTATTTGAACTAATGGGTAATATGCTGTTCTAAAATTAACATGGTTTTAAGTTTTCACTAAAAAAGCCTTAAATTTTTATAAAAGCGCAAATTTGGCATTCCCAAGTCTAAACAATATCTGCTTGAATAAAAAAGACCACTTTTCAATTATTCAATCATCATATTTATTCATTGCATTTATTCTTAAGAATTTACAATATTCTTTCTTCCAGTTCTATAATCTTATACCCAGTTCTATAATCTGAAGTGTTTTTTTCGCTTTTCAATCTAACCCTAAGGTCCTAAAACTAAACTGTATAAACTTATTCCTATAAAGCAGTCTTTTAACCTATCATTCACAACGAATAGCATACTTACCTTAAAATCGAAATAAAAGTTCTTAGTGCTATACCTTACACAAATCATTCCTTAAATATTTCACAACATAATAATACATAATTATATTTTCAAATATCTACAACATTTATATATATATTATTATATTAGATATTCATAATTTTTTTTTAAATTTTTTAGGATCAAACTATCTACAATCTCTGCTAATCTACTTGATTTAAAATTATAGATGTTTATTAAAATTTATTCATTTTTAATTATTATCCAAATTAGAAAAAAAAAGAAAAAAAAATCAATTTTCCAAATATTTTTACAATTATCTTTTTCTAATAGTTCAAATAAAACTGCATGCAATTCATGTTTTTTATAATAAGTAAAATAATAAAGTCTTGTTATATAATTTTATGTTAAAAAACAAAAATAAAAATTTTTAATCAACAAATTGATGAACCCAACGAGATGTTTACCAGTAGCTTTTAGCTAAAAAATTAATTTTTTTTCTTGTATTATTTAAAAAAAATTTATTTTTCGTTAATTTTTTTTAATTCAACTCTCGAAAAAATTTACCCTTAAAAATATAATATCTTCTATACAAAGTAATAAATAAAATAAATTTATTTTGGGTGTCCAAAAATCTTTACAAATTAATATAAATAATTAAAAAATATTATGTAAGTTATATTTTCTATAGTTAATACATTACTTATAATTAAAATATTGAAAAATATATATATTTGAAAATAAAACCTCAACCAAATATTATTATTAAATATTATTATTAAATTTAAATTAAAATGTACATAGAATATTTAATTGATTTATTAAAAAAAAAATTTTAATTAAAAATACAATATAGGTTTAATAAAATTTAAATTAGCATAAAAATTAAAAATAATTAAAAATATGAAATTTATCTTTCAGAAAAAGTTTTCGAATTTTGGGCGCTAATTTCTTCATATATTTTTTTTCCCCTAACTACCTAAACTATTAATATATTATTACTATACTATACTTAATATACTTAATTTTGATAATTTTATCCACTGGTGCCCCCTAATAAAATTATAAAACAAAACTCAACTAATTAATTTTCAGAACAGTTTTTCCAAAAAAAAAATACAATGTTATATACATTTATTTATATTAAGTCCAAAATATAAAATTATTAAAAATAAAAAATTGTAAAATTATGATCTTTATATTATTTAAAGGATATTTTTTCAGAATTCAATTAACTATCTTATTGTTTTACGTGAAAATTGGCTTAGAAATCATTTTCATTTCATTTACTTACTAAGTTTTTACTTCTAACTTAGTAGAAAAAAATACTTAAATGAGCTTTAATCATTGATACAAAAGAAAAACTTTTTCAGTATCTTGGCGCCAATACTGTAATAAGTATACATTTTCAATTGTTATTATTTAACATTACAAAACTTAAATTAATAATTTTAATAGATCAAATCACTGCCAATAAATAAGAAAAAAAAAAGATAATATTAAAAGTAGATAAAAATTGATAATGAAAGAGCAGTATAAATCATTAATCAGTTACATTGTGTTCAAATTTTCCAATATTACTGATTTCATTTACATTCATAATTATACATATTATTTTTATTTACATAGGTATATCTGCTTATTCTTATATTTTTTTATTATTATTGTAGGTAAATGCTGTTTCTTATTTATTCATTTCTTTAATTTAAATATAATATTGATGTACATTTCTTTATTTTATAAATATAAATTTGTTTATTATTTTAATGATTCGTAATTAAAATTGAAATTGTAAAATCAGAATATCTTAGTGTAACAAAATCATTTCTAAAAAATTTCAAAAAATTATTTCAAAAAAAAAGAATTTGTATTCTAGCTCTTTGAGAGCTTTTGTTACATTAATATTTTCCAATAACATTAAATTTATTTCATATGTTTGACAGATATTCTGGTTTTCTAACGAGATCAATTTTTTTTTTTAAGATTTCAGTATTTTATATTCACCAATAATTAATTAAATAATATTACCCAATCATATCACTTTTCTAAGCAAAGTTTAAACAAAATAATGCAAAATTCACAGATCACACTTAAACAAAACAAGTACACAAAAACAAACCATAACCACAGAATACAAACAGAGAAACTTTCACAATCATAAAAATGTATAAATTAAAAAAAAAATAATAATAATAATAAAGCAAACAAAATTCAATAAAAAAAAATTATAATATCAATAACAATCTGTTTAACACAAAATTAAATCTTCATATAATGATAATAAAATATATTTAGTTAATATAAAAAAAAATAATAATGTAAAAAATCAAAAAATATATTATATACTATATATTATATATATAAATAAAATATATATAAAATATATTAAAAATTAATACAAAACCCAATTTATTTATTTAAAGATATACATAATTATTGATGATAAAGAGTATTTAGATATTTACATTTAGTGAAAAGTTATCTATTGCATAGTTATATAAATTATAGTATTAAAAAATATTTAGTATAGTAAATGAATTGGTAAAATATAAAAACAAAACATAAAAAAATATTAAATACATTATTTGAATAAAGCTCTTGGTAGGATAGAATTCAAGATCCGATAAAAGTTAAAATTAGATTTCTATAAATTTAAACATTATTTAGTTTAAAACCATGAATTTGTAAAAAAATTTATTTTCAATTACTTATTATAATGTACAATAAATATAAACACAAACCATTCACAATTAAATTTTTTCATCGAATGTATTTGCTTGCACTGTAATAAAATGTGGTAGAGAATTACTATAACGCTCTCCTTGATCTATAAAAATTTTAATTTTTGTATGAATTGAACAACATTAGGACTTTTGAAAAAAATTTTTTCTCATTCAAAAAAAGTTATTTTTTTCATGCATGCAGATAGTAATGGACTAAATTTTAATAAAAAATTTACTTCTTATTTCTTTAAACAGTATTAATATAATTAATATGTTTCCAATTTTACATATTGATCAAGAGATAGAAATGAATGAAATTTTATCATACATATATAACTTAAGTTAGTATATAAAAAAATTAGATATTGAAAGTTCCCGTGAAAATCAATGAAATAAACTGTACGCATGTAGAAAATAAATTAATACATACAATTATTAGCAAGCAAGATTTTACACCAATAAGCTCAACTAATTAAAAAAAAAGTGTTTATAATTTAATAAGCATTACATTGACATTAAATAATCCCAAAAATTAAAGTAACTTGTGTACCCTATCTTAAAGTTTATTTTCAATCTCTGATAATAATGACATTTTAACTAACCTTGGACACTTTCATCGCAAAATTTCTTGTTCTCTAATAAGTTATAAAAATTAAATAAAATACTAATCGACAATAAATTATATCAAATGTCTATAAAAAAAACTTACATACATTAGATTGATGTTGAAATGTTTAATTTATTCTTAAACTTTTATTTTAAAAAAGTACATTATGTTCTTAGGTCTATTAAAAATTAAAAATAAATAAAAATGTGTGTGTGAAATGTGAACATTGATCATTGAAATTCATATAAATCTGCTAGGCGTTTACAAAAACTTAAATTAAATAGAAAAAATAACGCCAACAACAAAATGAATGCAAATATAATACGATTTATACAACTGGATAGAATTTAAGTTTTGTACTATTTAATGGTTTTAAATCGAATATTAAAAATCCTGATGTCCAACTTTTTTGTATATGTGCTTTAATTTTTCAACTGCCATTTATATTATTATTATCGAATCTAATTATTGTCGAATCTAATGGCATTTGCTCTGAAAGAAAAATTTTTCTTATTTTTATTTTTTATAAATAAAATGCAAAAATTATTGAAATGGTATTCTATTGGCACGATTTCTACTTCGTATATTGACAATATTTGGTTTTTTCTGATTGGTAATTCTATGTACAATTTGCCTAATTTTCATTTAGATGCAAGTATTTTTATCAAAATATCTATCAAAATCTGTAAATAAAATTCAACTACATTATACTGAAATCTAAATCTAAAGTATTGAATTAAAAAAATAGTAACAACCAATCAAAGTAAGAAATATAAAAATATATAGGACTACATATTTATATTCGACCAATTTAACCACAAAAAAAACCTAATATAATTATTTTATAGAAATGAAAAAAAATATGTCAAGAATTGTGTTATTAAAAGAAAATATAAAATTGATGAAATTAATGTTATTAATATTGTTGTATAGCTGTTGCTTGAAAAAAAAATCTTAACATTTTGAAAATCAAAAGACGAAGAAACACTCTATTATTGGATTGTATTTTATTGTTGCAAAGGCAAATATTACTACATTTGTAACATATTTTGCTAATAGTATTTTAATTTTCTTTCAAAATCTTTCTAATTAATAGTAATAGTTCCTCAATAGGAATATTTTAATCAAATATTTTTGTGAAAATATTTTTTCAGATATTCGATTTATCGAATTACGTTGATTAACTATGTAAGTATCTTCAGCTCTTAGTATTATCCCTTCAACAAACTATAGTATTAACATAAACACTTTATTTTAAAATAATAGAAATATAAAATAAATTCCTTTGATAATTTCAAAACTTTTTATGCTTCAACTATGATAAAAAGTTGATGATTCAATAAATATTAATAGTAATAGAATAGCGGTAATCATGTCGGAAAAAAAACCTTGAAACCCTCATAACTCTTTTTATACATAAAATCACCTCTATTAGAATAATATTGTTAAACTTGAGAAATAAGAATAATATGGATAAAATCATAGCTGTGTGTATGATACGGAATTCGACGTAAATTCATCTCTGCAATAAAAATTACTTAATATACTATAAAATATATAAAATATATACATATAAAAAAATTTCCTATCAAAATATTACATCGCTTATAATATTAGTTTTATATTAAGCATGATTTTATAGAAATTACTTTTTTTTTTTTGTTTTGTAAATATCTTTTTATACTGATTAAATAATTTTTCATGAATTATTATCTATTCTTAGATTTGCTTATAATAAATTTTTAATTTCAAATCATTTGGTTGTATAGTAATAAATAATTATTCTTCATATTTTCATTTTAAATTCTTAAAAAAAAAATTTTTTTATATAATCAAACATTTCTACTAAAAATAAATGTGTATATCATCATTGCTTAATTTTAACTTTATTTGTTAAATTGAGAGTTATACATAAAAAAAAACAAAAAAAAAAACAAAATATTTACAAAAAATTATGTTATTAAATCTCAGTAAAAAAAGAAAAAATTCTTGTAAAACATTGTATTGTAATGACAAGAAAAAAAAGAAATAACATTATTGTATCAAACATTAACAAACATAATAATAAAATAAAAATTTGATAAAAATACTCAATATTTTGTTACAAAAATTCAACTAATATTAGCAAATACTATAATAATTACATAATATGATAGTAAGCAACATTTCCGGTGTTAGTTAGGCTCCTATTCCGCATCATAGTGACATCATCATCATAGTACATGAATTTATATTTCGCTAACACGGCAATAATGTTGAGAATTTACACTCATAAAATTGCCTTTATCTGTTAATGTAAAATAATTTTTTTTTTTAATTATTTAAATTTATTTATTATATTGTTCTGGAGATAATATATGTAATACTTTTCATAGTATCTATATAATATTCCCATATAATTCTTTTCTTATTAATAGAATTTATTATTTAATTATCTACTTTTCTCATTTTATTAGAAATTAACCGATCTGAGTTAAATATTTAATTATATTTGAAAAATTTATCGGATGTAAAGTAAATAATTAAAAGTTCTATAATAATATTAATTTTATATAAACATAAACAATTTTATAAGATGTGGATAACATAAGTTAAAATAAATAACTTAATTTTTAGAATCTTTTAATTTTAAGTTATCCTAAAAATAAATATATATACATATATAATGGGTTAAATAATAAGTATTGACATTTATTATGTACTTGTTACAACAATATTTGTCAAAATATAATTTAACAAATTTGTGCAGATCTCAGCAGCAGCAATATAAACACATCATATAGAATTTTTATGTTATTAAAATAATAATTAATAAATTCAATAAAATTTAATTGATTTTTTTTCAACAAAAATTTTTTAAGAACAAAAATTATACGAATACACACTCAATTTATAATTTAGAGAATTCTGTTTAATTTTTTTTATTACAAAACTATTGTTGCGAATCTCTTAAACGAAAATTAAGATAATTTTAATTTTGCGTCTTTTATTTGCCAGAATTAAAAACTATAATAATTAAATTTCTTTTTATAACTATAATGTTAATATTTTTAATAATCTAACATTAAAATTTTATTTTAAAAATAAATTTACTTTGAAAAAAAAAAAAATTATATACAATTCCATATAATTTCAAATCTAAATTTTTAATCAATATATTTATTTTCAATTTTAAACTTAGATAAAACGATGTTATATAATTTATCATTAAACTATTCTTTACTAAAGGTGTATACATAAATAAAAAATTAATTAATTTAAATTTAATTTAGGATTTAGAAAAAATAAAAATAAATAATACCAAATATATTAAATAAATTATTAAAAAAAAAAAAAAAAATAACCAATAAACAAAACAAAAATTATAGCAAAAATAAATTAATTATAAATTATAATTATATATATATATATTATTATTAAAAGTAATCAAGCAAAAATTCTTATAAGTGTCAATAAATATTATGTCAAGTTGAAAAAACTGCCTATAATTAAAATTAAACAAAAAAAAAAGCATTTTAACTTGTTTTTCAGTTCAAATTTCGTCACATGAATCGTTTCAGAACTACATAGTTGTTTCGTTACTGAAATACTAATTGAAAATAATAAAACTTTAAAGCAATCCAGGCTTACATCTGTCAATAGTTTCTCAACTAAAGTTAAAGATTTCATTTTTTCAATAATATGGATTATATGGTTGGATAGTTACAAAAGATGCAGAATCACTTGTTCTGAAAACTTGAATCTAAATATTCTATAATATTTTCATGAACCTATTGCGTAAGTACGTAGGTGTATTTAAATTTTCCTGTACAACATAGGCAGCATAAAATCCAAAAAGCCGTGTTTTTGTTGTAAAACATAAAAGGCTTGATTGGATATCGATCAGTTTCGTCAACAATAGATTGTTCAACATATTTCTTATGTTTTGAGTACCGTTGAATATTTTTGAATTTATGTTAACAAAAAACTGAATTTTTTCTTTTCTCATTTATCAATTATCACCAAACTATGATTCTATTTATTTTTTAAAGAAAAAAACAAAAACATTATACTGTGTAACACTGTTGGTTTCGTAGTTGATGCGTTTGGTCCAGCGATTCAAATGGTTTAATATATGATAGAAGTTTAAGAGACGGTTACGGGGTTAGAAAATTTCACTAGTTTAAAACAAAATTTTACAATACTGAATTATATTTTTCACATCATAAAATTGGCCATTCACAAGGACGAACAAAAGAAAAACAAAAAATTTAGTTTTGTGCAATTGTAAACAGCTCGTCCAGTCTCTAGTACATTTTTATATCTAAAGAACTCCGCCTAATTTTAGTTAACTAATCTAATTTACTGTTTACTGGTAACTTTAGAAAGAAATAGCCAATTATGCTGAAATTCGAACTTCACTTGTGAAATTTGAAGAAGTACTGTTGTGTTTGAAAGCAGTTAGAAATTTTTAAGACAGACAGGCAGAGAATCAGAGATCGATTTCATTATATATTAAAATGTGTAGTAGTTTTTCGTTTCCTGTAAATCTAGAATTCAAGGTTATTATTTTCTCTTTTAATGAAAAGATCGCTTAAAAATGGGTCTTGAAACTGATGATGGTATATAATAAGTAATTAATAAAGTAAAAAGATTTTTAATTAATTTGCTTTTTCGTTTAAAAAATAAGTTTATTTCAAAAAAAAATTTCATTTGCTACTCTGGACTGTTTCATACTTCAAAATAGTTTTGAAGAGATTTCGAACAATTAATTAAGAGGACTTGGTACCAGTTTGGATTTTTTGTCCCAAAATTTGATTGTAGAGCCGTTTTAGATTATTTTAAAGTTTAATTTAAAAAAAACATTTCATTCACAACCTCAGGAATGTTTCATAGTTTAAAATGACATAAAACTTTTTAGAATCGGTTAAGACTAAGTGCTCGAAATCTCTTCAAAACCATTTTGTGACACATAACAATGGTTTTGAAGACATTTCGAGCACTTAGCCTTAACCGATTCTAAAAAGTCTTATACCCTTTTAAAGTATCAAACAGTTCGGAGGTTGTGAATGAAATGTTTTTTCTAAATTTAACTTTAAAATAATCTAAAACTGCTTTTCAGAAAAAAATTGGGACAAAAAATTAAAACTGGTACCAAGTCCCCTTAAACTTAAAAATAATCTAAAACTGTTTTTCAATCAAATTTTGGGACAAAAAAAGTTTGGGACTTCCACATCCTCTTTTGTTTTTTAAAAATAAAATAACATCAACATGATTTACATATGTTTGTTTACTTTATGTTTTATGTACCTCCCTACATACTTTTTTTCCTTGTGTGTGTTGTAATGTTATGAATCTGGATTAATTTATTTATAACAAAAAATAATTAAGCATTTAAATTTAAAATAAAAAGAAAAGGTTTTCTATTTCTATTTGTCTAACCCATGAAAACTTTTCAATAATTTCTTAATTTCGAATGGAATAAAATTCGTAGTTGTTAAAAAATTTTTATGTTACAGAACATCACTGCGACGCGTCGACTTTAAGAAAAATTTAATCGCCGACGCTTAAAATTTAGACAGTGTCGTCTCCACACGACTCAAGCAAAGGTACAAAAAATAAACAAATTATTGATTTGATTGACTGACACTTGTAAAAGAAACTTTGTCAGCGAAACCAGCAAGCAGTGATGCTAGACGTAGGGAATATTCCCTACATGTAGGGAAATTATGTCATAAAAAGACACTGTAGGGAAAAAGGGACAGATTTTTCAAATGTTAAAAAATGTAGGGATTTTTTATCATGTTGGTTGGCCAATATTTTTTTTCTTAAATTCATTGCAAATATTAATAATTACAAATGCAATATTTATTTTTTTATATAATTAATACTATAAAGTATATATCGTCTGCTGAGAAATGAAACGCTGTATAATGAAAAGTATAGTTTCGAGTAATTGAGTTTAAAGATTTGAAAATTAAAAAAAATGTATGGAAAAATATCAAGTAACGTAAAATTTTCATCTAAAAAACACATTTTAATCAACATTAAGAATATTGCAAAATAGTTGTACTTATAAAATCAAGTACGAGGATCGAATGGTGCTATTATCTTATAATGACGTATAAATATCATATGTTGTTTCATGTCTGAGGAGAGTATATGTTCCTAACTTTTTTAATGATTTTTTTTTTGTTTAGTAAAATTTATAAAATTAATAATAATGATTATTTTTTTTATACAATTAATGCTAAATCTAAATGTTACTGAAAATAAATTTGTAATTTTTTGATATATAAAAATAAAAAAAATATCATAAAAAAACATGAAAAATCAATTTTTTATTTAAAAAATTTGAAAAAAAAAACTAAATATCAGTATTTTTTTAAAAAAAAATGTAGGGTAAAATGTAGGGAAAATTATCTATATAACATAGGGAAAAATAGGGAAATTTTTTGCTTGCTGTAGGGATTTTTACATTTTCAATCTGGCATCACTGCCAGCAAGGCAAAGGCAAGGCAAGTTTTAATTTAAAATTAATTAAAAACTTTAAATATTTTCAGCTAAACAAATTTATATTAAAAGATATAAAATAAATTACAGAAAACAAATAATCAAATTCGTAATGCCAAAAACGAAGGCAATATTTACTGAAATTTTCACTAAATCTGATTACCAGCATAGTGGCGGAGGTGAAGCCCCAATTTTAATTGATTTTGAAAATGGTATAATGAAGGAAAGCTATGAAAAAAAAAATTTTATTATTGCCGCAGATAAAAATAATGAAACGAAGCAAGCTCTTGTAGCCACTAATGGCTGTATTTATCAAGGTGCAATAGCAACAAATACGATGAGAAATTATATAGGAATTCGAAATAAAATTACCAATAAAATGCGGTTTGTCGAAGTTGACAATGTCTTACTGAAAAATCGTATTTTAGTTGAAAATCAAGAAATTGAATTGAAAAATAATTTTGATCAGAATCTAGCAACAAAAATATTGTTAAAGAATTTTGGTGGAAAAAAATCTGCCCGTACTGTTGAGCGAATGGAACGAATGAAAGTCAACATAGATGCACTTAAGGGACAACTTGAGAATTCAATCACAGAAGCTGCCGAAGAACCGGAAGTGAATACATCGAACTTGAATGCAAGCAGTATGGAAGACATAGCACCACCATTTAATAAAAATGCCAAACAAATTGATGAGATTTACAATATCAGTGAAATAATTCCACAAAATTTATTAGATCGATTGACTGAAGAAGCAAATGCGATTATCGCAACTGATCAATCCATACCCGTAACTTCGCTATACATTTTGAACGAAATTGATACTATTAAGAAGTCAAATAATAGCAAATCTCCTGAAAATTTAACAAAAATTAAAATATTAATATATATGGATGCGTTGGCAAATTTAGTTAAATCAAAACAACGTAATATGGCGAAAATTAATTTATCTAAAATTTCTGAAAAAATTGAAAATGATATTCGTATTAGATTCTCGCCAACGGGATCAGTAACACCAATTCGAACGGCTTTCTCTGGTGAAAAAGCTATAGCTTATTACATGTGTTTGGCTTTGATAAGCAGCTCTAAATATGAAATTAACATTAATATGTTGATGGCCGATTTATCAAAAACGAAAAAAAAAATTAACCAATATTCAAATTCTGTGAATGCAATATTGAAACGAGGGTCTGACATATTATCATTACGATTGCCCACTTCAACACAGCCCACAAAAAAAGCCTGAATTGAACTTTTAAGAGTGTTGAAGGCATTGAAAATATCTTATGTCAACTGTTTTTTTTTTTTTTTATAAATTGGATGAAATAAAAAGATAAAACTTATTTATTTTAGATTTTTATTACATATAACATTTTTGCAAGATCAGGATCATCAAGTTTCAATACTTCTATTTTTTATAGAACATTTTTTAATTTAACATGTTGTTTTTTTTATCACAAACAAAACAGAAAAAGGAAAAAAATATTTGAAAACTGGCTATTTCTGTCTGGAAACTGGCTTTTTCTATCTTCAAATTATCCTTTAACGTAAACAAAGGTTAGCTTTTTTTCTAAACCAGTTCGTAGGTAAGTTCTAAGAAAAGGTTAGTTATAAGGTCCAAGTACAGATCTATTAATTTTTTTTGTGAAAAAAGCCATGTGCAGAGTGTAGATCCGGAACAAATAAAAATAAAAAAGAGTTAAAGGAAAAATTTTATCAGTTTTAATATTTATTCACTAGAGGCGCCACCGAACAACTATCAATTAACATAGAATTAATGCAACTATTCAACACGAATCGCGTACTTTCGCATTAATATAAAAAATACTGTCAAAAATGTCAATTTTCCTGTCAACGGCAGTCGTAGTTTTTTTTAGTTATGAAAATATATAAAAATTGTATGAAATAAAAATTAAAATCAGAGAAAAAAGAATTTAAATCATTTATTCAAAAAAAAAAAAAAAATAGTTTTTAAATTTTAAGAAAAATTAAGTTAGTTTTTACCATAAAATATACAAAAAAAAAAATATAAAAATTCAAAGAAAAAAAAAATGGAACACAAGAAAAGAAAGCGTCAATCTAAAGAAGAAGTAAATTTTCTTTTAATTTTATTTTTATTTTTCTTCAATACAAAAAAAAAAAAAAATTCGAAAAATCAATTAAAATAAATAATAATAATAAAATAATGTTTATAAATTTTGATTTTGTTTTGTTTTGTTTTTTTTTAGACCCATTGGGACTGTTCGGTCTGTACTTATCGAAATACAGCTGAAGCCTTTAAATGCTTGATGTGTGACGTTAGAAAAGGTTAGTAAACTCGTATTGTTCACATTTTCTAATTTTGATGATGATCATGATGGACGAAAAAAAAAAATAAAATTTTTGATGCAAAATATTTGTTTATTGTATCGCAATTTTTTTTTTTTTTTGCTTAAGAAATGGAAAATTTCCATTAGGAATTAGGTACCAAGGTAGTTGTTTTTTTTTTTTTGTAAGGACTAGGCACACGTATGAATAAATTTATAAAAGATACGTGTAGGTTAAACTATTTTTTATTTTTAACATAAAGAATTTTCTGCATTATTGAAAACTTGTTATAAAGATTGTGGTCAATTAAATGCCATATGTAATGTACAATAGAAATCTGGCTTTATAAATAAATAAAACGTACAATTTCTTAAGTATTATTTAAATTTTAGGTACCTCGACTCGGAAGCCTCGATTGTCTGCTTTTTATGCTGCCACACTACCAGGAGCTTCTGGTAGTACACCAAATGGCACAGCATCATCGACAGCAACAAATAGCTCTAAATCATCGGCATCATCAACAACAACGACATCAAATAGTGCATCAAAATCAAGTAATAAACATAAAGTTAAAACCAGTAATCATAAAAAATATCCTGCCAGGCTAAAAAATGTTGACAGGTCAACTGCTCAGACTAGAGAAGTAACAGTCAATTCAGTGACTGTCGTTATAACTGAATATAAACCAAAACAGCCTGCAAATCGACGTGATTCAAGTGAACAGAGTTTCAGTGAAAGCAACGATTCTAGAAGTTAAGTTTTATAACTTTTTTTTTTAAATTAAATATTAGTAACAATAGTTTATAATGAAAAGAAATATTTAAACTAGAAAGTAAAATATTGTTCAATGATTTTGAATGTTTATAACAAAGGATTAAAAAAAAAAAATTGTGATCAAACTATGGTTTTGTAATTTGAAAGTTTCAAAGACTGTATTATTAACTAATGATACTGCCATCATAACTTTTTTTTTTATTTCATACTTATAATAATCTAATACAATTTGTTTATTGCAACAGTAATGATAAAAAGTTGTCTTCATGAAAAGATTTAGATAGGAAAAAAATAAGAAACGTTTTGATCACAATTATATTATTTTAAGTATAGTACATAATATGGAATCAATGAATACAAATAATTTTTATCAAATTTATAGTTTGATTTTTAACTTTTTATTGAAATTTTCTTTTAACTCTTCTAATTATTTAGAAATATTGCTGAATAAAATAATCATATATTATCAATTGTTGAATGTAATTAGTTTTAAGCAGTTTTATGTTGCAACAAATTTAAAAACAACTCTCTTTGCCTAATATTCCAATGAAAAAAACAATTAATTTATTAAACTATTTATTAATTCCTTGATGAATTCGAAAAAGTAAAGTTTTTAAATGAGAATGCTTTATTATTTAGATCAGACTTGCATAAATTAAAAAAAAAAAATACGAAAATTTCATTAAATTTTTTAGATGCAATGATACAATCATTGATTTCATATTGCACATTTTTATTTTAGAATAAATTTAAATTTATTATTATATTGAGTTATTTAATTTATTATTATTTGAAAAAGTTTTTATTATATACATATATATTTAGTTCGATTTATATTAGGTGTATTTAGTTTGTTAAAACTAAAAATAAATTAAATATTAAATTATTTTTGTAGATAATTTTTAATCTTCACTATGGAGCTTTTTCCACGATTTTTTACACAATTATGAATTATGTATGACCCAATTACATATAAAAATGGCCTCTAAATTTAATTATAATAAATTTAGCTTTTATATTTCCTTATATAATAATAATTTTAATTTAATCTCTGTATATAACTAAATAACTACAAAATTTGTTGGTTAATTAACTTCAAAACCAGTGTTTTACTTTCAACATTTCTGTTAAATATTGTGAATTAAATTAAAAAAAAAAATGTTGACAAAATAAAAAAAATTATCTGATTGTGTTCATCAAAACCTGATATTGAAATGAAATAAATAAAAATTTCTCACTATCGGTTAAAAATCCATACATTACACGAAATCAAATATCTCAAAAAATTAAAATTTTAGAATATTAATTATTTTTTAACATTTTAACAAATTATTTTCCTTTCATTCATAATTGTTGAATCATCAATTCATCATACCTAATCAAATACTTTAAAACTTTAAACAAACATTTTACACAGTGAATTCAGTTCAATCTTAGCTGTTGCAATTAAATAAATTATTAATTATGAATTTGAAGAAAAAACTTAAATATTAAACATAAAATCTTTAATTATTGATCTTCTCACTGAATCTTTATTTTAATGATTCAAGTTGCAACAATATTTCTATTTCAATATTAATCAAACCTATCAATATGGTTTTTTATTTTTTTTTTAATTTAATTGTAAATTTAGAAATAAGTATATTCAAAAATCAAAATCAATGAGTGTATTCCGATATATTACTACCAAATTGTAAAAAAAAAAAAAAAACTAATAGCTTCTAGTGTCTATCATGTTATTAACCAAGTTAGAGCTATTTCCGAACTCATTGTAAAATCATATTTGTTCAAAAATCTTATTAACCTCAGATTCTATTTCGATTAAATTCAGGGATATACACTACTATTTTTACTCGAATACAATGGAAGAAAATATGATTTTCGAACAATTGTCATTTCAAAATGAGTTAAATAAGAAAGGAGTTAATCCTGATATTTTTAGATAAATTTTAATTATTTTGATTTAATTATCAGTTTTAAATTAAATTTTATTTATTTTTACCAATATTTTATGCAAAATCAATAAATATTAATTATTTTTAACAAAATAAAATGGTAATGTCGGTGTGATAGTTTTTTTTTTTGTGTAAGTAAAAATTTTTTTTAAATAAATTTTTGTTTTTAATATTAATTTAAAAATAAACTTTTTACAATTGTAATCATAATCATATAAAATTTTTATTTCCCTAATGATATTATGTAGTATTTATTTTTAAAATAAATTTATTATAAATTTTTTAGAAATTAAGTAAATAAAATGAATTTATGAATGTAAAAAAAATATTTTTAAACTCAGTAAATTTAAAATAAAATGAGTTTGATAATTGAATAATTAAAATGTTATTTTGAGTTTTAATATTTAATTCATTATTCTGGAATTAGTTCTTATTTGAAATATTTGAGGAATAAATACGAAGAAACATAATAAAATGAATAAAAAATTTAGTAAGAAATATAAAAAAGGTTGCAATTGTAGCAAATGTAAAATAACTTAAAAGGTTGCAATTGTAGCAAATGGAAAATAACTTAAACATTTTTGGATATTATTTTTAATTTTTTTTTTTTTTTTTCAAATAACTAAAAAGCTTCCTACAATTCATAGGTTGGGCTCAGCGAACGATGTGTTCTCGGACCAACTTTGAACTACTTAGGCCACAGGCACATTTTACTACCGTTCTTTTGTTTGGTTTACTACCATACTTTTATGGTTTTTTGTTAATTTTTTTCCTTAACTATTATTGTACAGAATGTTCCTTGGATACAAAAAAAATATATATTTAAAGATTGATATTAAAATTAGTACAATAATACAGATGAAAATTAGTGTAGACAGATGTTAATTGAAGGAATTTAAAAAAATGGTTAGATTGTTTCCAAGGATTCGGACCTGGGTCTGCATTTCGATGAAAATTGTTACATTTGGATTTGATTATGGTAGGTATATGATTAAATGGAATTGCTGAATAGTATTGAAGAAATCTTAAAAAAAAATATTTATATTTCCTGGTTGTGACCAAGGTATGTATTAAAAGATAAGCATCTCAAATCGAAATGATGAAAACCGTCCTCATATTTCATCTTTAAGATCCTGTACTATATTTTTAAATTTTACTTAAATTTTTGCGATTAATCAGTTTTGAGCTCTTATGACGTACGATATTTTTTATAAATCGATATATTGTTTCATTTCATTTCTTGTCCAATCAATGCTTTTTTGAGGTCACTTTTCATTTTCTAAATATTATAGTTAGAAACGAAATAATCATTCTATTTGCATATTAACTATTTCCGTTGTTTCCGACTAACTACATTGCGTCAGTTTCATGTTAAAGATAAAGACGGAAAAAAAAGTACAATATGAATTTAAATAATTTTTAACCCTTTTTTTAAATTCATAAAGATATTTTTATTATAACTTTAAAAACTTTATAAAACATACTTTTTTTTTTTTTCAACTAACTAAAACTTTTTAACTTTATATTTTATAATACCATAACCTATTTAATATCAATTTCTTATCGATAAAAAAAAACGGCATTCCTTTAATGCTCGTCCCAAAAAAAAAAAAATTCTTTTTTTGTCTTATCAAATATATTCTGTTGCTCCCCTAAAATAGAGGCAAAAAAAAATAACAAAACAATTTTAATCAAATAAATAAAAATAAAAAAAAAAAATAAGGTAGAATTAAAAATTATTTCATTTTCCCTTTTTCTTTATCAAATAATGAAAAACAATCCTAATCGGTATACGCAAAATAATATTATGTATAACTACACAAAAGTATTATAAATGAAAATTCCCCATATAATATTTAGAAACATTAGAAAACCTTTACCCTTTATTTTATTTTTCATTTTTTCTTTAATAAAAAATTTTTCTTCTCACATTAAAAAAAAGACTGCATATTTGCCATATCTTATCAAAAAAAAAAAAGCCAAAAATTCTTCGCATAGTATATTTTTAATAAACATAATTCAAGTCAAAATTGATTGAAATGTTTGAAACTTCAATTTAAGTATTTTATGAAATATTACAAATCCACACTATACTTAGGTATATAATTTTTTATAGCATAAATTTATGTAGTTAAAAAACTTAGATCTATCAAAATTAGATTAAGACTTTTTATGAAATAATCTTCACTTTAAAATTAAGTATGTTAAGTGATGATGTTCTGAGCAATAAAGTATCACTTCAAGGTAAATTTCAAATGATCCCAATAAGAATAATCCTTCAATTTTCTAAAACATTTCTCATCCCATATATAAACCCATTATCATCATATTTTTATTTTTAGCCTTGATATACTATTTCGTTTGAGAATAGGTATGTACACCTATAAGAATTTTGTTTCTGTTTTTTTTTTTTTTGCTAAGATTTTTATTCAGGTTCGATGAGTTATACTGAATTCTAATTCGTATGAGACTTTCGACTTCAAAAGAAAAAGGAAAAATAATTTTTTTTTTGTCGAGCTTGCAAAAAAAAAAAAAAGGCAAATATGTCATGTATTTTACATACATATATTTACCAAATATATGCATGCATAGTACATGAACAAAAATTTTTTTGTACATCTTTAAAGTTTCAATAATTTTAATTTCAGTTTAGAAATTTCTGTTTTTAAAGGATAAATTTTGTATAATTTCTTGCTTTTTTTTTTTTTTCGAGTATATATAAATAAATTTCCATCAAAGGCTCTACACTACATGTAGGGATATTATTTATATAAATATTATTATATGTACTTGTTTGTACATAATATAGAAATATATATTTATATGATATGTACAAGAATATAACATATAATAATACTTCCATTATAAATTTTTCGTTATAATTATATATGTAAGTTAAAAAAAATTTTCTCTTTACTGTAAACTTTCTCTTCACATATAAACAACATATAAACTTACTTATATAAAAATAAGAATTTTAGATACATATCTACCTACATATATACTTAAAAGTATATATTTTCATTATGTTTCAGTTTCAAAAAAAAAAAAATAAAAAAATGAGGAACAAAAAATGTGAATTTCTAAAGTCCCCCATCAACATTAAATTCAATGCTGGGGATTTAAAACTTTAAAATATCTTTCGTTCTTGTACAAAAAAAAAAAAAAAAAGAAACCCATGCTATACTTGTATTTATGTACAATTTATATAAATATATAATATATTTATATGTACATAATATTTTTGTATAAGGCAGAATAGAATGAAATATCTAAATTCTTATCAGTATCTGAAACATATCCTAAAATGCAACATATACTATATATAAAGATCCTTTTATGTAAGAATTTATATAGAATTTTGTTAAATTGATTAAAACTAATTTTTGGTACAGTATTAAAAATGTTCTTGAAAAAATATTTTTTTTAGTTTTTATAAATAACTAAGGAAATGTCTCCTGTTTATATATAGGAGATAGGATAATCCCCGAATTAAAAAGGTACAGCTCAATCACTATACTTTGACACCAAAAAAATAAAGTTACTCTATATATTTTAGTAAGTCCAACAGGGTTTGATTTTTATTCGAAATATTTAGCCAACACTGGAGCCTTAAAAAAATATTTTTGGAATATTGGTTCTCCATTACCAACATTTTGGTTTTTTTTTTTTTGGTTATACATTTACTTACGTAAGTTAGTTAACGTTAGGTATATTTTAGACTGGATTATAAAACAGAATAAACTTCCACTTTTCCTTTAATTTTATAATAAAATAAAAGGTTCATTTTAACATGAAAGATCTAAACATTTGTGTCATTCATCGGGGCGCCAAAAATTTTCAGTTCATTAAAATCCTTTTATTAAAACTCACCTTATATTATACATTAAAGAGCACTTTTCATGAAAATAAATTTTTTTTTGGGGTTGTTGCGAAAAATTTTCCTTCCTCGATACAGAGAGAAAATTTCTAACAATTTTTTCCAACCAAAACAAAGCGCTATTGCTGTAAAGAAAACTTTTTTTTTTCTTTTATTTATTTTTTTTTATTTTTTGAAAAAAAAAAGCCCACGAATTTTCTATCAACAGCAAGTTCTGTTTTTTTTTTTTTTTATTATTTTTTATTTTGTACTTTTCGAACAAAAATTCACATTGACGTCGTCATAATGAAAAATAAAAGAAAAAAAAAAAGGATTAAAAATGTTCTAAAAAGGGTTCTATATCAAATTCTTGAAATTTTAAAAATTGTTTTAAATGTGGCTTTCAAAATTTTTTGCGATAACGTTTCAAAATTATGTCATGTCGAATATTAATCCTCTTAGAAATTTATATATATATATATTCACAGAATCTTATCAGTTGTCAAAAAAATTTATTGAGAATATACAAGAAATTTTAAGAAAATATCACCTGAGGGTGAAAATTCATTATAAACATAATAATATTTTGTTTAAAGCCGAAGGGTTTACTATTTTAGTTAAAAATAAAAATTTTTACATCGTTATAGATTAAAATTCCTTGTACCTACCCGTACTATTTTAATTTATCTCCCATTGCAGCGTAGGGCTGAATCATACCCGTACTATCATGATAAAATAGATATATGGTCAAACGTTTCTATATATATAGAGTTTTTTTTAATTTTTAATGTCGAAATATTAATTTAAAGCTATAAAACACATAATAAATTTGAATTTTAGTTTTTATAAGCTTATATACTATTTTTGATTTTCTTTAATAAGCAGTTTTTGTAAATTTTAACCTATATTAGTGTCCTACACTATCATCTCACAGTAATTGTGAATTTCTTAAAATTAAGTTTTTAAGTGTTTAGTGATTTCTGAAATTATGAATTGTTATGCCGGACAAACTAACAAAAAAAAAAGGTCTCGAAATTTTTCAAAATAGCGAATCCAAAATTAAAAATAATTTTGAGCTTTATTTAGAATTTATTAAACATTTTTAAAGTTAAGCATATATGTCATATATATATTTGTAAATAATTAAATTTCCACTTAAATAAACAGAAAAGTAAACACTAATATTTATTTTAATTGAATAAACAAATATTATTCAAACGTTCGTGGTGTTTTTTGTCTTATGCCCACAGATTTCAAAAATTTTCAAAGAACCCAGCTACATGTGTTATAATTTAATTTTTTTTTTATTTTTTTAAATACAATGAAATAAAAATAATAATGACCGTCTTTTTTTTTTTTTCATATTACATAAAAAAATTCTTTCAAATTTTCAAATATTTTAGAATCCTTTCATGTCCTTTGAAATATATTTGATTTTTTTTTTTTGTTCATTTCCTTTATTTGCAAACCCGTTAACCCGTTACAGAAATTCATTTTTTGTTCATATCATAAAAATAAAAAAATTTTAAATTTTAATGTTCTCTAAATACATGTATGTTTTATATGTATGTACTATTACCATTGTACCTTTTTACTCCCTAATACCCACAAAACCCCCTATTTTCAATTCCTCGTCTAAATTTAAAATTTTCTTTTTCATGAACATTTTAATAATAAAAAAAAAATTAGGTAGGTATAGGAAGGTATATGTATAAATAAGGTTCAAGTAATTCAAATTCTTTTCTATTGAAATTTTATTTATTTAAAATGTTTAAACAATTTGTAGGTAGAAAATAATGCTTAAATCATTCGTTTTTGGTGAAAGCCAAACAGTGAAATATACCCAGAACCAAAATATTCAAAAATTATTCGGATACATCGATCTCTCACTCAAATATTTGCTATGTATATATAGAATCAACTTCTTAAAGCATAAATTCATGTCCATTTGGGAATATATAAAATTGACTTTAAAATGATATGCTGTTCAGTCTGTAGATTTAATTCCTTGTAAAATGGGATAATATATAAGGATGTATATACAATACTTTAGAGCCATTGTCGGCTACGAATTCCCAACTGAATTTTTATCAATAACAATACTTTATTCGCATCCGAGATTATATGTTGAAAAATACAACAAAAAGTAATTCCATATATACATATATACCTTAAAACCTTTCAAACAAAAAAACATAAAACATTCCTATCTTTTGTATATCCTTTTTTTTTTTTTTTTTTTGCTCTAGCTAGAATGAATAAATTTTTTTCTCGTTGGAATTTTCCTCAAAGTAAAAAAAAAAAAAGAATATATTCAAGAAAATTTTTACTATTTAAAATTTTTCTCTCGTTTTTCCCATCGAAGCAAATTTTTATATGGTCTTTTTTTTTTTGCAAAAATTTTTTTGTTTTTTTTTTTTTGTGCTCTTCATAGAACATTTTCATATCCTTAAATTTTTAAGGATATTTTCTTTAAAGAAAATTATACAAAATTTTCTTGATATTTATATATGTATAAGTATATAATAAATACATCCCCTTTAATGTGCAAAAATAGCCATAAGCTTTAAAGTTGGATATTCCTTGCTGTTGTACGTACAATTGTTGTACAGGGTACATTGTACACCAACAAAATAATATTTCTTTTTTTTTTACTGATTTTCCACCCACTCCATTAGTTTTTACATAAAATATTTTTAAGATAGCTTTGTGAAAATAGCAAAAGAAATATTATGAGATATAATTTTGATACAAATTTTATTTCGTCGAATTAAAAAGAAATCGATACTTTGTTTTTTTTTTTTTTTTCGAAAACCTTTTTAAAATATTAAAGGAATTCAGCTCAATCAATGCTAGACACCGTAGCCAAGGCTATAAAATTTATTAAATTAGAATAAATATTTTATTGAGAGTTAAATTTCAACTGGTTTTCGTAATCTTGAAAACAGGTTCCATTTTTCATTTATGAGGTACTGTTCTATATTTTTTCCCTTGTATATAAAATTATTTGTAGACAAAATATATTAAAATCTAGTGCGGCAAGTCTTTATAAGATATTTTATGTATATCAGAGGACACAACATATACATAAACCTAAAACATTATAAATATACGAAAAGAAATAATTTAAAGAAAAAAAAATTAAAAATTATCTATTTTAGCAATAGAAATTTTTTTGACTGCTTAAAGATTTTAAAAATATGAAAAAAAGCTCAATTTCTATTTTGTTAATAGAATTTATTTTCGAATTAAGTTAAAATTTTTTATTTTTATTAATTATTATTTTTTTTAATTGAAAAATTATTATAATTGAATATATTCTTAATTAATACAAATTATACTTAAAAACAAGAAAAACATAATTGTCGGTAAATATATTTAACTATTTAACGATTTGCGATTATTTTATAATTTTTAAATAAATGTCAATATTAAAGTATAATTATCCACATTAACCCGTATTAATAAGATTATGCACTTACACATAAAATCGAAATAACATATATTCTATAGCAGGGGTGTCAATAACGTCGATCGCGTAATGATTTTAGGTCGATCGCCAATAAATATTCATATTTCAGATATTTATTTCCTTTCAAATTGCCATTTTCATTTTCAAGAATCAAAAAAATTTATCTAATTTTCCAATCATGCTCAATTATAAAGTTCTGCTTCTACTAATTATGATGAAAATAAATGAACTGTTATTTTTGAAAGTGATATAAGTCCATTTTTTCATGTATCATTTTTTCATGTAAATATGGAGAGAAGGTGGCTATATCTTACTAAAGTTACCATTAACTCATTTTTTTTAAAAAGTGGACTTATACCGCTTTCAAAAAAACAGCTCAAATATATCAAAGAAATTAAGAACGTTATTGAAGAATTTGGTAATCGTTTCGAAGATTTTAAAAAACTTGATAATGTAGTTTTATTTATGAGTTTATGCGCAATATTAAAGCAGAAACAATTGCAGAAAACCTTTCAACTATTTTTATATGGAGCAGAAATTATTACTTTACAAAATGATATTTATATTAAAGCAAGATCTTCCGAAGATAAATTCTGGAAATATTTAGCGGAAGATAAATTACCGAATCTTAAAAAATTGTGCTGAAAATTTATACCCCACATATTTGTCCGAATCAGCATTTTCACAAATGAAAATAATTATGTCGAAATACCGAACTAATTTAACAGACGAACACTTAGAATTTGGATCCCTAAATATTGCCTCTCCTCTTACTCCTATTTTTAGAAAAAGTAATTCGCAGACGATTTTTACAGCGCGAAGTAGATCTTATAGAAAAATCAGTTGACACCCCTGATTAGTAGCCTCAAAAAAAACAATGCCTCTTCTAATTAAAAAATTTTAATGATTTAAATTTTAATTCGAATTCAATTAGTAAAAATAATTATGCACATAAGTCAATAAAATTGATAATATTGAAATTTTTATAAATTCTTTTTAATCAATTTCCAATTTCTTGAAATTTCCTTCAACTCCAAATAAACTTGATGAATTTTTTTGTTTTTCGGCTCTTTGATTTTCATCCACTTTTCGCATTTCACATTTTTCAAAGAATTTTTCATTTTGAATTAAATTTTCATAAGTTCTTTGAATTAAAATTTTTGAATCTGCCTCAATACCACCAACATAGTCACTTGGCATTAAGCTTAGAGGTATAAACTTTTCGAAACTTTTCATATTTGGATGCAAGTGAAGAACATCTATTAATTCTTTTTTCATAAAAGGTTTCATTAATGCCAGCAATTTATCTGTGTGCGGTATAATGTTGATAAAATGAAATCCAACTATTCGAATTGGTAAGGCCTCTTGTAAATAAAACAAAAATTTTTTCATACTCAATGGTCCCAATTTGGTAATATGTCCCAAAGTAACACAACTTAAATCAGAAACAATTATATGACCAGAGCTGGTACCATTTTCCATCAACCACAAATCATACAACATACAATAAAGTTTAATCGAATTATTGAAATTAAAATTCGACAAATCAGAATCTGTAATTTTACACATAAATATCTGAAAATTTTCTTTCGTTCTCGTGGGTAACGGATAAATGGCAACACATTTTAAAATTCTCTTCATACCATCGTTATTGCAATTGTAAACATCGAAAAACTCAGGACAGTGAGTTCTAATGGTGAAAAAAATGTCCAACGTTTGTTTGGTCAATTCCATAGAAAAACGGCAAGAGTGGAAAAATAAAATAGCTTCAAGTTCTGATATTTCGGGTAAATGAGATTGCTGTGAACACCAAAGCAATAATTTAGCAATTTCATCTTTTTTAATTTCAGGATTTTGTAAATATTGATTTTCAAGTGAAGTATACTTCATAATTTAAGATTTTATAAGCAAAAACAAATTAAGAGAGCGGAGAACAGTCTGATTTATTTCAATTTATCTTGTAGACTAAAATAAAATTATTGAGATTTATAAGTTTATAAAACGCTTTCAATGTTAAATCGTACAATTTTCTAAAAATGCACAGTAAGACCAATATTTGCATCATCATAATGCATCGTCATTGTATAATTTAATAGACATTATAGTAGATATCAAAATAAGTTATATTTATTCTATATTATTATGCATTTGTTGTTTATCTTCCTCACATCAAAGCTTAACTATAGTTTTGTTTACTTTTAACGTACGTACCTTCATAGTTTTATTATTTCATCTTGCTTTTTTAACAAATTGATGTTCACTAGAATTAAATAGAATGAATCAATGTCCACAAGCCACTGCAAAGTCATTAAGTAGTATAACAATTATTTTACTTCTTGTTCAAGATTCTAATATGTACTATAAAAAAAATAATTATGTTTTTAGATTCTGCATGGTTTCAAATCTTATCCTCCGGATAACCGAGCAAAGCATTATATCGGAAATAAAAAAAATTATTATCCTATAAGGAAATATGTTAATGTACTTTATTGGATCTCGTTTACAATCGGATTATTATTTAAAATGTTTAATAATTCTGCTAAGCTGTTAACTGTAATTCTGTTGTTTAAATTAGAGCTGATGAAATTCTTGAAGTTGTTTATAAAACCTATTTTATCAGTGACTACAACTGGATCTTCTTGTGGATCAGTAGCCGGAATAACTCCTGGACTACCGTCAACACCATCATTTGTTTGCTTCACCTTGCTACATACAACTTTATGCCATTCTTCTAGATTATTATATTGTGGAAACACAAAACACCAAGCTAAAATGTTTTAAACTGTTGAAAAACAATTCATAAAAAAAATTCAAATTCCTACCAGTGCATTGATTACCGCTCGTGGCTCCTGTGCCATGCACGCCACCGACTCCATCTGGACCTGGTTGTCCATTTAATTTTTCGATTTGGGTTGTTGATGGTTCAGACATTCCAATTATATGAATATCACTAGGTCCTCCGGGAACACCACCTTTTGCACCATGCCCACCATTTCCACCTACCCCGCCTGCTCCACCGGTTTGTTTCATTTCATTTAAAAACATTCCTGCAGTCTGACGCAGATCATTTGAAACGTCTACAACCCAAGGTGCATCTTTGCCGTCTTCTCCAATGCCACCATTACCTCCATTTTGCCCTTGACCGCCGTTACCCCCTAAAGAAGTAATTTTCAAATTTTGTCCGTTGATCATTATATTGCTCAAACCGAAAAAGCTTCCGCCAGAATGGCCCCTTTGTCCTGGAAGCCCATCAGCGCCATTTACACCTGGTGCACCTTCAAGAGGACCGCCTGCTCCGTTTGGACCATCTGCTGCTTTAGCTTCTGGCCAAGGCCCTGAGTTCTCTCCAATTAAAGAAATTTGACGAATATCAACAACTTCCCAAGCGCCAGAAGCCACTAACATTTGAACATTAATTCCGATTTGTTGAACATCTTGGTCAAAAAATATTTTTTTTAATCCAAAAATTTCAATTCTTTGAACTTTTTCTGGACAAACAGGTGCACTAAAAATATTGCTCATTTTTACAAAGTCTCCTCTGGCAACTATCTTATTATTGTTCTCACATATTACTTCTAATTTTGGGTTTAAATTTGAAGCTAAAACTTCATACATAACATTGATTTTGATAGAACTAAATTCTATATTTGCTATGTTGTCAAAACCAGGAATTGTGTAACCATTCCTAATTTCTTCAAAATAAATTTGATCTAAAAATGCTTTTAAATGATTTCCAGTAATTATAACATTTTGATTCTGAAGATCAGTTATTTGAGTTTTAAATATCTCAACATTAAATTGTAATGGATTACTTTGAACACTCCATCCAGTTAATTTTATGTTGAAATCAGCAAAAAAAGTGTATGCATTAATTGAATCACCAAGATACTTGTTTGTACCTTCAAATGGCTGAACGAATGTCAATGGTTTTAATATCAGCTGTTTAGTACTAACAATTTGTAAGAAATCTAAAAAGTTATCAAATTGCGTTATAGCTTGAATATTTGTTTCCGCTAATGGAATTTGAAGTGTTTGTTGGAGTGTATTTCTAATCATATCTGAAAGCTCTTTTGGTGTCTTTATCGTTTCGAAATTTTTAATCATAGTTGAAATTGTATCAGCCGCAATATTTAATTGATATTTCAATACAGCCATATCAGTGAATTCATTTTCGATTTTGATGTAGATATTTCGTACATCTTCTGCAATATTTCCAACTAAAAGAACAATTTCATCATTTATTTCATCAACTAATTCATTGATATCAGTTTTAGATTCCTCTGATATTGTGTAACCAAAATCATCATTATTCACTGGAATAAACTCTAAATTATTGATAAAAAAATTTTGTAACTTCACTTTATCAATTTGTATTTTTGAAATTTGGCTTACTGGTCCTGCTTCATCTGGTCGTCTAAAAATTGTAATTTTCGTATATGCATCGTTCTCTTTTTTTAATAAGATGTCAACTAATTTAATGGCATTATTAAAAATATTTTGCTTATCGATATCATTCTCTTCTTTTAAAAACTCATTTAGTGAAATTTTAGCATTGTTCAAAAATTGTGCAATATTATCAATTATCTTTTCATCGCTAACCAAAACTAATTCATCGCCTTTTTTTACATATGTATTATCGACTTTTGTCACTATCATGGTCACACCATTAACAAAATTATCAAAATTTTTAAAAACTGTTGCAGCATGTTTTAATAATACTAAAAAGTCATTACGATCAACACCCTCTTTAACCGATGAATAATTGATAACAAAAACATGTTTAATTGCTTTTGACGAGCTAATAACTTTACGAATGAAAAAAGTTGATGCAATATCAATTGAAGAATTTCTGGTATCACTAAAACCTGGACAATCATAAAATGCTAAATTTGTCTCAGCATTAAAAAATAATTCGGGAAATAATGTTTGTGATATTAAAGTTGAATTATTACTTATTTTATTATCCAAATCTTCAAAAACATATTCTCCACTACCTTCTCTAACCTCTTTTGAAATAAGTCTTTCATTATCACCAGCTAATAATTGTGCCAAAGTTGATTTACCTGCACCTGTGTTACCCAAAAGAAGAATTATATTCTCATGCTTTCCAACTTCTATTTTTTGTTCACCTTCTTTAATTAAATTTAAGGTGTATTCAATTTTTTCAATCGCTTTCGATTCGACCCGAAAAATTGAAATCAGAAAAAATAAATGCCAAATTTTCATTTTCATTTAAAATTTAGAATATATTATATGCTCTCAGAACAATCTTCTTGAGAAGCTTTACTTATAAGCAATATTTTAAACTGACAAAGAAAAATAATTTGATTGCTATTTTATAATAATAAGCTTATCGCAAACATATAAGTATATGTATAAACATTTAAGTGTACCTATAGTAAATTATAATATTCGTCACTATTATAATTTTCAAGTATTTTGTGGTGAAGTACCGATTAAAAAATTAATTAAAAGTATTCTTATGAAACGTAATTAATATAAGAAATGAAAAATTTTATCAGAAGGTTTATGGAAAATAAAATGTACCTATAAAAAAATAATTTTTTTTTAATGTTTTTCTTTTAAATATATTATGTTATCTGTTAACAGCGTCTGTTAAGATCTTTTATTTACATAAGAAATTTTAATGCGTTGGGGATCGTTATGTTGTATTTAGTGCTATAGAATTTAGATCACTAAATGGAGTATTATATGCGTCAATACACATGCAATCATTTAGATGCATCTGCGTAAATAATGAAAAAATTTAGATGCATCAGCGTATATAATGAAAAAATTTAGATGTATCAGCGAAAATAATGAAATCATTTAGATGTTTCGTATTGAATATTACGTAATACCTAAACAAACATAATATCTCTCACAATATTTCAATACAGCCAAATACAAAAAAAAAAAAAAGAGAAAAAATGAGAAGAAAAAATATTCTCTCTTTGCAACTACCTCTCCCCTACGCATTAAAACAGTATATTCGATATGTAAACAAAATTTGTTATACAACTCGTTCTGTATTTACCCACTTGTCAATTTTTATCACTCGACCTTCGGTCTCGTTATATAATTATTGACTCGTGTCAATGTATTTTTGTGTATACAGAACTCTTAATTAATAACAAATTTAGTTTACATATACAATAATCTACTATTATTTCATATGCCTAATATTTTTAATTTATATCGAATGGTCCACGTATTAGTGTAAATTTCATATTGGAAAAATTTCAAATTCAAAATATTGAAACGTGAGTTTAGTTTAATACAATTTTTATATTTATTTTTGCAAATTATTAATAGTAAAATTCCGTAAATCTGCTTTATGTACGATTATTTACGATTTTTAAAATGAGCAATTTCCCTTTTGTAAAAAATTAAAAAACGGACTAAATATAATTATGTTTTCATTAAATGTCCGTCCGCCCGTCACTAAAATTCTTGTTACTAATGAACCAGCCAATTGATTTTTATTCTTTAAATGCCAAAACCTGCACAACCTCGTTTACTCTCACCTCAATTAATATTTGGTTCAGGGTCTTAATAATTTTCATACAAAATTTTAATAAATTTTAAATTTTATGAAAGATTAAATGATTTCTGATTGAAGTGGGTGTGTGGGTAGAGATAGACGCTGATAAGAGCAAATTATAACCCATTTCCATTAGTGGAATATTTGTGGAATATTCACTTTTCCGGAATATTTCAGGTAAATTTCCATATAAAAATAAATTCCTGTATTTCTATTTCCCTTTTTCATAATCCACTTAAGTTAGGGTTCGGATTCCAAATTTATCAAAAAAAGTACATAATTTATGAAAAAAAGTACATTTTTAGGTACTTTTTTAAATTATTTTTTGGTTGGTCAGAAATTTTTTTCTCAAAAAGACAAAAAAATAAATAAAAAAACGTAAATAAATTTTTTTTTGTATGAAAAAGTAATAAAAAAAAAATTATTCAATTTATTTTTTTTTAAATGTCAATATATTCCACTTCGTATTCCACTTAATGTAATGGAAACGGTAAGTGAAATATCGGAATTTTTGTGGGATATATTGGGTGAATGGAAATAGCTTATAAGAAAAATAGTTAAAGCAGAAGTATTCGCACTAGGGTCTGGATTTCGACAAAAATTTGTTAAATTTGTAAATATAGTAATTATAATCGATTTTGATCAAATATTAGTGTATTGGGTGAATCGATATCGATTAGAGTAACTTAAAAAATTGCTAGAGCCCAAGAACTCGGACTAGGATTTGGGTTTCGATGTAAAATGTTGTGCATATGGCTAAATTGTATTGGTATAATGATATTGAAGGGAGTGTAGAAAATATGTTTAGCTCCTG
Organism: Hybos culiciformis; assembly: GCA_964007475.1. Classification (NCBI taxonomy): domain Eukaryota; kingdom Metazoa; phylum Arthropoda; class Insecta; order Diptera; family Hybotidae; genus Hybos; species Hybos culiciformis. The sequence goes on from OZ023274.1 coordinate 75,535,974, forward strand.
ATTGTGAACAAGATGTCTTAAAATTAAAGTATCCTAAACGAAATGCTGATAACGGGCCCTAAACTTATGAGGTTTTATATTTTTATTTTGAATTTTTTATCCTGTTTTATATTTTTCAGATTTATTGGTTCTATATTACAGAAAATAAACGTCTGCTATAAATTATGCCACATACTTAGGTTGTTGTTTGAATTAAAAGTGGAATTGTATAAAAACTAAATAAATAATTTTTTTTTTTTTTTTTTTTTTCAAAAAATTCAACTATCCGGAAATTTAAAAATTTTGTAATAAAATGAATTTATTCAAAAGTTGTTACTATACAAATTGTAAATTCCAAATCAACAGTCCTGGAGAGTGATATTTCAGCTTTTTTTCTGAGTTGGATTTTTGTTATTATATCTTATCCTTCACTTCACAACTTAAAAAAATATTTCCAAGTTTTTAAAAGCTAATTTCAACCGAAAAACTCTAATTTAAAAATCCGCCGCTCTTTACCCAGGAATCCATTATCTCACGTATCAAAAAATCACTTCATTCGAGGCTGTATTAGCTCTATAATTAAACTTAAACAATTTTTCCGCAATAAAAGATTTTTAATGTAAGTTCCAGAAAAAACATATTAAGGTAAGTTCTTATATATTTTATGTTAGTTCGTTTACACTTGGATTGTTGTTTAAAATATTTAAAAATTCTGCTAAGCTGTTAACTGTAATTCTGTTGTTTAAATTAGAGCTAATGTAATTCTTGAACCTATTTACAAAATCTAATTTATCAGTTATAACAACTGGATCTTCTTGAGGCTCAGTAGCTGGTACTGTTGCTGGATTACCATCCACACCGTCATTTGTTTTAACCTTATTACATTTAACCTCATGCCATTCGTAACCTAAGAGAATTCAAATTGTTAAAACAGGTTATTGAGCAAATTTTATGGTTCTTACCAGAGCATTGATTGCCGCTCATAGCACCAATACCATGTATTCCGCCGATCCCATCTGGTCCTTGTTGCCCACCTAATTTATCAATTTGAATTGTTGACGGCTCAGATATTCCAATAATTTGAATATCACTAGGACCTCCGGGAGCACCACCCTTAGCCCCATGTCCACCATTGCCACCGACACCACCCATTCCCCCTGTTTGTACCATGTAATTAAAAATAGCTCCTTCAACTGGACCTGACCCTTGTAAAGCCCAGGGCACATCTTTACCGTCTTCCCCATTGCCACCGTTTCCTCCGTTTTGTCCTTGTCTTCCGTTTCCTCCCAAAGAACTAATTTTCAAATTTTGTCCGTTCATAATTATATTACTCAAACCAAAAAAACTTCCACCAGAATGGCCCCTTGGACCTGGCTGTCCATCTGCACCATTTATACCAGCTGCACCTTCAATTGGACCACCTACTCCATTTGAACCATCTGCAGCTTTTACATCAGGCCACGGCCCCAAGTCCTCGCCGATTAAAGAAATTTGACGAATATCAACAACTTCCCAAGCACCAGAAGCTACTAACATTTGAACATTTATTCCGATTTGTTGAACATCTTGATCGAAAAATATTTTTTTCAATCCGAAAATTTCAATTCTTTGAACTTTTTCTGGGCAAACAGGTGCATTAAATATGTTGCTCATTCTTACAAAGTTTCCTCTGACGACTATCTTATTATTGTTCTCACATAGTACTTCCAAGTTTGAATTTAAATTTGAAGCTAAAATTTCATACATAACATTCATTTTTACTGGACTAAATTCTATATTTGCTATGTTATCAAAACCAGGAATTGTGTAACCATTTCTAATTTCTTCAAAATAAATTTGATCTAAAAATCCTTTTAAGTGATTTCCAGTTATGACAACATTTTGATTCTGAAGATCAATTATTTGAGTTTTAAATATCTCAACATTAAATTGTAATGGATTACTTTGAACACTCCATGAAGTTAATTTTATGTTGAAATCAACAAAAAAAGTGTATGCATTAAATGAATCACCAAGATACTTGTTGGTACCTTCAAATGGCTGAACGAATGTCAATGGTTTTAATATCAGCTGTTTAGTACTAACAATTTGTAAGAAATCTAAAAAGTTATCAAATTGCGTTATAGCTTGAATATTTGTTTCCGCTAATGGAATTTGAAGTGTTTGTTGGAGTGTATTTCTAATCATATCTGAAAGCTCTTTTGGTGTCTTTATCGTTTCGAAATTTTTAATCATAGTTGAAATTTTGTCAGCCGCAATAATTACTTGATATTTCAATACAGCCATATCAGTGAATTCATTTTCGATTTTGATGTAGATATTTCGTACATCTTCTGCAATATTTCCAACTAAAAGAACAATTTCATCATTTATTTCCTCAACTAATTCATTGATATCAGTTTTAGATTCCTCTGATATTGTGTAACCAAACTCATCATTATTCACTGGAATAAACTCTAAATTATTGATAAAAAAATTTTGTAACTTCACTTTATCAATTTGTATTTTTGAAATTTGGCTTACTGGTCCTGCTTCATCTGGTCGTCTAAAAATTGTAATTTGCGTATATGCATCATTCTCTTTTTTTAATAAGATGTCAACTAATTTAATGGCATTATTAAAAATATTTTGCTTATCGATATCATTCTCTTCTTTTAAAAACTCAATTAGTGAAATTTTAGCATTGTTCAAAAATTGTGCAATATTATCAATTATCTTTTCATCGCTAACCAAAACTAATTCATCGCCTTTTTTTACATATGTATTATCGACTTTTGTCACTATCATGGTCACACCATTAACAAAATTATCAAAATTTTTAAAAACTGTTGCAGCATGTTTTAATAATACTAAAAAGTCATTACGATCAACACCCTCTTTAACCGATGAATAATTGATAACAAAAACATGTTTAATTGCTTTTGACGAGCTAATAACTTTACGAATGAAAAAAGTTGATGCAATATCAATGGAAGAATTTCTGGTATCACTAAAACCTGGACAATCATAAAATGCTAAATTTGTCTCAGCATTAAAAAATAATTCGGGGAATAATGTTTGTGATATTAAAGTTGAATTATTACTTATTTTATTATCCAAATCTTCAAAAACATATTCTCCACTACCTTCTCTAACTTCTTTTGAAATAAGTCTTTCATTATCACCAGCTAATAATTGTGCCAAAGTTGATTTACCTGCACCCGTGTTACCCAAAAGAAGAATTATATTCTCATGCTTTCCAACTTCTATTTTTTGTTCACCTTCTTTAATTAAATTTAAGGTGTATTCAATTTTTTCAATCGCTTTCGATTCGACCCGAAAAATTGAAATCAGAAAAAATAAATGCCAAATTTTCATTTTATTTTTTGAGATTACAATTATAATGTGATAACAGAACTTCGATCTTTCACAAAGCTGAGACGCTTTGCATTAAATTGATTATTAAACTGACACAAAAAATTAATTTGATTTCTTTTTTATAATAAAAGCTTATCGCAAATACAGAAATTCGTAACATACATTCGTCATTTGAATTTGTTAAGTATTCTGTGGTGAAGTACCGATTATAAAAAAATTCAAGTCAAAATTGACATGGTTGACGACTTTAAATAAAAAAAATAATTGAACTAAAGAAATTTTACAGAAAATAAATAAATAAATAATGGGAAATTAAATTGATTTAAAAATCTTTAATTATTTTATTGAAATTATAAAAAATTTTATCATAATATTTTTTATTTTTATTTTTAAATTTTTATAACTACAGGATTTGAAATCTGAAAATAAAATATAATGTTTATCAATATGCAAAAAATAATCCTTTTTCAACTTCAAAATTGTGAAAATATAAATTTTAAATTGAAGTTGGTACTGATATAATTTCAGTTTATATTACATAGTTTTGTAATTATAATTAGCAAGATGTCATTTTTTAAAATTTCAATGTTAATCCAGAGCCTTTACAATAATAGTATCATATTAAAGGACTATTTCGGGTTTTAATCTTTATGCTTTTGAGGTTCGAAAAAATTACTTAATTGGAGATAGATTATAAAATATAAGCGAGATTTTTGAAGAGAAAACGAAAAAACACCCTTAACTAAGATTTTGAAGTTTATTAATTTATAAAAAAATTTTCAAAAGGTATTGATAATTTATAACATAAGAATTCATCCTCATATTGATTTAAATTGACATTATAGTGTATGTAATATCAGGTGAAAATCATATCAAAACTTATTTTAATATAAAAACCATAAAAACTTTTGTCACAATGAATGAAAAAGACCCTCAACGTAAGTAAAGTTTTTATTTAAGTTCATTTACATTTGGATTAGTGTTTAAAATATTCAATAATTCTCTTAAGCTGTTAATTATAATCTTGTTGTTTAAATTAGAGGTTAAGTAGTTCTTAAAACCATTTACAAAATCTAATTTATCTGTTATAGCAATTGGATCTCCTTGGAGTTCAGTAGTTGGAATTACGCCTGGACTACCGTCAATCCCATCATTTGCCTTAATCTTATTACAATTAACTCCTTGCCACTCTTCTACATTTCCATTTCGGGGATGTACAAGGCACGCAGCTAAAAGATTCAGACAGTCTTAAAACAGGTTTAATTATTAATTAAATTATTTCACTTTTACCTGTGCATTGATTGCCGCTCATTGCACCAATACCATGTACACCGCCATCTCCATCTGGACCTTGTTGTCCATTAAGTTTTTCAATTTGGATTGTTGCCAGATCACTCATTCCAATAAAATGAACATCACTAGGTCCTCCGGGAACTCCACCTTTTGCCCCTTGCCCACCATTGCCACCTACACCGCCCGCTCCTCCGGTTTGTTTCATAGAATGTAAAGTACCATGCTGAAGATAAATAACAACATCTCGTGAACTCGCTACAACCCAAGGTACATCTTTGCCATCTTCCCCGTTGCCACCATTACCTCCATTTTGTCCTTTTCCTCCGTTACCCCCTAAAGAAGTAATTTTCAAATTTTGTCCATTGATCATTATATTGCTCAAACCGAAAAAGCTTCCGCCAGAATGACCCCTTTGTCCTGGCAATCCATCTGCACCATTTCCACCGAGTGCTCCTTCAATAGGTCCGCCTGCTCCATTTGGACCATCTGCTGTTTTAGCTTCTGGCCAAGGACCTGGGTTATAACCAATTAAAGAAACTTGACGAATATCAACAACTTCCCAAACATCAGAAGCCACTAGCATTTCAAGATTTATTCCGATTTGCTGAACATCTTGATCAAAAAATATTTTTTTTAATCCAAAAATTTCAATTCTTTGAACTTTATGTGAACAAACAGATGCACTAAAAACATTGCTCATTTTTACAATGTATCCTCTGACAACTATCTTATTATTGTTCTCACATAGTACTTCTAAGTTTGAATTTAAATTTAGAGCTAAAATTTCATACATAACATTCATTTTTACTGGACTAAATTCTATATTTTCTATGTTATCAAAACCAGGAATTGTGTAACCATTTCTAATTTCTTCAAAATAAATTTGATCTAAAATCCTTTTAAGTGATTTCCAGTTATGACAACATTTTGATTCTGAAGATCAATTATTTGAAATTGAAATATTTCAACATTAAATTGTAATGGATTACTTTGAACACTCCATGTAGTTAATTTTATGTTGAAATCAGCAAAAAAAGTGTATACATTAAATGATTCACCAAGATACTTGTTTGTACCCTGAAATGACTGCACGGATGTTAGTGGTTTCAATATCAGCTGTTTAGTGCTAACAATTTGTAAGAAATCTAAAAAATTATCAAATTGTGTTATGGCTTGAATATTTGTTTCTCCTAATGGAATTTGAAGAGTTTCTTCAAGTGTATTTCTAATCATATCTGAAAGCTCTTTTGGTGTCTTTATTGTTTCAAATTTTTTAATCATAGCGGAAATTGTATCATACGCAATATTTAATTGATTTTTCAGTTCAGTCATATCAGTGAATTCATCTTCGAATTTGGAATAGATATTTCGTACTTTTTCTGCAATATTTTCCACTAAGGCACCAATTTCATAATTTATTTCATCAACTAATTCATTGCTATCAGTTTTAGATTCCTCTGATATTGTGTAACCAAAATCATCATTATTCACTGGAATAAACTCTAAATTATTGATAAAAAAATTTTGTAACTTCACTTTATCAATTTGTATTTTTGAAATTTGGCTTACTGGTCCTGCTTCATCTGGTCGTCTAAAAATTGTAATTTTCGTATATGCATCGTTCTCTTTTTTTAACAAGATGTCAACTAATTTAATGGCATTATTAAAAATATTTTGCTTATCGATATCATTCTCTTCTTTTAAAAACTCATTTAGTGAAATTTTAGCATTGTTTAAAAATTGTGCAATATTATCAATTATCTTTTCATCGCTAACCAAAACTAATTCATCGCCTTTTTTTACATATGTATTATCGACTTTTGTCACTATCATGGTGACACCATTAACAAAATTATCAAAATTTTTAAAAACTGTTGCAGCATGTTTTAATAATACTAAAAAGTCATTACGATCAACACCCTCTTTAACCGATGAATAATTGATAACAAAAACATGTTTAATTGCTTTTGACGAGCTAATAACTTTACGAATGAAAAAAGTTGATGCAATATCAATTGAAGAATTTCTAGTATCACTAAAACCTGGACAATCTTAAATGCTAAATTTGTCTCAGCATTAAAAAATAATTCGGGGAATAATGTTTGTGATATTAAAGTTGAATTATTACTTATTTTATTATCCAAATCTTCAAAAACATATTCTCCACTACCTTCTCTAACCTCTTTTGAAATAAGTCTTTCATTATCACCAGCTAATAATTGTGCCAAAGTTGATTTACCTGCACCTGTGTTACCCAAAAGAAGAATTATATTCTCATGCTTTCCAACTTCTATTTTTTGTTCACCTTCTTTAATTAAATTTAAGGTGTATTCAATTTTTTCAACCGCTTTTGATTCGACCCGAAAAATTGAAATCAGAAAAAATAAATGCCAAATTTTCATTTTCATTTAAAATTTAGAATATATTATATGCTCTCAGAACAATCGTCTTGAGAAGCTTTGCCCTGCTTATATTTTATATTTTAAACTGACAAAGAAAAATAATTTGATTGCTATTTTATAATAATAAGCTTATCGCAAAGATATAAGTATGTATAAACATTTAAGTGTACCTATAGTAAATTATAATATTCGTCACTATTATAATTTTCAAGTATTTTGCGGTGAAGTACCGATTAAAAAATTAATTAAAAGTATTCTTATGAAACGTAATTAATATAGGAAATGAAAAATTTTATCAGAAGGTTTATGGAAAATAAAATGTACCTATAAAAAAATAATTTTTTTTTAATGTTTTTCTTTTAAATATATTATGTTATCTGTTAACAGCGTCTGTTAAGATCTTTTATTTACATAAGAAATTTTAATGCGTTGGGGATCGTTATGTTGTATTTAGTGCTATAGAATTTAGATCACTAAATGGAGTATTATATGCGTCAATACACATGCAATCATTTAGATGCATCTGCGTAAATAATGAAAAAATTTAGATGCATCAGCGTATATAATGAAAAAATTTAGATGTATCAGCGAAAATAATGAAATCATTTAGATGTTTCGTATTGAATATTACGTAATACCTAAACAAACATAATATCTCTCACAATATTTCAATACAGCCAAATACAAAAAAAAAAAAAAGAGAAAAAATGAGAAGAAAAAATATTCTCTCTTTGCAACTACCTCTCCCCTACGCATTAAAACAGTATATTCGATATGTAAACAAAATTTGTTATACAACTCGTTCTGTATTTACCCACTTGTCAATTTTTATCACTCGACCTTCGGTCTCGTTATATAATTATTGACTCGTGTCAATGTATTTTTGTGTATACAGAACTCTTAATTAATAACAAATTTAGTTTACATATACAATAATCTACTATTATTTCATATGCCTAATATTTTTAATTTATATCGAATGGTCCACGTATTAGTGTAAATTTCATATTGGAAAAATTTCAAATTCAAAATATTGAAACGTGAGTTTAGTGTAATACAATTTTTATATTTATTTTTGAAAATTATTAATAGTAAAATTCCGTAAATCTGCTTTATGTACGATTATTTACGATTTTTAAAATGAGCAATTTCCCTTTTGTGAAAAATTAAAAAACGGACTAAATATAATTATGTTTTCATTAAATGTCCGTCCGCCATTCACTAAAATTCTTGTTACTAATGAACCAGCCAATTGATTTTTATTCTTTAAATGCCAAAACCTGCACAACCTCGTTTACTCTCACCTCAATTAATATTTGGTTCAGGGTCTTAATAATTTTCATACAAAATTTTAATAAATTTTAAATTTTATGAAAGATTAAATGATTTCTGATTAAAGTGGGTATGTGGGTAGAGATAGACGCTGATAAGAGCAAATTAGAAAAATAGTTAAAGCAGAAGTATTCGGACTAGGATCTTGATTTCGACAAAAATTTGTTAAATTTGTAAATATAGTAATTATAATGGATTTTGATCAAATATTAGTGTATTGGGTGAATCGATATCGATTAGAGTAACTTAAAAAATTGCTAGAGCCCAAGAACTCGGACTAGGATTTGGGTTTCGATGTAAATTGTTGTGCATATGGCTAAATTGTATTGGTATAATGATATTGAAGGGAGTGTAGAAAATATGTTTAGCTCCTGATTGTGAACAAGATGTCTTAAAATTAAAGTATCCTATACCGAAATGCTGATAACGGGAATTTTTTATCCTGTTTTATATTTTTCAGATTTATACATACTTAGGTTGTTTTTTGAATTAAAAGTGGAATTGCATAAAAGCTAAATAAATAATTTTTTTTCTTTTTTTTTTTCAAAAATTTCAACTATCCGGAAATTCAAAAATTTTGTAATAAAATGAATTTAATCAAAAGTTGTTACTATACAAATTGTAAATTCCAAATCAACAGTCCTGGAGAGTGATATTTCAGCTTTTTTCCTGAGTTGGATTTTTGTTATTATATCTTATCCTTCACTTCACAACTTAAAAAAATATTTCCAAGTTTTTAAAAGCTAATTTCAACCGAAAAACTCTAATTTAAAAATCCGCCGCTCTTTACCCAGGAATCCATTATCTCACGTATCAAAAAATCACTTCATTCGAGGCTGTATTAGCTCTATAATTAAACTAAAACAATTTTTCCGCAATAAAAGATTTTTAATGTAAGTTCCAGAAAAACATATTAAGGTAAGTTCTTATATATTTTATGTAAGTTCGTTTACACTTGGATTGTTGTTTAAAATATTTAAAAATTCTGCTAAGCTGTTAACTGTAATTCTGTTGTTTAAATTAGAGCTAATGTAATTCTTGAACCTATTTACAAAATCTAATTTATCAGTTATAACAACTGGATCTTCTTGAGGCTCAGTAGCTGGTACTGTTGCTGGATTACCATCCACACCGTCATTTGTTTTAACCTTATTACATTCAACCTTATGCCATTCGTCTATATTATTATATTGCGGATATACAAACTGCCAACCTAAGAGAATTCAAATAGTTAAAACAGGTTATTGAGCAAATTTTATTGTTCTTACCAGAGCATTGATTGCCGCTCATAGCACCAATACCATGTATTCCACCGATCCCATCTGGTCCTTGTTGCCCACCTAATTTATCAATTTGAATTGTTGACGGCTCAGATATTCCAATAATTTGAATATCACTAGGACCTCCGGGAGCACCACCCTTAGCCCCATGTCCGCCATTGCCACCGACACCACCTATTCCCCCTGTTTGTTTCATTATATTAAAAATAGCTCCTTGAATTGGACTTGACTCTTGTACAGCCCAGGGCACATCTTTACCGTCTTCTCCATTGCCACCGTTTCCTCCGTTTTGTCCTTGTCTTCCGTTTCCTCCCAAAGAACTAATTTTCAAATTTTGACCGTTCATAATTATATTACTCAAACCAAAAAAACTTCCACCAGAATGGCCCCTTGGACCTGGCTGTCCATCTGCACCATTTATACCAGCTGCACCTTCAATTGGACCACCTACTAGTGATGGGAAATCTCGTTCACTTCAGTGACCTGTGTTAACTCGTTCGTTCTTTTTTACTGACCGAGTTAAAAAATATCGTTCAATTGAACGACCTATTTTCTCGTTCGCGAACGACCGAAAAAAAATGAACTCAAATCAATTTACTGACCGAGTTAAAAAAATTGAACGGGTTAAAAAAATGAACGAACTATTTTTACTGACCGAGTTAAAAAAAAATTGAACGGGTTAAAAAATGAACGTACTATTTTTACTGACCGAGTTAAAAAAAATTGAACGGGTTAAAAAATGAACGAACTATTTTTACTGACCGAGTTAAAAAAAAATTGAACGGGTTAAAAAATGAACGTACTATTTTTACTGACCGAGTTAAAAAATATTGAACGGGTTAAAAAATGAACGTACTATTTTTACTGACCGAGTTAAAAATATAGCTCAATTGAACGACCGATAAAATTAACTCAAATCAAAATGAACTTTGCAAAAATAAAAAAATACCAAATGAAATAAACTGAAAGTGAACTGTGAACTTTAGGAAGCATTAATTCATCTATTATTTTTAAAGTTAATATGATTTATTTTTATTATAAAAAAAATAAAAATATTTAGAGCATATTAATCTACTAATAATTATTCAAATATCTATATTAGCAATAACCGATTATATCAAAAAAAAAAAATTTTTTTTTATCTTTTTATTAATATTTTTTGTTATATTTTTTGGGATAATTTTTTATGAAAAATAAAACATTCCTTTAAATATTTAATCTGTTTCCCGTCAGTCTTTCTTATTGTATTTTTTTCTATGGATGTCGTGTGGCATTTTCAATTGAAAAAGACGATAATTTTCAGACCAGTAAAGAGGTAGCTATTGTTCACAGCTACACTTACATAACAATCTAACAACAGCAACACAATTTCTCTTTCTTCCTTATAGCTGAAAAATAAGTGTACTGCTCTTTTCAAACATTTATCTCTTCTCTACACCTACAGAACTTTTTTTTTTTTAGAAAAGAACGATGAACGGTGAACGATGAACGATATATTTTTTTTTTACTGACCGATCGGTCATCGTTCACTTTAGTGATCCGTTCTTTTTAACTCGGTCGTTCACGAACGACACATCTCTACCACCTACTCCATTTGAACCATCTGCAGCTTTTACATCAGGCCACGGCCCCAAGTCCTCGCCGATTAAAGAAATTTGACGAATATCAACAACTTCCCAAGCACCAGAAGCTACTAACATTTGAACATTTATTCCGATTTGTTGAACATCTTGATCGAAAAATATTTTTTTCAATCCGAAAATTTCAATTCTCTGAACTTTTTCTGGGCAAACAGGTGCATTAAATATGTTGCTCATTCTTACAAAATTTCCTCTGACGACTATCTTATTATTGTTCTCACATAGTACTTCCAAGTTTGAATTTAAATTTGAAGCTAAAATTTCATACATAACATTAATTTTTACTGGACTAAATTCAATATTTGCTATGTTATCAAAACCAGGAATTGTGTAACCATTTCTAATTTCTTCAAAATAAATTTGATCTAAAAATCCTTTTAAGTGATTTCCAGTTATGACAACATTTTGATTCTGAAGATCAATTATTTGAGTTTTAAATATTTCAACATTAAATTGTAATGGATTACTTTGAACACTCCATGAAGTTAATTTTATGTTGAAATCAACAAAAAAAGTGTATGCATTAAATGAATCACCAAGATACTTGTTTGTACCTTCAAATGGCTGAACGAATGTCAATGGTTTTAATATCAGCTGTTTAGTACTAACAATTTGTAAGAAATCTAAAAAGTTATCAAATTGCGTTATAGCTTGAATATTTGTTTCCGCTAATGGAATTTGAAGTGTTTGTTGGAGTGTATTTCTAATCATATCTGAAAGCTCTTTTGGTGTCTTTATCGTTTCGAAATTTTTAATCATAGTTGAAATTGTATCAGCCGCAATATTTAATTGATATTTCAATATAGCCATATCAGTGAATTCATTTTCGATTTTGATGTAGATATTTCGTACATATTCTGCAATATTTCCAACTAAAAGAACAATTTCATCATTTATTTCATCAACTAATTCATTGATATCAGTTTTAGATTCCTCTGATATTGTGTAACCAAAATCATCATTATTCACTGGAATAAACTCTAAATTATTGATAAAAAAATTTTGTAACTTCACCTTATCAATTTGTATTTTTGAAATTTGGCTTACTGGTCCTGCTTCATCTGGTCGTCTAAAAATTGTAATTTTCGTATATGCATCGTTCTCTTTTTTTAATAAGATGTCAACTAATTTAATGGCATTATTAAAAATATTTTGCTTATCGATATCATTCTCTTCTTTTAAAAACTCATTTAGTGAAATTTTAGCATTGTTCAAAAATTGTGCAATATTATCAATTATCTTTTCATCGCTAACCAAAACTAATTCATCGCCTTTTTTTACATATGTATTATCGACTTTTGTCACTATTATGGTCACACCATTAACAAAATTATCAAAATTTTTAAAAACTGTTGCAGCATGTTTTAATAATACTAAAAAGTCATTGCGATCAACACCCTCTTTAACTGATGAATAATTGATAACAAAAACATGTTTAATTGCTGTTGACGAGCTAATAACTTTACGAATGAAAAAAGTTGATGCAATATCAATTGACGAATTTCTGGTATCACTAAAACCTGGACAATCATAAAATGCTAAATTTGTCTCAGCATTAAAAAATAATTCGGGGAATAATGTTTGTGATATTAAAGTTGAATTATTACTTATTTTATTATCCAAATCTTCAAAAACATATTCTCCACTACCTTCTCTAACTTCTTTTGAAATAAGTCTTTCATTATCACCAGCTAATAATTGTGCCAAAGTTGATTTACCTGCACCCGTGTTACCCAAAAGAAGAATTATATTCTCATGCTTTCCAACTTCTATTTTTTGTTCACCTTCTTTAATTAAATTTAAGGTGTATTCAATTTTTTCAACCGCTTTTGATTCGACCCGAAAAATTGAAATCAGAAAAAATAAATGCCAAATTTTCATTTTATTTTTTGAGATTACAATTATAATGTGATAACAGAACTTCGATCTTTCACAAAGCTGAGACGCTTTGCATTAAATTGATTATTAAACTGACACAAAAAATTAATTTGATTTCTTTTTTATAATAAAAGCTTATCGCAAATACAGAAATTCGTAACATACATTCGTCATTTGAATTTGTTAAGTATTCTGTGGTGAAGTACCGATTATAAAAAAATTCAAGTCAAAATTGACATGGTTGACGACTTTAAATAAAAAAAATAATTGAACTAAAGAAATTTTACAGAAAATAAATAAATAAATAATGGGAAATTAAATTGATTTAAAAATCTTTAATTAGTTTTATTGAAATTATAAAAAATTTTATTATAATATTTATTATTTTTATTTTTAAATTTTTATAACTACAGGATTTGAAATCTGAAAATAAAATATAATGTTTATCAATATGCAAAAAATAATCCTTTTTCAACTTCAAAATTGTGAAAATATAAATTTTAAATTGAAGTTGGTACTGATATAATTTCAGTTTATATTACATAGTTTTGTAATTATAATTAGCAAGATGTTATTTTTTAAAATTTCAATGTTAATCCAGAGCCTTTACAATAATAGTATCATATTAAAGGACTATTTCGGGTTTTAATCTTTATGCTTTTGAGGTTCGAAAAAACTACTTAATTGGAGATAGATTATAAAATACAAGCGAGATTTTTGAAGAGAAAACGAAAAAACACCCTTAACTAAGATTTTGAAGTTTATTAATTTATAAAAAAATTTTCAATAGGTATTGATAATTTATAACATAAGAATTCATCCTCATATTGATTTAAATTGACATTATAGTGTATGTAATATCAGGTGAAAATCATATCAAAACTTATTTTAATATAAAAACAATAAAAACTTTTGTCACAATGAATGAAAAAGACCCTCAACGTAAGCTACTTACTTATAAAGTGTGTATCAAATGTACATTATTTTTAATTTTTATTTACTAAGTTTTAAATCAATAAACATAATTAAGAAAAAACAATGTGAAATTTGAATTTATAGATTTCAACTTCCTTAGCTGTCAATAAAAAATTCAAAATTGACCTTTTTTATTTCGCACTATAATATGTACATGTAAGATGTAAGAATCTCAGAAAAATTAATATTTAGTAAAGTTTTTATTTAAGTTCATTTACATTTGGATTAGTGTTTAAAATATTCAATAATTCTCTTAAGCTGTTAATTATAATCTTGTTGTTTAAATTAGAGGTTAAGTAGTTCTTAAAACCATTTACAAAATCAAATTTATCAGTTATAGCAATTGGATCTCCTTGGAGTTCAGTAGTTGGAATTACGCCTGGACTACCGTCAATCCCATCATTTGCCTTAATCTTATTACAATTAACTCCTTGCCACTCTTCTACATTTCCATTTCGGGGATGTACAAGGCACGCAGCTAAAAGATTCAGACAGTCTTAAAACAGGTTTAATTATTAATTAAATTATTTCACTTTTACCTGTGCATTGATTGCCGCTCATTGCACCAATACCATGTACACCGCCATCTCCATCTGGACCTTGTTGTCCATTAAGTTTTTCAATTTGGATTGTTGCCAGATCACTCATTCCAATAAATTGAACATCACTAGGTCCTCCGGGAACTCCACCTTTTGCCCCTTGCCCACCATTGCCACCTACACCGCCCGCTCCTCCGGTTTGTTTCATAGAATGTAAAGTACCATGCTGAAGATAAATAACAACATCTCGTGAACTCGCTACAACCCAAGGTACATCTTTGCCATCTTCCCCGTTGCCACCATTACCTCCATTTTGTCCTTTTCCTCCGTTACCCCCTAAAGAAGTAATTTTCAAATTTTGTCCATTGATCATTATATTGCTCAAACCGAAAAAGCTTCCGCCAGAATGACCCCTTTGTCCTGGTAATCCATCTGCACCATTTCCACCGAGTGCTCCTTCAATAGGTCCGCCTGCTCCATTTGGACCATCTGCTGTTTTAGCTTCTGGCCAAGGACCTGGGTTATAACCAATTAAAGAAACTTGACGAATATCAACAACTTCCCAAACATCAGAAGCCACTAGCATTTCAAGATTTATTCCGATTTGCTGAACATCTTGATCAAAAAATATTTTTTTTAATCCAAAAATTTCAATTCTTTGAACTTTTTGTGAACAAACAGATGCACTAAAAACATTGCTCATTTTTACAATGTATCCTCTGACAACTATCTTATTATTGTTCTCACATAGTACTTCTAAGTTTGAATTTAAATTTAGAGCTAAAATTTCATACATAACATTCATTTTTACTGGACTAAATTCTATATTTTCTATGTTATCAAAACCAGGAATTGTGTAACCATTTCTAATTTCTTCAAAATAAATTTGATCTAAAAATCCTTTTAAGTGATTTCCAGTTATGACAACATTTTGATTCTGAAGATCAATTATTTGAAATTTAAATATTTCAACATTAAATTGTAATGGATTACTTTGAACACTCCATGTAGTTAATTTTATGTTGAAATCAGCAAAAAAAGTGTATACATTAAATGATTCACCAAGATACTTGTTTGTACCCTGAAATGACTGCACGGATGTTAGTGGTTTCAATATCAGCTGTTTAGTGCTAACAATTTGTAAGAAATCTAAAAAATTATCAAATTGTGTTATGGCTTGAATATTTGTTTCTCCTAATGTAATTTGAAGAGTTTCTTCAAGTGTATTTCTAATCATATCTGAAAGCTCTTTTGGTGTCTTTATTGTTTCAAATTTTTTAATCATAGCGACAATTGTATCATACGCAATATTTAATTGATTTTTCAGTTCAGTCATATCAGTGAATTCATCTTCGAATTTGGAATAGATATTTCGTACTTTTTCTGCAATATTTTCGACTAAGGCACCAATTTCATAATTTATTTCATCAACTAATTCATTGATATCACTTTTAGATTCCTCTGATATTGTGTAACCAAAATCATCATTATTCACTGAAATAAACTCTAAATTATTGTTAAAAAAATTTTGTAACTTTACTTTATCAATTTGTATTTTTGAAATTTGGCTTACTGGTCCTGCTTCATCTGGTCGTCTAAAAATTGTAATTTTCGTATATGCATCGTTCTCTTTTTTTAATAAGATGTCAACTAATTTAATAGCATTATTAAAAATATTTTGTTTATCGATATCATTCTCTTCTTTTAAAAACTCATTTAGAGAAATTTTAGCTTTGTTCAAAAATTGGGCAATATTATCGATTGTCTTTTCATCCTGAACTAAAACTAATTCATCGCCTTTTTTTACGTATGTATTATCGACTTTTGTCACTATCATGGTAACACCATTAACAAAATTATCAAAATTTTTAAAAACTGTTGCAGCATGTTTTAATAATACTAAAAAGTCATTGCGATCAACACCCTCTTTAACTGATGAATAATTGATAACAAAAACATGTTTAATTGCTGTTGACGAGCTAATAACTTTACGAATGAAAAAAGTTGATGCAATATCAATTGAAGAATTTCTGGTATCACTAAAACCTGGACAATCATAAAATGCTAAATTTGTCTCAGCATTAAAAAACAATTCGGGGAATAATGTTTGTGATATTAAAGTTGAATTATTACTTATTTTATTATCCAAATCTTCAAAAACATATTCTCCACTACCTTCTCTAACTTCTTTTGAAATAAGTCTTTCATTATCACCAGCTAATAATTGTGCCAAAGTTGATTTACCTGAACCAGTGTTACCCAAAAAAAGAATTATATTCTCATGCTTTCCAACTTCTATTGTTTCTTCACCTTGTTTAATTAAATTTAAGGTGTATTTAATTTTTTCAACCGCTTTTGCTTCGACTCGAAAAATTGATATCAGAAAAATTAGATTCCATAGTTTCATTTCAAATTTTGAAAATATAATCTGCTTTTGAAATTTTGAACTTGGAAGTTTTGCTTAAATGGAATTCTGAACTGACACAAAAAAGTGATTTGATTTCTTTTTTATAATAAAAGTTAATCGGAAAGATAACGTACACAAACTTTGAGACATTTTAGACACAACATTAATATTTAAGTGTATAGAATAAAATTATGAATTTTTAAATTTTCAAGTATTCTGTGGTGATTTGTGAAGTACCGATTAGAAAAACAAAAATTAATACTTAAAAATTGAACTGATTTAGTTGATTACTATGTGTGAATGACAAAACTTGAGTTCAAACTTTTATTAATATACAAACATAATTTATTATCGTATATTATTAAAATATACGATAATAAATCATTTACATTATTACATTATTAGCATCTAAAATAATAATACTGCCAAAGGTTGTTGTGAAGTTAATAACTATAGAATCGTCAAGTTATAGCTTATGTTTAAAAATCTTATTTGTTTATATCATTTGCAGATTTTTTTTAGTACTAAACTTTATAAAAATGAATATAATATTGAAATGTGCATAATTTGTGTTGTTCATCATTTTACAAATTGTAATAGTATTTTATGAATTTCTATCTTGTATCTTTCCCACAAAAAAGGAGTCAAATAACTTTTTTAGTCGGTTCGGAACTAAATTTAATTCAAGATGGATTCCTAAAACTTAAAATGAAAATTTGGTTTTTTTCTGATTTAAATTTTTCGATTTCAATTTCTGCTATTCCTAAAACCTGGACAATCGTAAAATGCTAGAATTTTTCTCATTATCCAAAAATAATTCAGGAAATATTTGTAGTGATATTAAAGTTGAATTATTACTTATTTTATTATCCAAATCCACCTCTTTTGAAATAAGTCTTTCATTATTATACTAGCTAATAATTGTGCTAATCTTGAATTACTGACACCAGTGTTAATAATTACACTAGCATTCATATAACAATATTCTTTCAACATAAAATTAACATTTTTTTAATTTAAAATTGTAAAATTTCAGTTACCAAAAAAGTTTGATTTTTTTTTTTTTTTTTTTGGAAAGGACTATAATATTTACTACTAACCAACATATGAAATGAAATCGACATAATATTATGTGTGAATACTAAGTTTTAGAACGAATTCAACTGAAAACTATACACTTAATTGAACCTATAAATTTTAGGTAAAAATAATATTTTCATAAAAATTAAAAAAAAAAAATTTATTAACAAATAATTCAACAAAAATATTGTAAAAAAATAAAATAAAAAATAAAAAACCAAAACAAATAAAAATGTTAAAAATTTTCTTTGGTTTGGCGAAATGTTTTATTTTATCTTTTTTTTATTTTCAATTTTTTTTTTTTTTTTTTATTTATTTTTAATAAAACAAAAAGAATAATGAATAAAAAACAATAAAACGGAACAATACATTGTCCCATCAGGTTGTCAACCAAAAAAAAAAATATAATAATAATGCATTGTAAAATAAATTCACCAACAACAGCACGATTCAATTGGATCGAGTAAATTAGAGTAGATTTCATCAAAATGAAATTTTTATAAAGTTGTTCCAGCAATAAGCAATTTTTTTTTTCAAATTTTTATATTATTCTTCTAAAAACAGCAAATAATTATGCAGAAATTGATTCTCAACATTTCGATTTAGTTTGCCGTCGTTTTATTTGATAGTCCGTTGAATGGTAAACTTCTTAAACACACAATTATAATGCCCTACATCTTACAGTTATAATAACTTTCAATAATCTAAACTAAACATTCAACATGATAAATTATTATCAGAAATATCATAAATATGAAGCTTCACAATTCGTAATTTTCCCATGTTTTTTGTTAAGAGGGCACTAGAGTGAATAAACGGATTTTAATAAATCAAACGGATTTTTATAGCTAAGACATGCCTCGAAAAAGTGAGCCGTCTACTTTTTTCAAATTTTTGTTTTATGGCTTAACAGAGATTCGCATAACAAGATTTTTTAGCAAGACTTCATTCATCCTGAATTTGGAAGACTTCATTCATTTTGAATTCAAATGTCTCTGGTTATTACCGTATTACTAAATAAAATATTTTATTCAATTACTATACACCTATACTACACTTCACACGGTTCCGGAGAAGTTAAAAAAGATTTATAAAATAAAATAAAAATGAAAAAAAAAACTACACTGGGTTGCATAAAAAACTCTAGGAGGTCTCCACGACCGAAAAAAAAATAAAACCGTTAAAAAAATATATAAATATTATCCAATAAATCAGGGAAAATTTGTTTAAAGAAAATTACAAAAATATATATATATTTTTTTTTTTTCGTTTTTATTCTTCGAATCATACGCTCTACATTGTTCGAAGAAAAATATATATATATATATATATATATATTTCAGATTTTATCTACGCATTGAGATTTATTTATATTTGAGTTTTTTTTTTTTATTTTGTTCTGGGTTATGTGTTACAAGTAGAACTCCACTGAGAATTTCAACATTTTACTTGTTTTGTTTTTTTTTTCTGTTTTTGGTAAATTTTCAAGTGAAATAAGATTTTAATTTCAAAATAAAAAAAATATAAAATAAATAAAATCAAGATTTTAATTTTTATATATACGTAATACGTATGTAATACAAATGTAATTTTAATGTATTTTAACTTACAATTATATATTTGAGAAATTACTTTGGAAAATTTGTTTTGGCGATTTTTATAACTAGTCAGTCCAATTAACACAAAACATAATTTCGTAGTCATTATATACCTTTAAGAAATGTATGAACATTTCTTCACGTATTAATACATATACAGAAATAATAATCAAATTAAATTATTTTAATTATAAATTTGTTTTAGCGTTAGTGAATTTATTAAATTTAATTTAATTTTCGTTTTAACATTTTTAGTTATATAATGTTGGTTTTATGGTGTCATTATTAAAATATGTCCATTGAGATTTACACCGGAAACGTTTCAAAAATAAAGATAAATTTAAGAAAAACAAAAAAAAAAACAACAAATTTATATCATCTATTCTATATAGGCGTACATAATAAATTAAAAATCGAAAAATAAAAAAAATAAAAATATTTTCAATGATTTATAATTTTTTTTTTATTTTTAACCTTATAATTATATCCAAAGAATATTTTTGAGGTTTTTTTTTTATTATTTTCCCAACGCACTAACTTAAATCTCAATCCTGAAAATTATTATTAAGATCTTTGTATGTAATAATGACCAAAGGAAGTTCTATTAAAAATATGTTCACCTTTTTTTTATAAAACGCAAATGTTTTAACTTTTAAAATGTACATCAACGTTAAATTATTATGCAAAAATATGTTCATTATTCGAATTAACTTGACCACTGGCAATTTCTTATGTCCTCTCTAGATGCTGCACCACAAATGCTATACGCAATGATCTTACTTGACTTGATTATTCCAATTAGCTCGAAATTATATTGATTAACAAAAAAAAAACAATATTGTAGACTAAAATAATTAAAAACAAAACTAATTTTTCCTCTTTCATAATATAGTATTGCGTATTATATGCTGCTGTGGGAATATTTTTTTTTTTATTATTAAAAACAATTTATTTTTGGTTATACACTAATTCACCCAAGAGGTCTACATATACATACTATGCTTATCAAACGATTTATATTTAAGTTTATAAATTTTTATTCTTTTGAATACAAAAAGCTTAAGATAATTAGAAATGCCTCGTGCCAATAAAAATAAATTTGCACTTCAATATTGTTGAAATAAAAATCAAAAAAAAATTTCATAGGCAAGCGGAATAATTACTTTTTACCATATAATAGAAGAAAGATCGTAATGTCCATCTTGAACCAAATCGTTGTTTTTCATCTAAAAACAGATCCATGAGCCACAGTTAATGGTTATGTTAACATTCGACAAGTTGTGGGTTGAATTGATGTATAATCTATATCTATATACTCTTAATAAGGAGAAATTTTTTTTTTGATTTGTTTACTCTAATCTTCGAAATTACTGAACGCTGAAAAGTCGTAGTCATTTACAGGTAACCCTCGATTAACACGATACTTGAATAACACGGTTTCGTTTTAACACGGTTGATAAATTGTAGCACACCCTTGACTAACACTATTTTCTATCACGGTTTAAAATTCAGAAAAACCCTTAATTAATGCGGTTTCAAAATTTAAATTTGTATAATTTAAGTTGGCATTTTTTTTAAATAATTATAATTCTACATTTTCAAATTTAAGCAATCTGACTTGGGGTGTTTTTTTTATTTCTTTTAATTTTTGAATTTATTTCTTTTAATTTTTGTGTTAAATTTTTTCAATTTTATTTTTTTACACTGAATGACAACTATCAAAAACATAAATAAAAATTTTTTGGAACCAAACCCCATTACTTGTAGTGATTGTGAGTCTCGATTAACACGATTTTAATTAGCACGGTATATTCTTGGAACCAAACTACCGTGTTAATCAAGGTTTACCTGTATTACATTTTTTTTTGGTTAATAAACAAAAATTAAAGCTACTGTGATGGAGCGCTAAGTATGTATATGTAGCACATTTACTTCTGAACCAATGAACCGATTTGGATGAAACCGGTGCCATTGGACAGATTATTTTCCGTAGATGGTTTTAGGCTGTTTCTTCATGACATTTGAAATTTTTTTTTGTCAAATTTGTAATTTTTTTTGTTATGTACAGAGATTAAATATGACCAATTGTCAGAAGGAAGCAAAATATATTGGTTTATAGTGTAAAACAAATTTGGTTTTTTATTTTTAATTGTCCTAACCCTCGAAAAATTTATTATATATAACGTACTCAGTAATTAGTTTTAAAGATATAAAATTTACATTTTTAATGGTTAGTTAATAAAAATTTTACAATGTAATTATACTTAAATTTTGAAAAAAAAAAAAAAAAAAACTTTAATTTTTCCTAAATGTTTAATTTGGGAAAATTTATTGAAATTTTGAATGCAATAACGGTGCAAAAAATATATTAAATAAAATAAATTACATTATTTTTATTATAATGATCATAATAAAAATTAAGGCCTCACGCAATTATAATATTTAATAAAAAAAAACCAATTTATTTCAGTATTTTTATTTATTTTTTTTTTGTTGCAAATTTTACTAATAAAATGAAAATTTTTAACTAAAAAAAAAAAAATTAACATATAGCATAATATAATATAGATGTAGGTAGTATGTATTATTTATATAAAAAAACTGTTGGTTTTAGCATATTAACTATTAGGTTTTGAAAATTAATAATAAAATTTTTAACCTTATTTCATCAGGCTGTCTGTCATTATTACTAGTTCTAAAGTTAAAAAAAGTTAGTGAAGATAAGATTTTTAGCACATAAAATGAAAATATTCTTTTTATCAATTTAATATTTGTTTCTCAGTATTTCGTCAAAACGATATTAATTTTTATGAACTTTTGTAAACATACATAAATTAAATTTCTTTATTTTACGCATCAAAATATATTCAACTTATCAAAATCATATCAAATCCTCAGCTTTAAGCTAGAAATAAATTAATTATGCCTATAATTATGATTGATTTGAATTGATTAATAAATTCCTTATTTTTTTTAGTTTTCAATTATATTATTATATAAATATTATTGGCATAATTAAATGATACATATATTTTTTTGTTTAATAAACATACTATATTTTTCCGGTTATTACTCACAAATGCATAGTAATTAGAAAATAGGTAAATACATATAATAATTTTTATTAAGTATACTAAAATTTCTGTATAATTTTAAAAATTGAAAATAAAAATTAAGAATTTGTGTCAATCTCAATATCAACTTTCTTATCTAAAAACATTCATTATATGGTGTTCGCATTAGGAGAATATTAGTGGAATATGCTGTTATCCGGAATATTTCAGGAATATGAACTGGATTTTTCATATAAAAAAATATTCCGGAATATGTATATTCCACTTTCATATTCTAGTTTGTCAGGGTTAGAATTCTACATTTATAGTTATTTTCACTCATTTTTTGAAATTTTGTTATAGTTGGCAACAATTTTCTTGTCAAATTTGAGTCAAAATGAACGAAAAACAAAAAAAATTTATAAAAAGCGAGATAAAAAGTCAAGATTTTCAACAACAAAAACTTTTTCTCTTTCTCAATTTTTTTTTTTACATCATCAAATTCCAGTTCTCATCAAATTTTGTAATGCGAACGGCAATTTGTTTTCCAGAATACAAAGGGAATTTAAATTATAATGCGAACAAGGTATTAAAATTATATTTTTACGTTTTTAATGTTTGGTTCTCAATGGGTCAATATCAATAATGTTATATCACTGCTTTAGTCTTTAATTAATTCCATAACGTTTTATTAGGATTTGTAAAGAATAAATATATATCTGTATATACAATTTTTCTCATTAATAACTTAGCTATTTAAATTATGTGCTCAGCAACCAATAATTTTACTATTTTTTTCTGCCTTTACATATTTGAGATAAAATAGAAATATTAATCGACGATAAAATTTGGAACGACAAAAATTCGATTTCTGAATAAAAAACAACAATATTGTAGGAAAAAAAAATTGAGTTAAGTTGCAGATTGCTTAATCTTAAATAAGTGCAGTTTACTTTATAATTTTTATTTTTATGCTTCGTGCTCATCAGAGAAAAATAAACATTTTCAACCATTATAAATTTTATTTTTTATTTTTTTTTTTTAATATATATTATTTTTTGAAATTGCAAAAAAAAAAGTTAATATACATATATATATTTTTTTCTATATACAATATAATATTATAATGTATTATTATGTATGCAGCATAAACATACATACATTATATACATAATATGATATTTATAAATACATATATACATTTAAATTAAACGCATTTTCATAATTTTATATCCTTTATTTTGGGCGGCAAAAAATTTCCTAGAAATGTAATTTATCCATTATGTACAAAAAAAAAAGTTATTTTTTTCTTGGAATGAGTTTAATTTTAAATATTTAATAAAATGCGTTTTATATAATATTAATATTATGTTTTGTATATAAAAAAAAAAAATCCCGCATGCATTTTATTCTTAACCATTTTTATTTTTGATTAAAAAATATATATTATGTAATACCTATATATGTACATATGTATTTATATTGGGAAAATTTTGCGTGCCCTAAAATTTTCATATCACAGTAAAACATAGTATTTTTTTTTTTAAATAAACAAAAATACAAAATTTACGCTGACCAAATGGACCAAATACAGAATAATAATGTTTATACTTTTATTAATTACTCCAGAATATTAAAAGTGAAAGAAATATAGTTGCACGCATTTGCTTCTAATTACAATTAATATTAAACAAATTATTAAGAAATTTAGCTATTGCATTAATATGTCGTTATTTTTATTTTTGGCATTATGACAAATAAAGAATAGTAATCATAAAAATCATAATAATGTTGCAAAAAAGAATAGAAAAGAAATTCATTTTTATATCAAATTCGAACTGATTTGCTTACACTGATGCCATCAATACAGCGAAAATTAAATAGTTCTTCATATTTTGTTCTATATTTGTACTATATTTCAGGTTTAATATTTTGTCAAGTTTGTACTTTAATTAGTATTAAATGTACGTAATTATTAAGCGAATTCTGTTATTTTGAAAAATAAATAAGTATCTTTTTAAAAATGTGAAAAAGTATAGTTGCTTCGTGCTTTCAAAATATACTATGTTAATATAATGGCAGAAATGTTTCCTGCTTTTCATGCATACTATAAATATGGCAAGGATTATCCACTGCTCAACTGTTTTATTAATATACCAACATCTATAAATTTTCATTAATTCAATGTAATTTCCAAATATAAAATTTTGCAAATATTTATATAACTAAAATCCGTATATTATATACACACATAATAAATACAATATAATTTTATATATAATTTTTTTTTTTCTATACATACATTATATTTAATTTATAATATACGCATATTTTTATATTAAAAAAATAAAAAACATTATACCTACTTTTTTATACAGACTGGTTGTAGATAATATAAATATTTATTAATTTTTTTTTTTGCAAACTTTTTTTTTTTCAATCTTCTTGAATCTAAATGCATTTTTATCTCATTATTACAAACAGAAAGTTTTTTTTTTATCGATTATTATGATTCTAATATCGAGTATAATCGACAGTTCAGTAAAACCATAATATTTTGCAACAGATTTTCCAAAAAGTTATAGTACCCTCTAACTGTCAAAGTAAGGTTTTTGGTGAAAATTTTGAGATGGTCAATTATTTCATGTAAGTAATTTTTTTTTTAAATTATATGAAAATTTGACTTATTATTATAGTTCTCCGAATAAGAAAATTTTAATTATATATTAATTATATTAATATAATATAATAATTATATAATGTATTAATTACATAATATATTAATTATATAATATATTAATTATATAATATATTAATTATATAATATATTAATTATATTTCAAACTATAGAAAATTTAATAAAATTTAAAAAATTTATTGTATGAAAAATAATCATCAACTACTTCGTCAAGTAAAATTCTACGAAAACAATTTTAAATAAAATTTTATACAGAATTTTTAATTATTTTAGTTTTCATCCACAAAATTCTGAGAAATTTTTTTACAATCCATCATCAACACCCACAATTCGTTTATGAAAGCTTATTTTAGCTTTGGTTGAGAAATAATGTTGTGCTTCACTAAACCTTTTAAAAGAGTCTAATCATAATTCTTTAAAAATCCTGCCCTCAACGGATTAATTGATCAGATACATGTTTGGATATATTAAATTGGCTTCGAAAGTATTATCCAGCATAATATTTAGATACTTAATTTTGGAAAAAAATTTAACATGGACAAAATGTTGCCTTCTTGTAAAAAATTTGTGTAAAATCTCTAATGGATCACAAATTTTGAATTTCTTATAAATAAATTGGATGGAGACAAACGTGAATAAAGTATTGTGGAGTTCTATCGATAACCCAAATATTATAAACAACCCAGTTATATTCTTTTTAAATTTATTTTATAAAATATATTTTTTTTTTTTTTCTTTTTGTTAATTTTGAATGCGTAGGGAATATTTTTTTTTTTTTTTATAAAAATGATAAATTTTATAATGAAAAAATGTTTAATGCTATTTTTTCAAAAGCAAAAAAAATAAAAATAAAAATTTAAATTTTCTGCATTTCCTGAAAATAATTTACAATGAAAAATACATAAATTTAATGGAAAAAAAAAAAAAACTTATAATAATAAAATTTCGCGTGCGATATGATGGTCTTTGCACATTTTATGTTAAATTTTTGCAAAAAAAAAAAAAAAACAAAAAAATTAAATAAAATGCAAGCTTGCTATAATAACGGTAATGCAAACTTAATGTTTATTTCATGACAGTCTGATATATCCCTTAGTCTGTTAAATTCCAAAGTCCATATTACATTATTATTAAAAAAAACTAGATTTTTTTCAAAATATGTAGAACGAACTGACGATCAAAGTAAAATTCAATTCAATAAAATATTTGTTATTATAAATAATTAAGAAGGTTTAGACACATTAATGATCTTTACAACTATATTAGAATTTAACTAATTCCTTAGGCTTAAGAGGAAAAACATTTTGGTTTAGGGGGAAACTTTAATTTATTACAAAACTCTATTTGATTTTACTATAACTAACTAAAAACCTTAAAATTAAGAACTAGGATAAAAAGTATGAGATTTTCAATTAATGGATTTTCTGAAACTAAACTTTTGTTTTTGAATTGTTCAACAATATCATTAATTTTTTCTATAATAAGTTTTGAGTTTGCAAATTTGTGAAGACGATGTGTACTGTACTTACTGCATAGGAAGGTTTAGCATCATTTTGAGTACATATTTTGTTTTGTTCGTCAAAGTAAAATATCTAAGTAAATGAATAAAGAAAAAATAACGTTGAAAACTAAGAGATTTAAAGTTAAGAACATAATACAGAGAAAACCCAGCAAAAATGTAATGGAGATATTTATCTTTTAAATATACAAAATACATACCAATTATAAATAATATCGCTGATGTTCTTCTGATGAAATTTCAAAAAAAAAACCCCCCGAATTATTAATTCTAATGAAGAATGTACCATAAGAATGTCAATTTGAATGTGGAGTTAAACCCACAACAAGACATGACATCCAATAACACAATAACATTGAACCATCACAGAGTGGACTATAAAGAGATTTTTGTTTCTTAATAATTCCAATTATTTATAATATATATTTAATGAAACTTGCCAATAAAACTTGAATTAACTCTTAAAAAATTTAAAAAATCA
Organism: Hybos culiciformis; assembly: GCA_964007475.1. Lineage (NCBI taxonomy): Eukaryota > Metazoa > Arthropoda > Insecta > Diptera > Hybotidae > Hybos > Hybos culiciformis. The sequence continues at coordinate 75,563,485 of OZ023274.1, forward strand.
CAAATATGGAAAAATCTTCAAATCAAATTTCAAGGTTTATATAAATTATTTAAAAAAAATACAAAAGTCCATGCGTAAATAATAAATAAGTGTGCTAAGCATAGATAAAATTCTAAAATTAAAGATTTCTTGATTCTAGAAGATTATACGATTATCAATATTGACTTTTTGGTTTAAGCAGTTCCAAAAATTTTCGGTCAGCTCTATAAAAGTTCGAAAGCTAATTATGAAAATAAAATGAACTTTTATAAAAAATTGTTTTTAATATTTTAAATCAATACTAATGTGGCAATATCTGTGGATAAAATGTTCAGTTCATCAAGGTTTTGTGATATAATAACAAAATAATATATACAATCCTTCAACCTAAATAAAACAATCATAAAAAATTGTTCACGAACACTTCTATATTTAATAGGCAAGGTTTTCCTTGCCTTGAGACTTTGAGATCAGTAGAATAATAAAATTTCCCATTACGCTGCTCAGCTTCCATTCAATATTTAAATAAATTTTCTCAACAAAAAAAAAAAAACTATAAAATAACAAAATAAAAAAAAAAACAAAAACTAAAAAATAAAATAAATTTAACATATGTTTTACTAAATGTCATTTCTGTTTCTAAATGAAGTTATAAAAATGTGAAAAAAAAATACCTCAGCAAAAGTTGTATTATTATTATTATTATTATCTGCTTTATTTTATTTCATTTTCATTATTATTATTATTATTATTATTTTTTTTTTCGCGATAAACATCATTCATGAAGTCAGATATTTTGCAAATTTTAATGTTTTTTTTTTTTTTTCATTCGTACAAAAAAAAAAAAAAAACATCACTGCAATATCTACTCTATACATATTTTTTTTTTTTTTTATGAATAGATTTGAATTGAAAAAAAAAATGTTTTTTTTTTCATTTTTACTTTTTTTATTTTTTTTTTTTCTACAATTGAAGGTCATACACAAGTTCTCTTGTTAGTTAGGAAAAAAAAATAAAAATAAATAAATTGAAAAAATAATAATAATAAAATCGTCTGTGTTTACATCATTCAAAAAAATAAAAAAAAAAAAAAATACTTTTTAAGAATCTGTAAAGAACACATTAATTTTATTATTTATTATATTAAAGAAACAATGATTTTTTTTTTTCTTTATTCAAATTATGAATAAAAACATAAGAAAAAAAAAAAACACTTCAGCAAAAAAAAATTTAGAATAACAAAAATTTTAGTTGTTGTCATTTTTTTTTTTTTCTTTTTTTTTCACAAATAATGAAAACCTCAAAAATTTGATTTGATTTTTATTTTACACACATATATTCGTAATTATAAATTCAAAATTTTAAGATAAACAATTTTTTTTTGTCAGATGTGCGATAAATAAATTTAAGAGTTGGTTGAAGGGACTTGTGAAGACCAAATTGGGGCAATTTATGGAAAATATATTTTATGATGATTTTTTTTTTGAACACTTAGTTAAAAAAGATATATGTATCTTATATTTAATGAAAAAATTGGATAGTTCGACTTCTCAACTAAATAAAATAAAAAACAGGACTACATTTTTTTATTTCAATATTCGTCTACTACCTAATCGATTTCAATTCTTCGAAAGATGAGATTTGGAAGTTAGAAGCTCCAAGTTGCTGAAATTAATATAATTTTTAATTTTTTTGAAAACCTCTAATGAATTCCAAAGAACTGAGTATGTTGGTTAAATAGATGTCGATTAGACGAAACTTAAATAAATTGTTGGACTCCGATTGCTTCCAAGGATTCGTAATGGGAGTCTGCACTTCGGTAAAAAGTGTTAAATTGAGTAGGCATATTATTAGACGAACTTAAAAAATGTGTTTGAAAAGTGATTTTAAATGATATCTCTTAGAAAAATATTTTAGAGGTTTAGACCATAAAGGGACTCTTTGAGACACTGTATTTGTTTATAAAAAAAAAAAAAAAATTGGAATATTTTTAATTATTTATTTTTTTGGAAGATTGAGATGTTGTTATTTTCATTATTTCATTACGATTAGCTAAACTTTAAAATTATATACAAATGCGCAATTAAAAATATGTAAGTACATCTAATTTGCAACATTTGAAAATATTCTCTATTATTGTTTTTCTTGTTTAACATATTATGTGCATTTTATATAAATTCGAAATTGCACCTTTAAGTGACCAGATTAAAAAAATAAATAAAAATAAGAATAATATAAAAAATATAAGATTCGATAAAGTTAAATTTTATTAAAAAAAAAATATATGTACATGTATGTATAACATATACGTATGTATATTGCCAGGTGAATTTTCCATACAATAAAATTAAATACTTTATGTATTTAACCCTCGACATCCGTTTCCTGTAACACAGTAAAAGAAAAAGCAAAACAACTGAATGTGGATCACCCTTCATAAAAATTATAGATTTTCCAACATTTATGATATAACCTGAAATTAAATATTATTATTAAGAATAAAAAATATATAAATAATTTTTTTTAAAGTAAATATTTTATAAATTCCTTTACATTAATTTCATTTCTATATATAGTTAGTGTTAATTTATGTTAAGTTTTTAATATGGTCAAATGCAATTGCAAGTGGATGTGAATACTTAAATGCAAAAAAAAAAATTAACTTTGGATAAGCGTAAGTGTAGGTATAGTGATTTAATATTTTTTTATTCTTATATTAATATATTGACGTCCTTATTATTGAAACTGAACATTGAAATTTTAGAAAGTCAAATGGTTCGGCCAAACATTCCGAGAAATTTTAATTATTACATTCAAATAAAAAAAAGAATTTTTTTTGTAGATTATTTTCATAAGAAATTATTTTAAATATTTACTATTAAATTGACTATCTCTTGTAATAAATAAAAATTTAAAGTATATTCTTTTTTACTATTTGTTCTTTTCGTAATAATTCAATTGAGATGGTTAAACTATATATAATTTTTCGTCAAAGTTCATTTTTGGGCGAGTTTTCGGATAAAAAAAATATTTCTTGGAAAGAAAAATTTATAAAATTTGGTAACATTAACATTTTGACTTAAAATGCTAATGAAAGTAATATTGAATATTCAAAATAATTTGAATCAAAATTTTTGCAATTCAATTTTTTGCAATTCGGCACAAGTAAAACATAAAAAATGTCTATAACTCTATTCGGTATCTTTATAAATAAAGAAAGCGTTGATTTTAGCTTTACTATAAAACACTATGAACGAATATCTACATTATACTTAAAGAAGTATCATTTTGGTATTTTGGGAAAGCAAATTTTAATCAAATAGAGAGTCTTTTTGAAGGTGCCTAAAGTTAAGTAATTGATAAAATGATAATATTCTACTTTTTTTTTTGAAGTTAACGAAAAAAAAATTTATGTTTATTTTTCTGAAAACATAATGCCAGCTTTGAAAACTTTCCCATCGCTTCGCATTTTTTTTTTACTTTATTAAAATGTTACAAAAATTAAAAAAATAATTTTTCTTAAAAAAAATTTCATTCATTATACGTTAAAAAAATTTTACAAATTTCTTGACCAAAACTGAGATTGCATATAAGATTTATATTTATTTTATTTTATTTTTTATTTTTAGCGAATTATATATTATATTTTCAAAATGATTTATTTTTATAATATTGTGCATATAATATATGTACAATATAATTTTATATTAAAAAAAAAAAGAAGAAAAAAAAATTAAATAAAAATATATTATTATAATAATATATTAAGCACTACTATAATATTAATATCTCCAAAAGTTCTCATTCTCTTTAGATTGTTTTTTTTTTTTCGTACATAAAATTCTTTTCATATCACAGTCAATTTTATAGAAAAAAGAAACTGAAGTTTAAGCTTATGAACAAAAAATAACCTTCTATACATATACTACAGAGTATGTATATAAGAAACAAAATTGTACAGTGTCTATGAATTTCTTTTATCTGAAGAATATGATAGTTCAGTATCTAAAGTTACTATTATAAAAAATACACTATATAACTATAGTTATACTTATGAAGTTTGATCATCATCATGATCAGAAAAACGAATTTCATTTTTTTTTTTAGTAATAAAGAAAATATAAAACTATGAAATAGCTATAAGTGCCATATATTTCAAATTTACTAATTTCTATTTGAAAGTTCTTTGCGGAATACAAAAGAAGTTTATCAGTGAATAGTATTATTTCTATTCCAATGTTTACGACAGGGCTATATATAAACTACAACAATTTTCCCTAACTGATTAGATTTTGTTTTAAATCTCTAGTAGAATATCAAAAATTATAAATTATTTGTGAATAAGAGCGGCCTTTCCCTATACTTTATGTTGTATAAATCTCTGATGGACATAGACTTATAAGTGTTCTCTTGAATATACAACATTATTTGTGAAGCTAAATTTTTGGGAATAAGATCCTTAATCATCTTTTATTTTTAGCTTTAAAGCACACCGTGTAGCTCACCAAAATGCATATATTATAATTATATATATATATATATAATTTATATATGTACATAAATATACATATTACGTATATGAAAAATATTCACATAGATATTTTCATATTAAAACTTCTTTAAAATAGGGTGTATCGATATATACAAATAAGTTTTAAGAACTATACTAACTAATCTTTTATTTGTTATTAATATCATTAATATAGTATCATTACGAAGTAAATAAATAAAAACAATTTTTTTTCTAACATAAATTCTGACGGTAAATTAATTATATGAAGATGCATTTCAAGTTATCTAATAGAACACTATTTTAATTTTACAAACATTTATTACTTATAGATAACAAAAAATTATTTCATTTCCTCTTTCGATATGAAATAAATTCAACCCAGCCATATTTCATTATAATATTTGAGATATTTTGTATATATTTATATACGTAAGTCTACGATGTATAAAATTTATTTTCTATATGCGTTTAGTACTATAAAAATCATCCTACATATAAGCATATCTTACATATATGTATTTACAAAAAAAAATATTTTAAAGATATTCCCATATAGAGGTATAAATATCTGAACAATACTGCAGATATATACATACTTACAACTTATATATATATATATATATATATATATATATATATATATATATATATATATATATATATATAATACACAATAAGTAAATACATACAATCATTCATTATTATATACTATACACAAAAATATGTATCATCGTCAATATATATATATATGTATATCTAAAAAAAACTTCTATATAGATACGACGAGATCTCTTGCTACAAAAAGTATTTTTTTTTTCTTCTATATTCGGGTTCTATATGGCAAACACACAGTAAATACACTCGTTACATCAATTTTAATTCTATCTCATAATGATTTTTCCTTAGCTAACTTTATTCGTTCATTGCACGAGTGTACCAAGAAAGCACCAAAAATTATCTGAAATTTATATACGATTTAAATTTATAATAAAAAATATTAATACTTTCTGGTGCTTTGAGTATTCCCCTTCCAATTTGCCATAAAGTATACAATTTTTCTGTACATACATTTAAATTTGACATTTTTCAATAACTTATGGAGCGCTGTACCATCAAGTATTCAATTTTTATCCGATTCATGTATTTGTTTTAAAAAATGTATACTTTATTGTACGATAACGTACCATAAAGTATTAAAAAAATTCTCAGATATATTTGCTATGAGAAAATATTGAATACTTTTTTGGTATAGTCGCTCTAAAAACTATTGAGATATTTATACAATTCATTGCATGAGAAAAATAATTCATACTTTATGGGAAACCTTATTCTAGCTAGTGTACTCATACTATATACACATTGAAATATAGTGCTGCTCCGGCAAAAAATTTCTTGTTTAAAGTTTTTATTTTATTTAAAATCACAGCATACCGATATTCATAAGCCATTTGAAGTTGAATTTTTTGATAATTTTGTGTTTTAAAGTACATATTTAAGTTTATTTATCGGACAAAATTTATAACTCCTGTGTCGTTTGTATATTTTCAGAAATTCCATTGCTGTTGTTTTTCCAGCTAACTAGCATAAAGGTATAATATTTTTAAAAGTTGAAAAAATATATTATGCTTAAGAATTATAAAAGGCTTTTAAAAACATTTGAAGATTCAAGTGTTTTCCAACAAACTTGTGAATTATAAGCGTCCTATAAGGAGTGGGTCATAGATCAATAAAATAAAAAAAACTTTGATATACCTCACTTTGATTACAAGCAAGTAAATATTTTCTCATAATTTAGCTCTAGTTTTTCCGAACATATTGCTGAGTATCTAATAGATGTTTTCTTCTGATTAGTAGTCAAAGTTAATTTTTTTTTTCAGGCGAACGTCTTCTTAGGATTACATATTACATTGCCATGAAGTATCTTGGTTGGTTGATTAAAGTGACGGACCGTTTTGCTACAAAGTATTTTATATTCTACATGGTAGCAAAGTATCTTATTTTCTATTAAAATATTTATCTAAATGGCTTTAGAATTGCAAAAAAGTTATGAATTTATGAAGAAAATACTTTAAATTTAAAAATGTTAGAACGAAACAGAAATATAAACAGAGAATTTTTTTTTTAAACACAATATTTTCTCCTTATGAGAATTTTTTTTAATTTCAAAATCTAAAAACAACTGAGAGGCAGAGAGAGAGAAAGAGCTCTGTATCTCTGGAGACGTTTTTTATGCGATTGAATTGGTTTGGGTTAATCAGAAAAAAAAAAAACAATACTTTTTTTTTCAACTAATTCAGCTATTTGTTTTACCAAAAGAACTACCAGTTCTTTAAAATTTGAGAGAAAAAGAATTTCTTTAATATAAAAAGTTAAGATACTAAATTGTATCTCTACACGCCAACTGAAAAGCACATTAAAGTATATGTATATATATATAAAATATTGTTTATATTATTTTGGGCTTACATAAATTTATATAAATATATATATATATATATAATGAAATTTTTATCTATATGAATGTATGTAAATGTTCAAAAGAATATATATAGGTATATTTATATGAGAGTAATTTTTGTTTTTTTTTATAGGAAATTTTAACAATTTTCAAAGATTACACACATAAATAGTGTAGGTATATATTTTATATCAAACACAGCAAAAAAAAAAAAACAAATTTTTAAACAAAAATATACTTTAATGTGTACGTTACATATTTACATAACTATAGCAAGAAGGAAAAAAAAAAGATATATTTATGTATATATAGAAAAATAAAGTTTGCTGATATAGGCTGTTAGTTTAATAAACAGGGTGCACTTGCTTGTGATGTAATTTTAAATGCATTTCTCAATTTTTTTCCATTTCATTTTTGTATGAAGGTATTTTGCCAACGAATGAATAATTTTTATTTATTTAATTTTTTTTTTTTAAATAAAATTTTTACCCTTTTGATTATTTTTTAGGGTATTTATAAAATAAAGAAAATTGAATAAATTTTCATAAATTTTAAATCTTGTTATTTTATAAAGTCTACATATATATGGATAAAAAAATTTCATTATGGTACTGAGTTGTTGAAACATATTTGAGGGAAACACTATGTTTATCCAAATTATATATTATATAGAATTTTCAATAAATTTTGAAATTTGAAAATAAGTATATATTTAATTCTATCTCGCTTCACTCTTCCATTAGGAAAAGAAATTTTTTTTCTTCATAAATAGTTGACTTAAAAACCTACATATATATTTTTTTTCTTAACATTTTCATATGATTTTTACTAAAAAATTCTTCGGTCAGGGAAGCTCAAAAACATACTTGCCAGATGGTGTTTAATATTTTTTGTAGCTAAAAATTTTCAGATTAAATTTCTTTTCTGGTTTTTATTTTTTTGTTTTTGCATCAAAAAATGAATTATATAAATTTTTTTTATTTTCATAATAAACCTGTACAAATCATTTTTGTAGAATATTTTCTCACTTCAAAATTTGTGAAAAGCAAAGCAAAAAAAAAAAAACAAACTCACTTAACAGAAAGCAAAAATAAAATAAAAAAAAAATCAGTACAATGAAAATGCTATTCAGTGCATTTTTTTTTTAACTTCTCTTTAATGTATTTTTTTTTTTTTTTTTTTAATTTCAAATATATTTTAAAAACTTTTTTTCGAAATAAATACAACATAGGTTACAGAACTTAATTCTCTGTTCTATATGTACGTACCGATAGAACTCTTTCTTCTTTTTCCTTCAAAAAAAATTCTAAATAAAATAGTGAATAAAGCTTGCATTGCTTATTTTTTAAGTGTATATAGAAAAAAAAAATAAAAAATAAATTTTTTCGGTGGTTCCTATAAAAAAAAAGAAGTAAAATCCTTTTTTAAATAAAATATAAATTTAGTAACTTTTTTTTTTTTTTTTTTAATTACACCGATGTCAAGTTAATGACAATTTTCGAGGCAACTTGAAATTGTTTAACTTTGATAGTATGTCCAACTTACACATCATAGTATAGTCTCTAAACTGTAAGATACATTTTGTTGTCATTTTTTATTTTTTTAAGTGATTGGCAGCATGACATATAGCGATATATACATATGTTGCAGTTAGATATTACAGCGATTTCTAATAAATTTCTAGTATCTAATACTTTTTTATCATTTTGAAGACATCTTCATTAATTTAATTGAAACAAATAATAAAATATATTTTTGGCTTGCGGTATGCTATCTTTAACATGTTCATTATGTAAGCCGTGTTTGACTCACTTTAATCAAGGAATATAAAAATTTTGATTATTTTTGTGAATTAAGTCATTTTTTGTTCAATCACCCAGAAAAAAAATGCTAGTTAAATTAACAATTTTTAACTGTTAAACAAAAATTGTTGATGTTAAAGAGAAATTTTTTAAATTAAACTAATAAGTATTTGATCTAAGTAAAGATGCTTCTTATTTTAACATTTGATTTTGTTATTTTAAAATGTTTCAAACAGTTATTTAGTAAAAGCTGAAAATTGTGATTTTAACAACATTAATTGTTATTTTAAATATGTTTCTTTCGAAAGAAATAAAATTTTACTATTCTCTCTTTTAAATTAAAAACTCTTCTGTTATTATAACAATTACACATTCAATTGTTGATATGACAATAAAAGCTTTTGAAATAATGTTTTTGTTGTTATTTAAAAATGGTACATATAACAATAAAAATTGTCAAAGTAAATACGGCATTGTTAAAAAAAAGTTTTGGTTGATTTAAAAAGCTACACTTTTAAAATAAATATTTATCTTGTTAAATTAAAGAACTCCGCTCTTAACGAGACAAGTTAAGAGCGGAGTTCTTTAATTTAACAAGATAAATATTTATTATGTTTGTATTACCGAATTTATATTTTCTATTTAATACATTGTTGTATATTACTGACATAGCTCAGTGGAAGACTCTACATCACATTGAACACAGCGGTTAAGCAACGTCTCGTAGTGATAGTACTTAGATGGGTGACCAATAAAAAAAAAATAAAAAAACAAAAAAAAGACGAAAAAAGCGAAAAAAAAAACAAAAAAAAAAAACAAACCAAGAAATTTAAAAAAAAAAACAAAAAAAAAATTTAAAAAAACAAAAAAAAAAACAAAAAAAAAGAACCAAAAAAAACCAAAAAAAAAAACCAAAAAAAAAAACCAAAAAAAAAAACAAAAAAAAGGCGAAAAAAAAACAAAAAAAGGCGAAAAAAAAACAAAAACAAACCAAAAAAATAAAAAAACAAAAAACTATTTTAAAATAATTATTTCGAATAGTTAATTTAACAGTTTGGCACCGTAACAATATATTTTTTTCTCAACTGCTAAAATTGTTATAATAACAACTTAACATTTTAAATATAACAATTTTGTGTTAATTTTAACAATGTAATATGTCTTTTGAATTAACAATTTTTGCAATTTTAATTTAACTATAAACCTTTTTGCGCAAAATCTATAAAGATTTTTTGTTAATTTTACCTATAAAATCTTTTAATTTAACAATTTTTTTTTCTGGGTGAGTTTGCATCGTTTCATAATGGGTTGAACGATACAAAATTCACTTATCTCATAAAATAGAACCTTTTTCATCACTTATTTATATTTCCAAATATAAATTTAATTGCAACATTTTTCACATTCCACATCCAATTAATTTTTTCCTGTTAAATTGTAAAATTTATCAATTTGGAGAAAAAATCTTTCACCTGATTTTAAAATATCTATGAAAAAATTCATAAGCACTTTTTCAAGGTTATTTTGCCCTCGTATATGCACTTTAGGTGTTTAGATGTGAACATGGAATGTTCAGCAAGCACATAATTATAAATATATACACTTTAGGTTATATTTTTCATAGATTTTCTTTTATATGGGAAATACGAATTATTTTTTTGTTGCTTCCTGGCTTCTGACCATGTGAAACAAAACACAAAATTAAACTCTGTAAGTACAACAGAAAAATAAGCTAAAAATGAATTTGCAACAACCCTTTCAAAAACAATTTTTCTCCTTTTTTTTTTTTTTTTCAATTTACATTCAATTTTGAATTTCATGGTAAACATGTGAAAAAAAAAATTCTATTAATTTTTTTTTTTCTTGTTAAAAAGGACAATTTTTCGCATTTTTCAATCTAAATCTTTTAATGAATGTACAAACTTTAATTTTACGTATTACGACGTGGTTCTCAATAAAAGCAATTACGATTACGAAAAAGTAAAAAAAAAAAATCATGGTTGTTTTCGATTCTAAAATTGCAAGCAATATTTTAGGCCAAATGTATGATTCCAAGTCTTTTATTCATATATTTATATTGAGTCTTTTGAAGGATTTAACATTGTAACTGATAATACTTTGTTCGTTGGCGGTTTTAAAGCGAATCGAAATTAATCAAATCAGGAAATCTTTAAAAATTTTAAGTTTCTTAATAATCTTCTAAAATATAGGTAAAAAAAAATAAAATTCTTAAATTTAACATGGACACATGAAACTCATTTGAAATTTTTATTATTGTTATTCTTCATTTATTCAGATAGATAAAAAAGATAAAATCTCAACATCTTCCTTTATTTACAAGACAACACAGAGTTAATATGGAAAATCTGAAGGAAAAAAAAAATATATATGTATAAATATAAACTCAAAGACATAAAACATATGTGGGTTTGAAGGAAATTCTTTACCTTTTCAAGTGTATACAATATTTACATTTTTATTTTTTTTTTAAGAAATTAATGTTATATGTATTTCTTTTAAAAAATATAATGAATTTTTTCTTCAATTTTATATTTTCTCTGAATTTTAATGTCGCATACTTAAAATATACCACGAAAATATTGTTGAAGTGCGAATTCCTTTTTTTTCCCTTAAAAAAAATAATTGGCTTATAAAAGATCTTTTTTTTATGAACAAAATTATTTTAATGTCCGCACAATAAACTAATCAAAAATAATTTCTATAAAATTTTACGAAAGGAAGCAAACTTTGTCGTATTTGAAAAAAAAAAGAAGCAAATAGTGAGAAGCTGAGAAGAATTGAAAATTAAGTATCACAAAAATCAGAAATAAGAAGAATTTTAATGATCGACCTTTCAAAATTCGATTATTTTTATCAAATTGACAACTTTATAATGGAACACAATATTTTTTTAATTATACCGCAGTGCATAATCCCTATATCAATACACCTATCCCTCGTTTTACACGGGAGATACGTTCTTCATAAAACCGTGGAACTCGAAAAATTAATTTTTATATAGGAAAACCGTGTAAAGCGAAAAATCAGTCATTTATTTCATACAAAATACGAGTTACGACTATATTTAATAAAATATAATATAATAATATATTTAATAAAATATAATAATACCAATTTAATCATAGAAACATAAAAATTATTCAATTTATTTCTAAAATAAAAAATATGCTTAAAAATATCTTCTTCATAAAAACAAAAAAAAATGTAATTCATATAAATAAAAAAATATTAAATAAAAAATATAAAAACCGTCTCAGATCGAAAACGTGTTAAACGAGTACCGTGTTAAACGAGGGATAGGTGTAATAATAATTTCTTTAGTCGAATTTAGTCTAAGAATACGATATAAGTATTTTCTGAAATACCTGGCATACTAACCATCATTTCTGTGCTGAAATTCCTAAGAACAATTTTATTAGTCAGCCAAAGTTTAGGTTTGAATAAGTTCAAAATTGAAATTATATACACTACACATATATATGAAAAAGGATTTCGTTATACACATATTATCTGTATGTGAAACATTAATATTCAACACAATATAAAAAATTTAAAAAAAAGTTTCACAAGGACTTTTTTTATACAAAAAGAAAAATTTATTTGAAAAAAAAAAAAAATAAAATAAAATAAAAATTCTGAATGGATTTTATTCGATTATGTTAAGTTCACGTTACATCCATTAAAAGTTTTTTTATTGTACAAATATATATGTAATAGAATTTTACTCTTTTTATTCCCTATTTGAAATAAATATTTTTTATGATTACCTCCATTTAAAAAAAAAATAAAAAAATAAATTTCCTATTAAAAGAATAAAATAAAATAAAAAAAAATATATATATTATATTCATAGTCATACAAAAAAAAAATTGTTTTAAATAGAATTCAAAAATTGTTAAAAGAAGATGAACGATGTGTCAGAAGAAGGTGCACTCAAAGATTAAATTATATTCTTAAAAAAATCCTTCCTTTTTAAATTTCAAAAAGGAAGTCCTTAAGAAATTATAATTTTCAAGAAGCAGAAAAAAAAACTTATTCCTATTTTTTATTTTATTTTTTTTCATTTTTCATTTTATATTTAATTTTTTTTTTCTGTTTTTTTCTTTCTACTCTTCGTAAGTTTTCATTTAATGAGTGCATTTTGTGCATTTTTTTAAAGGTATACAAAATGAAGATATTAAAACTTTTAAATTGAAAACTTTTTACTTATACATTAGTATATAAATAAGTTAAGATTTATATGTAAAAAAAAAGATAAATATAAAAAATTACTTTTATATGGTTTAAATTTTGACATTTAGACGTGCAGTTATCATCATTCTGTATATTTGAACAATTTTGAATAGAAAGTACAATTCAATCTATCATAGTTTTATATGACTTTTAGACGGGATTGTTTTTGGTAAATTATTGATACTCTAGCCGTCTAGCATGAGAAAATTAATTAAATAATTGTGCAAATGAATATATAATTGAGATATGCATTGCTCGAGCTTTGAGTCCCTCCTTTAAAGTATAATTCCTTTAAGTTTTGGAAGAAGAACTCACTCGTAATTGTCTGCAATCAATCAAAAAGAAGGTTTTGTTAATATTTTTTTAAAGAAATTTCAATCAATATGTATTGAACTCAATTAAGGTATTGGCAAAGCGATATTATGACATATTGCTTTGGTATTGAGTTTCGAATTACTATCAGTTCTGAATAAACTTATATTACCATCAATTTGAATTTTAATATAGAATTTATCTCGCGTAACAAATTACATACATACATATGTATGTACAACTCCTAAAAAAAATTCAAAATGAAATTTAATTGGTTTGAATTTAAATTTCCAATTTTAACCTCCCTCGAGGTAAACTAAATTCAAAATAAAAAAAAAAATTCCGAATACTTAATTTTATATAATTACAAAGAAAAATATTATAATTTTTTCAAAGTCTAAAATTATTTAATTTTATTTTTGGAATTTTTGAAAAAAAAAAAAAAAAAAAAGTTTTTATGCAAATCGAAATATAAAAAAAATCCTTTTTAATGAAACAACAGACCAGAAAAAGGATTACAAAAAAATTTTATATTTTTTTTTGCATAAATTTTATTTTCCAAAATAAGAAAACCTAGTAATTTTCTAATCACATAAACCAACCATGTAATTATGTTCAAAAAAAAAAAAAAAGAAGAAGAATGTATAAAGTCTACCTTTACTTTTTGGTTTTGAAGAATACTTTTTTTTTTTTTTTTCAAATAACGATTATTATAAAATAAAGTTGATCAGATCTGGTTGAACTTTGTAACAAAAGCAAAATTTTTATGAATTTTTAAATATGTGAATTCAAAACTAATGTGTTAAAGACCAAGAAATAATTATCGAGAAAATATTTTCTTGTGAAATTTTATAGATTATGAACCTGGAAATGGATTACTCTCTGGTTTCTATAAATTATTGTACTAATTTATAACTCACTGTCTAGCGTAAAATTTCCCTTTTTCCAAATAACAATGTTGTGTTGGAGATTTCGAAAATGTTTGCTCATTTACAACAATTCATCATTTCCTGTATTTACTCTTCAAGTAAATAAAGCTTTTAATCAAAAATATTCAATCAGAAAAACTCAACTTTACTTATTCTCTTATGAACATTTCCCTAACCAATCCTAAACATAATAAAAAGCCCTTCATATTAATAACTATATGACTGACTTATGTAACAGACACATAATTTAGAGAGATTATAAACTATGTATAGCAGTCAAAAAAATTGTTTCGAATAACTCATTATTTCATATCAGCACTGTAAAATATTTTAACATGCGAATATTTCTGATTAAATGAAAAAAAAAAAGAAAAATTTTACATCAGAGCCATGTCAGTCCAAATAAGATTTCATAAATGTTATAAAATAAAAAAAACTAAGCCGAAAAAAGATACTGAACAAAAGAATGTGCATAATATATTCTTTTTCAAAAAAAAAAAACCTTCTCAAATTTAAAATAAAATAATATTTCTTCTTGTTGTACTACCTTCAAATTTTTTTAAAATCCCCGAAATTTTCGATTCTTTTTTTTTCTTTATCCATTAAAAAAAAAATTGTTGTTATATGTTTTTGAGTACAAGGTGTTGTTGTTAAAATAATATTCTCTATAGTGTTATGCATATTGTACACATACTATATATTTTTAATTAATTATGAATATGATTCAAACCTTGTACACTTATAATTGAACAAAATATTTTTCTAGATTGCTTTTAATTTTTTGCTCACTTCGTTTTGCGTCATTCTGTGCTTTATGTTATGTACTTCTACTTTAATTTTGCTTGATTATTAATGACAACAGCTTAAAAAAAATATTAAATTTGGCACAACACTAAGCTCTCGATATGTAGTTTTCTTACGAGATGGTTTAATAGCAAAATTCACATTTCCAAAACGCTGTAAATATATGTTTGTTGTTGGCTTCAAGAAAATTGCTCCTCATGAAAAGACGTGCAACACAAAATTTTGGAGCTTTCTACCAGAAAACCTATGAAAAAGTATAGTATGGGCCAAAAATAAAGTGTATAGCAAAAAGTATACATTCATTAAAAGCATCAAAAAAACATGAAGAACTCTAAATTCGCTAAATTTGAAGAACTCAGTAAGGTTATTTTTCAATAGCATTTAGAGACAGATATATAGTAAAATGTATCTAAGAAGTGAAAAAATATTTGTGGAATTGGATTAAGATCGCAATTCAATTGAATATAACTTATTTAGTATTAATAATTCTATATAATCTTCAATATCTTTATTTTTGTCGAAAAATTACTTAATCTTCAATACTACTATGTAGTGTAATACAACTTCCTTACTCATAGCACCTATTTTTTGACAATTCTACAATTTTATTAATATTTTACCACAAAACTTAAACACCCTGTTTCCAATTCATTTTCTTTGTGCATAAAAGATACTTTCGGCATTTCAACCAAAAATATCAAAAAAAAAAATAAATATTCAACCAACAACAAAAATTTATTGGAATATTTAATTTTGGGTTTAATGTTGGATAAAACAGATTTTTTTTTTTTAAATCGGGTTTTATTTACCTGCTTTTATTTTTACTTTTTTCTTTTTTTTTTTTTTACATTACGATTGTGTCCGACCATTTTTTTTTTTCTTTCTTTCTTAACTTTTTTTTTTTTTTTTTAAAAAATAATGAAGGAAAAAAGATACACACATCCTGTCTTCAAAATGAAAAAAAAAAACAAAACAAGTCGTATATTTCAAAATTTTACAAAAAAAAAATTTATAATAATAAACAAAAAAAAAAAAGTAAAAGAGTTCGCTGTTTAAAGAAAAAGAAGAAATTTTTTTTTCTTTTTTTTTTCAAAAATAAGATTTATGAGTTTTTGAATTTTTCAAAAAATATATAATATATGCTTGTACATACATATTAAATATGTATCTATACAAAATTTTATTCTGATTATGGTTTTTTGATAAGATACCTATGTTGTTATTTTTCAGCTCATAAAATTGCAATAATGTTTTTTTTTTCTCAACCAACATAGAAAATTTTATGTACATGTTCTTTTTTTTTTTTGATCGATTACCTAAAATGATTTTGAATTGAATTTCCCTATTAAAATCTAAATATTTTTCACCTGAATGTAAATAATGTTTCAATATCAGATTGCAAAGGTAAGTGCCTATAATAAAATTCAGCATATGAATGTTTATAGATAGTGGTAGAACAATCAAAGTTACACTATAATTTTAGATTCTATTAATTTAAGGATGTGATATATTTAGTATAGAATATATGTATTTTAAATAATATTTTGGAAATTCTTTCACAACAACTTTCTTTAATAAATTTTATAATACTGGAGATCAAGATTCTAATTAATTATTATGACTGGGACCTAAAGTAGCATTTTAAAATAATCGAAAAATCATTATTATGGAATCATTAAAAATTATTGATACTTTTTTTTTTTCAATTCTTGTAACTATAGGTACACTGAAAAAAATAACTCAATGAAAAATAAGATATAAAATAAAGCAGAAAGATTATAACTAAAATTTCTTTTATGATAACTTGTTTTTTCCAACGAAAAATAAATTGCATAAAATATTTTTTTTATACGCAATAAGAGTTTCTGAATTTTATGTTATTATTACTATAATTATATCAACAGATATGTATATTAAAAACTAAAAGGACAAACTTTTTTTGCTATGACAAAGAGCCAATGTTGCTAAAGTCATCCGCTTGTTCAATTTGACCTGTATAGTTAGCAAGAGATACACAAAAATTAGAAATACGGCTGCTATGCTATGAAACAGCAGTGTATATATTAAAAGTTTACAATATACTTATATAGAAATTATCTTTTTATACTTATAGAAGATAGTTAAAATTTCAAGGTGTTTGCAAGGATTCTTAGCTCTTGTATTTTTTTTTTTCTCTAAAAAGATTATCTAAAAACAATAAGGTTGTAAAACAATTATCCTCTAATGAGTAATAAATATTATTGAAATTTTTGTAAACAAAATAAATGTACTAATATAATAATAATAATACCTTGAATATGCCTTAAAAATATCTGTTCATCATTGCCCTCAAAGACATTATTAAAAATTAAAAAAAAAAAGAGAAGAAAAATTAAAAATGAAAGTGGTAAAACAACATAGAATTATGAGTCTAAAATTCATATACCCATCATAGTATCTCTACATGAGATAATTTATTTTCATAATTAACATTACAGACTTAAATAAAATAAAATAAACTCTTTTTTTTTATCTTCTTCTTCATTATATTCTTTCCATCATCCCTTTTATATTAATCTCATTTTAACTTTCTTATAATATTTATTCGATTATTATTATAATAATTATTATTGTGAGCGAGCAACAGTTTAAAAAAAAAAACTTCATGGTTTTCAAAATAAAAATGTATATGCATATAATAAATATATTTTTTCAATACCAATTTTAGGTATATTTTATATTATTAAGCAATTATATAATAAAATTATGCAATAATTAAGAAACTTTTTATAAACATATTGTACATCTATAAATAGATATTTTTTATATGTTGTATGTTACCAGATGATTGGTTGACAGAAGTTGTAAGCTTTTTTGACAACACACTATCTCTATCTATATAGTTATTGGAATCACTCGTTTCATTTTTACACACCTAAAAAAACACTTTGTTCAAGAAATATAAAATATAAATAATACCACACGGTGGAAATTGAATTTAGAACTTTATATGTAAAGATAATAAATAACAATACCGCACTACTCACGGGAGACATAAGTTAAGCATCTCAGCTTGGAAATATTATGGCTTAGAGTATTTTAAGGAACACAAAACCAAGATTATTAAATTTTATATAATTAGTTCTGCTGAAAGTCTAAAATAATGCTCGCCTGTTCATAATTATGTTATCTAAGCTTTTGGCATATATTGTATCTTTATGTAAACTTCCTATAGTATCTTTTTTATATTATGAAAAACTAAAACTCTTTAAGTGAACCGTTTCTCATAATAAATCCCTAACTTTTTTTCACTTTTATATTTTAATAATAATAATAATAATAATATACCTAAGATCAATGTAAATTTTTAAATTTTCATTAAAATAATGTTTTATCTGAAGATTTTTTTACCAAAATACTTTTTTTTTTATTTTTCTTGTATAAAAAAAATAAGAAAATCAAAGAAAAAACAAAAATTATTTATTTCAGATCCATAACAAAATTTTATCACTCATATTATTATATGAGTAGAGTGTGTGTATGTATCGTCACCTTAAAAACCAAACCATCGTCAACTTCGTCATCGTCGTCGTCGTCTTAATAGTAAATTAAAATGCGTTTAAAAATGCGAGTTTATTTTTATTTTAATGAAAAATATAAAACAAGAAAAAAAAAATTATAAAAGAAAACGTTATGTGCTTTGGGTACACTTTTGGATTTCGATTTTATTACAATGTGTATACATGTGCGTGCCGTTGCCTTGTCTTTCATTTTAGTTAACTTTTTTTTTTTCTTTTTTTAAGTTTTTTTTTTCTTATACATATATATACCTACATGGGTAGATATAAAATTTTATTTTTTTTTTTGCTTTAAATATGTTTCTTCATTTTTGCTTTTAACTTGCCTGCCTGCGTGGGTAAACTCTATAATAAACCTGTAGCTAAAGGCTAAAATAAAAATATATACATATATATAATTTTTTTTCTTATCTACATACAGTTTTATAATAATAAAAAAAGTAGGTATTATATATTTATATGTTTGTATAGTTAAATTTTCTATATTGGTAATAAAAACGAAGTTAAGGTGGTTCTTAATATCAGAAGAAAATAAAACTTTTGAAGAAGTTAGAAGTTCATAATTAGAATTAAATATAAAACAAAATTTACTTATGTTAATTATGATAAATAAACATTTGAAAAATAATGTTTACATGAAATAGGATAAGAATTCGACTTCTTACATATATCATAATCATAGTTGACATAATAGTTCTAGATTCCAGAACGGAATCTTCCAAAAAAAAATCATTATAACTAGGCTGGAATATTATATATTTGTCCATTTAAAACGAACTAACCAAGTTAAAATAATATTAATTCAGAAAAAGTTAAAGTTTTCAATGTATGTATAAAAAATATATATTTTTGGTGTATAGCAACTTTTGCTACAATTCATTTGCTCTACATTTTTGGGCTATTAATGATAAATACAAGATTTTGACTTATACTGCCATATTGAACATCTTAAAAAACAAAAAAAATTATTTAAAAATTAGTTAAAAAACAAAAAAAATATGTTGCCCTGAAAATATGCTGAATTGTAAGCTAGGATAATTTTTCACACCATTGTATTTATTTTATGAAAATATAGTTGGTCTGGATATCTTTTTACTACACGATATTAAAATTTCTATCACAATATTATTTTATATTAGACTTGAATTAAAAATTGAATAATTTTTTATTAAATTTTTAATTCATTCTACCTACCAATTTTTTTTTTTTTTTTTTTAAGAATATAAGAAAAATATATGTGTGTTTTATATGTACGTTATTATATATATAGAAAAGGAATGATAAAGTAAAAATTCATTAAATGAAAAAAAAAAAGTATATTAAAAGGGCGAGGACTGAGGAAATCGAACACCTGCAACATGCAAAGTATATAGTATATTCTTAAGTTTAGTTTAAAAAAAATAAAAAAATAAAAAATAAATAAATATTATGAAAATTCAAAGTTTTAATATTAAGTATATTTTTTTTTCTATGCATCTTATGTACATATGAAGTTTAAGTTTGAAACAGTCAGAGTAGTTTTGTTTAAAAAAAAAAAAGCGAGTAAAAAATAAATGAACAAGTCCAATTTTCATATCAATATTATTTTATACATATATGCATAATGTACATAAATATATACTTATGTATATTTATTATTTTATATATTTTGTGCTTATAATTTTAGAAACCAGTCAGAATAATGGGGATATTGGAAGGGGTTATAAAATAAAAAATATTTTGTACGTCTTTTTTTTTACAACATTCAAAAAAATAAAATAAAAATTATTGTATGGCAGAGAGAAATTTATTTATTTATTTATATTTATTTTTTTTTTTCACATATAAAATTGTTTGCAATCATTTATAAACATATGCAAGACAGTTTTATAATATATAAATATTTTTTTTGTTTTTCGTACATTTAATTTCTGAGAATTTTAAAATTGTGATTATTTTTAGGGGATATTTTTTTTTTGCAGTTTTTAAAGATAAAAAATATCTAATTTTGCGATTTTTTTTTTTTTTCGAATTCAACTTCCAACGATATGAAAATATGTTGAAGTCAAAAAATTTTTCAAAAAATACAGTTTTAAATTTTTGTAACAAATTTAAACGGAACAGTTGGTATAAATAATCTTAGTAAATAGTTAATAGTTATTGAGGAAAAATTAGAGAAACAAAAATAATTATTTGTTTAAGTGGGAAGGGAATGTTTTCAAATAAATTTAATTCAAAATTGGCGAAATTTTTATTCAAAGAATGTGCTTGTTGAATGGAAACTCTTTGCCAATACAACATAAATTTCCTTCTTTAAATTCACTAAAATGGAAAATTCAATCTAAAATTCTTCCATTAAGATTTCAAAGAACAGGTATAAATTTAATTTTTAATTCCAACAATTTATTATCAATAATAAAAAAAATAACCAATTATTTCAAAACCCATTCAGAAAATACAAATTTTTTTTTTTTTTTGTAAATTTTAATTATTATTTTCAGAACCACTAAAATAGTTTACAAAATATGAGCGTAACATTTTAAAATTAAACATTATAAACAAAATGCAGAAAAGATAAGTTCATTTGATTGACAGAATATTGATTTCTAGATTATGTTATCAAATAGCACACACATCATTGAAACTTTTATCAAAAGCTAAAAACATGTTGTATAATTTTTTTTTTTTAATTATTGATTCGTTTTCGTTTAATTCTCTGAATTCTAAATTTAAATCGTTTTCATAAGTTAAGTGGTCCAAATTAAGTATATATGTAGTATAACAAATATTTTAATCTCTAAAAGTTTGTAATGTAAATTTGAACTTTAATCATAATTTTTCTTTTCAACAGTTGATTTTGATACTAAAAGATACTGCCAAAATAATGATGTTGTAAAGATACTGTTGTAGTTTTTACCAACCTATTATAGTAAATAAACAAAAAAAAAATTTATCTGTATTTTTAGTTCACATAACAGCCAGATATATTGAAACGAAAATGTTGTCTCGTTTTGTTTAATTTTAACATGTTTGGCATTTTTACGCAGAACTAAGAAATTTATTCAGTTATAACAAAAAAAGTCAAAGATAATTTACTTTCCGATTAGATAAACTATTTTAGAATTTTTTATTTGTTTTTTTCTTTTGAAAAGTTAGGGAAAAAAGGAAGTTTTGATTAGATAAATATACATTTTTTATGCATTTCGTATTATATTATTTAACATGTACTTATGAAGCTCATAATAATAAATAATACTATTTTAGGAACATACTTAACGTCCTGTTCGTATTCATTCGTTCTTATGTTATTCTTTAAAAATCGATTTGAAATTATATTAACAACAAATTTTTTTTAACATCATAGTTAAATTATTTTGAAAAATAATATATAGGTACTTAAAAATAGAATTTTAGTAAATCAGAATTAGCTATTATCCAATTGTTGAATTTTGATTTCTCACCTTTAGCAGAAATTCGAGCTTATCAGACACTTTAAAGCTATTTGTGACTAGTGCAACACTTTGTATGTAATATGTTATTTAGAATACATTTTTTGATAGAAAATCGACTTTTTTGACATTTTTGACATTGATAAATTTAAAATACTTGAATTAGAACAATTGATCTTGATGGCCCAATTTTAATGTAGGAATTCCAAAATTTAGCTTTAAGTTCGAAGAAGCATTAAACTTATAAAATGTTAACAGTTTTTTTTTTAATATAAATATAGTTATAAAATTTTATGCAAAAAGATAATCTTGACCATCATCATTGTATTTTAAGCGCATTAATCCCGCAGGATTAAAACATAAATTTTCTATTCCTATCATATGCAATTTATTCAATTCGAAACGGCTACCGTTAAATTGCGTTAGATGAACACTAGATGTGGATGGATAAAAGAAAATTATAATTTACAGCATAAACTGTTATTGTTTTTCACAATTTTATGATTTTCTTAGAAAATAACACAATTTTATTTATCCATAAACAAAACTTTGTTTTTATATATATTTTTGGTATCAAATATCCCATATATATATATTCCATATTTATACAACTCATAATGTACATATATAAATATAAACTTTTATATGGTTAAAGATTCGTTGGAGGTCTTTTTCTTAGCCCGCCAGCATATGTTTTTGCTTCTTTTCATTTTCTATATACAGTTTTTTTTTTGTTTTTTATCTTCTTTATATTATTAATTTTTTTTTTTTGTTTTCATAAAAATTGAAAATTGTTTTTAGAAAAATATTAAAGTACGTATACATATATTATGTATATTATGTACATTTACATCATTCCACACTGAAACTTAGGTATCCATTTACATTTTACAACAGATAGTTGGTAATAGAAGTTTTGGTCTTATGAACTAAAGTTTTCTTCCAATACAAAATAAAAATTATTTCTGCGTATGATGAGTCAGATATCTTCGCACTTTTTGCTACCTACACATATTTGCATTCAAAAAATTTTATTTCTTTTTTTTTCAAAAGCTTTATTCCTTAATGTTCAATATCCAAAGATTTGGTTTAATTCGTCTTAATTTATGGACAATAAAAATTATTTGGATAATGGAATCAATTTTTGTATAATCCGGCAAAAGCATATAGTGATAGCATTCATTTTGGTTAAAAAACCAATGACTTTTTTAGTCAAATTTGTTCATTGCATTAATTTTAGTTCCTATTTCATTCAAATGAGACAACAAAAACATAAAATATAATTGTTTGTTCAAGGAGCTCATTCCAAGAATTTTTATCAATTTAATACCACTATTAATGTCGTAATTTAAGGAAAATGTCCCATTTATGTTATAAAAATAACAAAAGAAAAATAATTCCAACCAAACAAGATTTTTATATTAAAAAAAAAGCGCGTATATTCGATTTATTTTTATTATTTTTCACCGATAAATTTTAGAGTTCTACGCTGTATTACTTAGCAAAATGTGGGCATTTTTTCTTCATATTTATCTTATATGAATGTAATATACGACGACGGACTTATATAAACATTATATATGAAGCAAATATTCCTTATTACAAGCATATAGATACTAACAAACTTATATGTACATATTTTATAAAATAAATGAAAAAAATAGAAAACATATGCACTTTATACTCGTTGCATAAAATTTATTATTAAAAAAAAAAAAGAAGTATGTATCTTAATAAAAGTATATCTACACATGTGTATCTTGCTCTTCAAGTTTGTTTTTCCATGAAGCAGTTTTTAATTAAAAATTTAAAATTCTTTAAAAATTCATATACAATTTTTTTTTTAAAGAAAAAACCAGAATAAGAATTGTCTGGCGACATTAGTCTCAGAATTTATTCACTAAGGAAAATCTTGTCATTTAAGGAAAATTCATTTTTATCTTTTAATTTTTCTAAAAAAAAAAATAAATAAATTGACATTAAAAAGAAATTTTTTAACTATAAAATAATTACAATTTTAACATGGCTTTAATAAGTATATATATATACATACTCAATCAATTTGTGTTACAAAATCGTGGTTATTATTTTGCAACTCGCAGCAAAGAATCAAAGAATAAGATACATAAAACATTGAAATTTCGGCACTTTTAACTTTAAACAACATTTTCATTCAAAGTTGTATATATTTTGTTTTGCCCGTCAAACAAGAATTATATTTGTTGGGAAAGATTTATTGGAAAAGAGGGATTCGAATTTAAAATATACTTTATTCTGTTTTCTATTTTTTGATAAATTAAAAAATTCTGGACTGTAAAAGTAAGCAATCCTGACATCAAGTTTGTGGCTTTTTTTAGCAAATAATCGAAATTTAATGAATAAATTGCCTGGCTAATATATAGATAAATTTTTTCAGTTCAATATTAAACTTTTTTTATGTCCGTCAAGCGGCGATGAAATGTTTTATTTAAATTAAGAAAATTTAATTTAAATTTTCACTTATTGTTAACTATCTTTTTATATCTTTTCATTGGAATTTTCTTTAAAAAAAAAAATTTAATATATTATAAATAATTTCGAAATATTTTGAAAATGTTACCATGGTTAGAGTTTTTTAATTCAAAACTTATCGCTTTTGAGAAATTTCAGCCATTAAAGAAAACTTAAAAGTTTAATATTAATATATATAAAATCATTATTTATAAAATTAAGTTCATGCATTGCGTGCATTTTACTGTTTACAAACCCCAAGAACTCAATTTCCATATGTCCTTCATATATATTTTTTTTTATTTTATTTTCATATTTTTTCATTTTCATTTTTATTCTTCACGTTTTAAAAAGCAAGACATAGTTATTTTAACTTCTTGTTTGTAACAAAAAAAAAACCTTAATTTTGTAATAAAAGTTTATCTTGAAATAAACCAAAAAAAAATTAACACAATAAATTGTATAAGAATGAGAAAAATATAGAACTTAAGAAAACTGCGAAAGCGCTGCAGAAAATATAAATATAAACATGTACAAAAAAAACTTTATAAATAAATTTGATAGTCAACTTATTCGAATAAATTGAAAATTATTGAGTATTTATATTTTTAGTCGAATATAGCTAATCATTTTATCAGTAATATTAGTGGAATTAAGGAAAAACTTCGATAGTACATCTAAAGCTCAAGATTCTGACTGAAAATAAATTTTTGAAATCTAGTCTATTTTTTACCAAGCTGTTCAAGCATTACACTAACTGACAAAAATTAATAAAATATTTTTTTTTGTGAAATTGAATTCAAATTAATATCAATTTGAAGACCGAAAATAACAGTGAAAAATTCCAGAGCTTAAAAAAAGGCCAAAAAATTATCCAAAATGATTAGATTTCAAGTACTTTAAATAGTTAATTAATTAACCGGTCAAAAATTATTATAGTCAATAATCATTGCTTCATTTCGATTGATCGAAGGAAATATTTGGCAAAAGATAAAATAAGTCATTAGTAAACTATTACAATTTTTTTTTTTACTTTTGTTTTTAGTCTTCTTTAGATTTAGTTCTTTAGATTTATATATAATAATGTACTAAGTTTTATTTATTTTTAATTTTTTTTATATAGAATTTTAAATCTAGTCACAAACAAGCAATTATTTGATGATGTCAAACTTTAAAATACACTCTCCCATACGATTTTCTGCAAAATTTTTCAATTTTTTTTTCTCTGCATTTTTTGAATAAAAAAAAATATAAATATAATATTGGATATTATTATTGTTTGTTGTGAATTTTGTTTTTCGTTCGTAAACTCATATTTATACTACATACTATATTCGTATACACTGTGAATAAAAGTATCATGAAAAATATAATACATTTTAATTTTTTTTTTGCATTATTTTAGATCAACAGACTTTATTTAAGAAAAATAGGGTCGTTTCTTGCATTAACAAAAAAAAAAAGTTTGTTTTTTTTTTCTCTGTTTTTAATTTTTGAAATTGGAAACTGAATAAGGATGGTTCATGAATTCTTTTATTATTAATTTTTTTTTTTTTTTTTTTGTTAGAACAAACGAAGTGAAATTAAATACTTTTGATGAGTTTTTCATATAAAAACTCTATAATGTACGGAAAATTCATATCATATTTACTTTTTAAAATAAAAATAATAAAAAAAATAATATATATATATATAAAGTCCAAATCATATACTCTTTTAATTCCCTTTCAGATTCATCCATATACTCGATAATAATTAATATTTTGAAATATTTGTGTATAAATAATGAAAAAAAAAAAAAAACATTGTAATTAATGAAAACTTAATATCGGTTGCATTGCATTGTATTTATCAATTTATCCTGTGTCTAAGATTTCCTTCAATAGAGGTTGTTCAACCAAACAAAGAACAATTGGAGCCCTACTACATAACAAAATAACTTAAAATATAAAATTTAAAACAAAATTTTCTTCGATTTCTTTTAACATTTTGTTTTTTTTCATGTCAATGCAATTGTACATATAATAAGGCCCGACAGTCCATTATTTATGAAATATTGTCCGTTTATCCAAAAAAAACTAGAATTTTTCTTTTATATAAAAATAATGCGTAAAAATGGTACCAATATTAGATTAGAGAGACATATCTGGTTGTTGATTTATAAGTTAAATATCATAGTTAATTATTTATATTTTTGAGCAAAAATCCTCGGCAGTAAAAAAGGATTTAACTATTTTATTTAAACGCTATTTATTTTGCAAAAAACTATGATCATAATTGATTAAAAAAATTTTAAATAAATATGTATCTACGCAGTGTATATTGTTACTTGTTAGCAATAAAAAGCACAGTATAGTAGCATATTTGAAGGATTTATTTTTTCAATAAAAATAAATAAATAACATGCAGTATTGATGTATGTAGTATGTTGATATTGTATCACTTATGCGTAATAATCGGGTGTGCGTACAAACATGTTTTTATACTTCAGCTTGAAGTTCTTGTCTATGTAGGGCAAAAAATTTAATTATTGGTTTTATAGTACTACTTTTTTGAAAAAAAAAAAAAAAATAATTATATGTAGTTATTACTACTTGAAATTTTTAGCTATTTCTAATAAATGTACCTACTAACATTACTATTCCATTACTAGCGCTATTTATTTAACTATTTATTCACCATAATATTAAAAATTATTCAAAAATTGAGTCCACTATTTTGAAAGTTATTTTGTCTTCTTTTTGGGGTAAACATGTAGCGAGAGTTGTTAAACTAGCAAGAGTTAAGCCTTAATCCATTAATTAATTGAAACAAAAATTTTCAAAATCATGTTAATTTTAGCTTGCGAATTGAACAATTCAGGTCTTAATAAACATTTTCGTGCCAATGTTATTGAAAATGATGATTGGTTAATCAGTTAATTTCTATATTTGGCAATATTGCATTTGGCAAACATTTCGATAGTATAAATTCGTTAAATTCTGGAGTCCTGATTTTTTAAGAATTTTCAGAATATTTATTAGCTTTAAAAAAGTTTGTGAATAAAAATCCATTTTATTTTTAATTTTATTTTATATATGTTTTTGTATTTTTATTTAAATTTTCATTTTTCTTTTGAATTATTATTAATTTTTTTTTGTGTTTTTTGTTTTTATAACATTTTCATTGATTTTGTTTTTATTTATTTTTTATTTTTTTTTAACATAAAAGTATCATAATTTTTTCCTTATACTACAAATATTGACTTTTTTTTTTTAATATAAATTCAATTTTTATTTATATATTTTTTATGTACAAAATAAAAAATTATAAAAATAAAAAATAAAAATAAATTTCATTGAAACGATTTCACTAAATCAAATTTAAAAGGCATTTCTTCGTTTTTATTTTAATTTTTTTTTTTTTTAAATAAATGAAACAAAAATATAATGTATTAAATTTCATAAAATTAAAATAAAAAATTTAGTCAAATTTACTTATTTTTTTTTTATTTTTTTGAAAATAAGCTTTCATTTATATAACAAAACAAAAACAAAATTTCGTAGTACATAATATAGTATTAAAGTTAATAATTTCGAAATTTAAAAATTGTTCAAAAAATAAGTGATTAGCGTTCTTGATGAATTTGAGCTGTTGAAAAAATTCTTTATAGATGATTCGCGCAGATATTTTGTGATTAAATTTCAATGTCATTTCGATTGAAATTTAGTATTTAGTTGTAAGATGTTGAGATATCACAGATCATTTAAAAATTATTTAAATCGATAATAAATAAATAAAGAAATTTTTAACTTATATAATTTACGAATTTGATTTAATGTATGAGTTTTAATTTAGGAATTGTTGTCCATTTCTTTTAATCTCAATTGTGTCTCAATATTCATTCCTTCTGTTAAAATCGAGTTCATATATGTATTTTCATATCATTCATTTGATTATTTATTAACGTTCACTAAATTTATCTCTATAATTCTGATTTTTTTTTCAGTACATTAATTTATAAATAATTCAGTTAAAGTCAACTACAAGCCGAGCTTGAATAATATAATTATTTCTTTGTAGAAAAGGTTTAAGCAGATACTTTATAATTTTTTAGAATAATTTCATTTAGAAAAAGAAGAAAATTGGAAATTGAAATCGATTTAATTAATTAACTGAAAATTATTGAAGAAAATAAAATTGATTAAACCAACATTTGTTACATCTTCAGTTATAAGAGCCACAGAATGACCTAATTTAAAATACCAAAACTGAAGCCAATAAATTGTGAATAGTGCTTAAAAGTAAATGAATTATTATTTTTAACTATATCTCTAGCACCATATTTGTGTAGTTACCAGGGATATAAAAAAAAATAAGCCAATAGGTGGTTAAAATTTTTTTTTAACATTGACATTCGGTTTTTTTATAAAAATTAATTTCTTAATCATATGTAGATAGTATGTGAAAATATTTAAGATTATATGCCTTATCCCAAAAACATTTACTCGAACATTTGAAACGTAAATTTTTTGAATTAAGAATGAAAATATCTAATTCTAATATTTTAGATTTTAAAATTTACTTGAAATCTTTAATATCTTATACCTAGTTACTATAACATTGGAATAGAACCACCTGTTGAAAATGTACTTAATTGCTTCAATGCAACTTCTTATTATTTGAACAATTTTTCGTCTTTTAATAAACATAAATTTTTTAACATAATTTCTAATTTTTTAATTACAAAAAAATATTTATTTCTTTTTTATATATAAAATTTTATTTTATCACAATTTGAGAAAAAATTTAAAAAATAATTATTTTTTTCTCCATTATTATTTTTATTCTAAATTAAAATTGACTTAACAAGAATTTAATATATAAATTTCAATTAAAGAAAAAAAAAATCATAAAAATAAAATTAATATAATAAACATTGTTATAAGTAAATTGTTATATTTATTTACAGAAGAAAGTACAATATTATTTTATAGTTTTAAGTTTAGTACGTATTCATTGTTAATTTTTTTTTTGTTTTTTTCCTTTAATTTAGTTAATAAAAAACTAAATTCTGACGATCATTTTCAAATAAATTATCATATTTTATTCCTTAACAGGCATAGATGAATATATAATATTAAAGTCAAATTTTGTATAAGGTTTGAAATAAGCAATTATGTGTGACCAAAAGTTGTTAATATTTTTGCCGTTTTTTTAAGCTAATTTGTTACAAAATCCTGCAAGAGAAAATCTCTAGAATTTAAGTAATTAGAATAAAGATTGTGTTTCAATTTAAATGTAACCGAAGGATTACATTAAGCGCCGAAGTCTAGATATAGAATTATCTAATTGTTCCCAAAAGAAAATTCAAATAAAAATGTATAGTGCAATTCATAAATGCTTTTTTTTTCTCAAACTACGAATACAAAATATGTCATTTTTATAATATATGTATATGTGCTCATTTTTTTTTAATAACTTTGGTTTTCGGTTTTTATTTTTCGCTAATGACTATTATATATATTTATTAATAAAAAGGAAAATTCCGAAAAAATAATTTGTCAAAAGATTTAATTTTAATTTTATTTCCAATATGACTTTAAAAAATGATTTATCCTTTTTTAAACGTTTAAAAAAAAAAAAAATTATGATTTCTAATTATACGTGAAATATTTTAAATTGCCAACATTAACCAAATAGATTCATCAGATATTTAAACGAAGAAAAACTAAATTGTAATTGAAAATATCATAAACTTCACTTTTAAAAAATTTTATTTCGGAATTTTAATCCTTGTCAAAATAGGTGTGAGTGATTAAATAATTTAAAAAAAAACAACTACAAGAAATTTTCACAAATTTTTTGAATAAACATTATGAATATTTGTTTTCAATTCATTAAATATTTTGCATATAGATTCAATGGTTACACCACACATTCTTGTTGAGTTGTTAACATTATTGGCGCGTAACAAAATTACTATAAAAATTCAGCTAGTCTTGGTACTTATTCAATTGCAATATAATTGAATAACGTAAAATTTATGATGCAAATAATGATAGTAATTTTATCAATTTTTCATTTTGGTAATATAAATCAAATGAAATGAGTTTGATGTGAAAATTTCTTACATGTATGTTCTTTATATAATTTAATTTTATTGTGTACAATATAATTTTATTTTTAATTTTTATAAATGTGTATTCAAAAAAATATAATCTTATACCATATAACATATTTTTGACTAATTTTGTTATTATTATTCATGTAAATTTTCTGTGATAGGAGCTATTAAATATAACATGGACAGAACTAGATTATCTTTTTAAATTGGAATTTTATTTTATTTTATTTAGTATACATTTTTCATTCTTTCAGGTTAACATTTCATTGTTTTTTTTTTTTTTGTTTTTTTTTATTTTGTATTGAAAATTATGGTTGGTTATTATATGAATTAGTTCATTTACTGAATACCTAAACTTTATACAGAAAGTTAAAAAAAAATATAAAAAAAAAATGTTTAATTTAAATAGTTATTAATTTTTGTTTTCTGAAATTTGCACAAGTAAAAAAGGATGAGAAAAATCTTGAAGTAAACTAAATAAATTCAGTATCTACTGATGCCTAAATTATCAATTTTTTTACAATTGTATGATAATTTAAAGATTATAAAGAAAATTTTGATACTACACTATATATTATCATTAGGCAATAAATTCATGTAATTTTATTTACTTTTATGATAAAGGAAATTTTTACGACCAAATTCATTAATATTTTATTTTCAAAATAAAACGCTAATAAACCTACTGAAAAATTGATGATATATTAAAAAAATTTAGATTTTTATCATTTCAGAGTTCAAATTGACCTGTTTTCATACCATTATTATTTTTCAATATTTTAATTTCAAAATAAAATCAGTTTGATTTCACAACAGATATTTATCATAATACTATTTATATAATGTTATGATTAAAGAAATGCATTTAAATGCAGAATGGAATAAAATTCAGAATGCAACTATGTTTTTATACAATAAGCAGAATTATGATCTATGGGCAAAATTTTTCAATGTTATTTTATTATTTTGTTGATTTAATCACTCCATAAAATTTTCATTAGAAATGCTATTTTTTTCTTTGCTTAAAAATTGTAATTTCAAATCAACATTTATAGAATTTGTTTAAAAAAAAATGTATTTCCTTTTAAAGCTTTTGTTTGGATTAGTGTATTAGATAAGCTAAAGACCTAAAGTTTTCTTCCAGTTATAAACATTATTAATATTGAAAATGAAATATTTTAATTTCGGGAATTTGGTAATACTAAAATCAGATTTCAAATCAATTATTCTATATTTCAAGATACGAAGTTTTTAGATTTGTACAATTTTATGTAATTTTATGGGCTTATATGGGTTCTATTTGTTGTTTACTTCAAGATTTTCCTAACTTAAAAATTTGTAATAAAAATTTTAAAATGATTAGATTCAATCATTTTCTACTGAGCAGTTTCTAAACTTGGCTTACTTTTAAATGTCTTTCTTCATGCAAAAGTTAAGAAATTTTTTTATTTTATATATGGCCAAAATGAAATAAAAAAAATTAAAAATTAATTCCATAATCAACTCATCATCTTACAAGCCATAAGCCTAAATTTAATCGGCCAAGTTTTGGCAATTTCATAATTATATCTAAGCCTTTAGATGAAATTTGTGTGCAACCATATAAATCAATGGATTTTAATGATAACAATTCTTCGGAAACATAACCTAAACCTTTATCAGTTATTCTATTACATTGGCCAATATTTAATGTTTCTAATTCTTTTAATGATTTTGCTATTTTTTCTAATCCTTCATCACTAATTTGACATTGATTTAAACTTAATGATTTTAAGTGATCCAAACCATGCGATATATGATTTAATGCATGATCTGTTATTTTATCACAAAAACTTACATCAAGTGAATTTAATTGATTACATCCTTCAGTTAAGTATGCCATACCAATATCAGAGATATTATCACATGATCTAAGATTAAGTTCTTCTAGCTTAGGCATTTTAGCTAAATGTTTCAAACCACTATCCGTCACAGATACACAAAAACTTAAATTAATTTTTTTTAATGAAACTAAACCATTTGCTATATGACCCAAGGCTTCATCGCTTAACCTCTGGCAATCTTGTAAGCCTAGACTTTCTAATTCTAGATTTCCTTCGGCAGTTTCTTTACTTAAACCAGCCAAATGACCAATACCTTGATCACCGATATGCCAACATGAACGTAAATTTAAATGTTTTAATTTCTTTAAACCCCATGCTATTAAAAGTAAGCCAGTATTTGTTATATTTGAGCAACCACCTATATCCAATACTTCTAAATTTTTTATATGCTGAGCGATTCGTCCTAAACTTGAGTCTGTTATTTGTTTACACAATGATAAATCTAAAATTTTTAAATTTAATAAATCTATAGAGAATGCATGACCTAAATTAATGTCAGATACATTAAAGCAACCTCTTAAATTTAATTCAGTCAATTGTGGTACACCGATGACAACATCTTTTAATGATCTTCGCAATGATAGCACTTGAATTCTTTTAATGCCACGCTTGACTAGCGATGCAAATAATGTTGAACTGGGACGTTTAACATGTAATTTAGCTTCGACACCTTTCCAAACGCTTTTCGCATAAGCAGCATCACGCCATGCTGTACAAACTTGTGCAGCATGACCCCGATCACGTACCGTTAATTTTTCAAATATCATTTCGAGTATTTCCGGATATAAATGACCGATATGTGTGCCTTCGGGCAATGGTGGTGAATTTGATCGTTTCGGACTTGTATTCAATTTAACATGATGATGATGTTGCAATTGTAATGGATGATATGCTGATGAATGATGTGTTAAATGCGATGGTAAATATAATGTTGGCGATTGTACAATTGATGTTGTTTGCAAATGTGGCCGATGTAATGCGTACGGTGCAAATCGCAATAAATGATGTGACCTTGATGGTAATTCAGTTTGTTGATGAAATTCATCTAAATTCCATATTTGCATTGGTGTAGTTGATGATGCTGATGTTGTTTTACTATTTGTTGTTGTTAAAGTATTCGATGAACTACTACTGGCTGGTGATGATTTTTTAATTATATCAAATTTATTTAGATTTGATGTTGTCGACGATTGTGTTGTCGTATTGTTGTAAAGAGGAACTGTTTTAGTTGTATTTTGATGATGATAAGGTGGTAATTTCAAAGCGTTTGTTGTCATGATTTTATTATTTTATATATGTTTTATTATGTATGTTTTTTTATAAGTTTTAAAAAGATAATTTTAATCTAAAGTAAAAAAAAAAGTGTGTTTTAAATGTGAATTTTAATGTAAAATGTATATTTTTGGGTTTTGATATAAAAATTTAATTTTTTAATATTCTTAAAACATTTTGTTTTGTTTTTTTTTTTTATTTTTATTTTATTATCTTTTTTAAATTTTAATCTTAATATTTTATTTTTATTTTTTTTTCTTTGCTTCTTATCACTTAAAAATTTATTTATTTTTATTTTGACTTTTTCTTTGTTTTTTTTTTTTGTATGTATATTTATGTATATACCTCACACTCAATCGGTTTTAATGCATTTTTAATAATTTTTTAAACTATGCATTTATTTACTTTCTCTTTATTTTTATCATTAAATTTATTATTATTATTTCTTTTTTTTTTTTTCATAAAAAAAATTCATTTCTTCAACTTTATTTTCGTAATTTCTGTTTGTTTTTATTTTTGTTGTTATTTACAATAATAATAATATTCTTTACATGTTATTTTTGTTAAAAATTTTGTTATCAAAAAAAAAAAAAAAAACAAAATAAAACAAAAATTTTATTTATTTTTCACTTCAATTCATTTAAAAAAAAAAAAATTATATATATTAATATTATTTTTTAATATATTTTATGAAATATTTAAGAAAAAATAAAAAATAATAACAATTTAATCTAAAAGTTCTATCATATTCTTTAAATTTTTTTATAAGTTGAATTGATAAATTTAATTAAAAAAAAAAAAAACAATTCAGATTTTTTTGTTTTTTAAATAAAAAAAATAATTATTGAGTTTATTATTTATTTTTTTTTAACTATCAACAAATAATATGTTTATTTTATGGAATAAAAGTAAAATCAAATAAAATTATATATATATATATATTATATGTATAAATATATATGAATATTTCTACCTATATATTTATTTATTTTTTTTTACTTTTACTTTCCTAATTATTGGAGCTAAACGCACCGAACAAGTCAACGAATTAAATATAACTGAGAGAATATTATAAAATGATTTGAAAATTAAAAAAGATACTTTAATTTTTTTTTTTCAGATATTAGAGAAAAAATAAAATAAAAAAAAAAGATTGTATTTGAGTATCTTATTAACTAATACAAATTTAGATACTCTCTTTCAATATTGAATAATATAAGAAAAATTTCTCTCTGTTTCTCTTTAACAATTTTTTTTTTTATATTTGTTGCTGATAAATTTTGCTGAAAAAAAGCTTACTTTATGCTAACTAAAAATAAATATACCTACTTAGTATTAGTGTAAGGAAATCATATAGAGTTGATTCACAATATGGGAATATCTAATAGAGTAAGAGAATAGTAGGTACTTAGTACAATATGAAGTCGGTTCGAGTACGATTATAGTAATAAACTAGGATTGGTTGAAAGAAATCACAGATATATTACAAGTTCTTATATACAAGTACATATAGGTACATCAAATTTATATATACCCAAAAATAAAGATAGTTCAATTCGAAATTGTTTGGGAGAACAATAATGTTTGGGAAAACATTTCTAATCTTGTAATAGACTACTCTTTAATGAAAATAAACTTTTTGGGTTTTAACAATAACTGTAAATTTAAAACCCATTTCTCAAAAAAAAAGTTGAAAAAATTGCAGTAAGAACAATTCTAAAAGATTCTAATATCAATTCAATCGATTAAATGTAAAAAAAGTAAAAATTATTTTTTGACACATAAAAGATAATATCAGTCCTTCAAAACTAATGTCCTTTGGAATAATAACAGCTTAAAATTGCAATACTTAAAAATACCGAAAGTCTAAAAAAAATAAAAAATTGAAAATTCATAAGTAATCAACATCTCTCTAAAAAAAAAAGTAAAAATAAAAAGAAAATTTATGATCTTCTTATTTTATTTATGTTAAAAAGATTTTTCCGACATATATCCTTTTTAATAGTTTCTATTTTTTTTTTATAACTTTCACCTTCAACATAAATTTTACATATTTGATAATTTTTTCAATTCGATATTTTTTTTTTTTTCTTATATGAGCAACCTTCGAATAATTGTGAAAAACTATCTCAAGCAAAATACATAAAATTTCTGGGTAAAAAAAAGAAAAAAAATAATAATAATAATTATAATAAAACTAAATTCGCAAAATTTGTAAAAATTCATTGTAAATTGTAAAATTTTATTAATTTATGTTATTAATAATAATAATAATAATAAATTCTTTTGCCCTAAAATTTTATATTATTTAAGAAAGTTTGTTCTTTTTTTTTTTGTACAAAAACATCAATTATTAGCCTTATTTTGTTTCGAAGAATGATAAATAAAAATTAGATATTTATTTTATTTTTTTTTTATGTGAATAAGAAAGTGAAAAGGGACAAAGAGGGCCTGAAAAATTTATAAATCTTAAACATAAATACAAATTTTAGTTATGGTTTTTTATTAAGTGCAATTTAACAAATTTTAAATAATATCATTTTATGAGTATTAACAACTTGTTACATGAACCAGTTATAATATTTTATTTTTATTTTTTTATGGTGCTGAGAGGATATTATTTAGATATTGTTTTTAATTCAGGATATCAAGATTAAAAAAAATCGGATTTATGAATAGAAGCTCCTTTTATAAATTCATCAGATACTCGAATATTGAAAGTAAAATTTCTGAATTATCTGTAAGTCATCTTTAATTGATCTACCGATTTAAAGTAGGTATAAACGGTTGATGTAAGCATAGGAGAATAAAAGTAAAAGTAAACTAAATAAATAATCTTTTGGATCACCTTTTTAGTTCACATAAAATTTAAATTCTAAATTGTTTGGATCAACTAAAAAACATTAAATCATTTGAAAAAGAAAGTAAAATATAACAATGTAATAATACTAGCTAAAACTGTGGAATTTGAGTCCACAACTGGAATTAACTAAAATAAATTGTAATAATATTGGCAGTTGTTATAAACTAATAGATAAGTTAAAACTGAAAATTTATAAGTGTTAGGCGATAATTTTCCCACTATATTGTACAATTTTACATTTTTTTTTTTTTTTTTTTCAAAAAAGAACCGGTAATAAAAACTGATTTCTTGTACATGTTTTCCTGAAAATATAAATTCAATGTGAACAAAAAATGAGTGTTTTTCTTTCTGAATGTTCTAAATTTTAAAATAAAAAAAAAAAATTAGGATTTACAGTCAATTGTCGAAAAAAAGTCTAGATAGCTGAGAAGATATAAACATTTTTATAAGACTTTGAATTCTATAAAAACCTGTAGGTATTATTATGTATATGTATATAGATAAATAAGTTCAGAAAATAACTTAAATGAAGTTTTTTTCTTTTGTACGAAAATTAGTTATAGATAGTTTCAAATTAAAATTTACTAAATAAAGTGAACATAACATCTCAATCTGCTGAAATATAATAACTACAAATTTTCATATTATATTTCATCAAATTTTAAGGACAATTAATTAAAGGAAACTTTAGAACACAAATGTAGTCTTTTAGTTGGAAATTCTATACCTATTTCTATTCTATTCGATTATTAACGAAATATATTTAGATAAAACAAATTCAAGTGCGCCTATAAAATTCTCTTAAATGCTATGAAATAATAATATGTTTTTTTTTAATTCATTTCGTAAATTTTAGTTTTGTTACATTAATGTACATTGATGTACTCTTGCATTATTTCATAGCTTTGTAGTAATGGGCTTTCGCTGATTCTTCACGAAAACCAAAAAAAGTTTCAAAAATTTAGTCGACTGGAATAATCGAAATCTCAAACAGCAATAATTCCGAATATAAAATAATATTTGGTTTCAGTGAAATGAAAATATGAAATGAACTTGTAACTACAAACTCTTCAATATCATCTAAAATTTTCAAATTTTATGGGTCAGCAGGTACTCGTGTGTTTTATCCTTTTGAAAAAAGTTTCATGTGTTGTCTTCCTTTTTTTTCTGTTTTGTATTTTTAATTTTTAAAAGAAATTCTAAAAAAATGTTAAATAACTATAAAACATAGTGAATTCAAATAAAAAATGACCTTAGTTCGTAGAATTTCTTTTTTGAGTTCCATTGTTGAATTTTTGATTCTTTTTTATGATAGGAGAAGAAAAAATTGTATTTTTTTTTCTTTTTGTTAAAACTTATAATCTTATAGGTATTATATTTATAAAAAATAAAAAAAAAAAATTTGGGATATAATCGATCTTATTTATAAACATCAAGAGATGAAAATTAATGACTTTTTTTTTCAATTTCAAACAAAACCAAAATATATATTAAAAAAAAAAAAGTTATAGGAGTTTGTGAGACACTTGTAAAGTTGTACTTTTAGAAATTTTTCAGTTCTAGTGAATCCTTAATTTTAAACAGGATATCTGGCTGGGTGTTTAACATTGTTCTTTAAATTCAAAAAAAAAAAAATAGAAATTAAAATTTAAACAAAACGAAATTTGATGTCGCTCTCTTAAAAATTATGTATTTGTACACACTCATTTGGCAGTTGTAATGTATCTTTATTTTAAATTGGATACTTGAGTCCGGTTGTTTAAATTCCAATAATAGAAAAACATAAAAATATACAAAAAAAAAAAAAACTAACTCTTATACAAGTAGTATATAATTTGATATTTTTGTTTTAGAATGGGGTACCTACAAAAACATAATTATATAGATGGTTTGAAAGAAAAAAATTAAGAATAAACCAAGTTTAATTTGAATAGTTTTTAGTAGATTGGTCCTTTTTGCGTTTAATAGATTTTCATTATGGACTTGGAAATAGAACAATTAATAATCGCATACAAATACCATCCATTCCCGTTTTAATTGAATCAAAGAGTAACACATGAAAGCATTAAAAGTCTTAGCATTTAATTACTTGAAAATCATTTCGAGAAGACATATTAAAATATTTTATTTTCAATTATATATACAGAACGATTTTTCAATTATATATACAGAGCGATTGCTAGTAAGAACATAAATATCATGGCTTCTATCGGCTTTATAAATTTAAAATGTTTTACAACAGCGTTGTCGACTCGAATTTTACATAAATTATGAATTAAAAGTTTTTTTGCACTTAAAATTTCATAAATGTTTTATCAAATTTATTTTCTTTGACATCACTTTTCGACATTTCCCTAAATTGTGCAAAATGGGGAAATATAATAGCCCCAGGGCTAATATATATTTACAATAAAATATTTAAAAAAATTCAAGACTGAATATCAGAAAATAATTTATTTTATGCAAAATCGATTCTAATTATCGAGTGTCTACAATCTATATATAAAAATGAACCAAGTACGGAGAATGGTGAATTTAGATGCAAAAAAAGGTAGTTTTTGATAGTTATGTTTTAAAATTCAAAAATAAATCAAAATTCGGATTTAAATTTTATTTACAATCAAATTTTTTTATCAATTGTCACAGCATTATTTCCACACTCGTGGATATTACAAACTTACAAAATTTTACTATGTAATAACATTGACTAAGAATACAAAAAGATAATCAACTTCATATAAAATTATTTGAAACTTTCCTTATATTGTATTAATATTACTTTTTTTTTGTTTTACTAACAACACCTTCAAATAAAAACACAAAACAAAAATTGTATAAAATTGATAATCTTTTTAGTATCCTTAATCAATGGTAATATGTAACCTATACTTTGTTTCAAATTTTAATTATAAAAATTCATTTAAACAATTCCGTTGGAAATTGTGGCTCATAATAATACTTTACTTCTGGATACTTCGAAGCACTATCATCTTCAGCTAAGTCTTCAAAAAATCTGAAAGAAAAAGCAATTATTATACTTTATATTATACACATTAATTAAACAAAATTTCTTTATTTCAACAGGTTTATAATATTTAAATACTAGACGTTAAAAATCTTTTTTTATGAAAAAAAAACCCAAAACTTACTCATCACTAACAGCAGTTACATTAATACGATCATTAACAACTTCTGTGGGTCTTATTGAACCAAAAAAATCAGTAATTGGTACTTTATTTGGATCTCTTTTATACAAATCCGTTCTTACACCAACAGTTGAAATACAAACCCTTTTTGGACAAACTTTCAACTAAAAATATTATTCAATGTTTTAAATTTGTTTTTTATTAATTTCTGCAAAATAAAATAACTAACAAATTCTCCCATCATTTTATCACTGTTTGGTTGGACTTTTTCTAAAAATTCTAGAGCATAATAGGTGTATCGATCAATCATGTAAACACCAATGGACGGATCTACATGATGCTGAAATAGCAGTATAATATCAACATTTGTAACTTTAATAATACAATGTTCATTTGCTTACCGAAAGTGAATCTTCTCCGACTAAACTGCTAGCTACTGCTAAAATATTTGGAGATATAAATTTTTCGTATAATGATGCTGCTTGGCAGGTGTCAACCATTAAAAATATTTCATTATACCTGGAATTGTCATTAGCTTTAGACACGGTTTAGGTTAATAAAAGATTTTGAAAAAAAAAAATATTAAAGCCCAAGAATGTTCAACAAATTTAATTTCAACTAAATAATTCGACCTAATTTAAATCCTAAATAATAAGAATTTTGGATTTTATTTTTAATTCTAAATTGAAGAAATTCGATAATAAAGCTTAAAATATGTACACAGAAAAATAAATTCAAAGTAAGTGATTGTCTTTGTAACTTAACAATTGTAGAATTTTGGTCTAACAAGAAATAAAATAGTTAAATTTATTTAGAAATTTTTAATCAATGTACTTAAATGTATTTTATTGATTAATTTAATGGATTATTTTGTAAGTAATAATGATTAAGAACTTTTAACAACAGTTAAAAACGCTGAAATCATTCTTAAATATTTTTTTGAACAAATTATTTTTCATAAACAAATTTGGATTTTTTGTTCTTCACCTTCTTTTTTGCCACATTTGTTCGACTGCATCAGCTAATTCCTGATTCGTAATTTCTTCTGAATCTTGAAATTTTAGGAAACCATCACCACCATGACCTGTTAAGTAAATTAAAATATTACTGCCAGCGTCCGTTAAAAGTTTTTTCGAACGTGCTGTCCCATTTTGTGTTCTGCCAGTTAACAATCTTACAAAATTCTCCACGGTTACCTAAAAACGAAATTATACATCAAACAAAAATACATTTGAGTGCTTAGAACAAACAATATAGAACGGTAAGTATACCTTATAAATGAAATATGAAGCCCGGTTACAACACTTAAATTTTAAAATATTTACTTTGTTTTTTGTTCATTTTTCTATGATCGCTCTCTTTTAAGTTCCTTTTTCGGCCTCCAATTCGAATTCTTGAACCCATTCAGGATTAAAAGTTTTTATAGGAAGCCCTAAACGACATGTGTCTAATTAATTTTTATCATAATCCATTAAAACGTTTACAAAAATCTCAGTTTTTCATATTTTGGCATTTGTATGCTCAAAAAGAGTAGATAGGTACAAACAATACGATTTCACATCAAACAAACCTCATATCCACGATAATCAACTTCAACATCATCACCATAAACATTAATATGTTGATTTGCATTATTATAAACTTGACCAGGTCTGGGATTTCTAGGATTACATGCCATATCATCGGCAATCATCACAATTATTTGTGAATCTGGAATACCCAAACGTTTGACCGACCTATAAATTGATAAAACATTTGCAACATGCCGGTAATTAAACCAAAATCTTGATGCATCAACAAGAACAGCCCAATTGTTTGTGTGTGTTGAAGTCTGAACTGATTCTACAAATTTTTGTGGCAACTAAAAAAAAATTAAAAATTTTAGTTGAAATTTAAGGTCGTCTTAACTTTAGGTTCTAGGTACAGATAGCAGATAGGTACGTAGGTGAATCGTGAATTGTGAATAAAACCAATAACCAAAACATAATAAAATCAAATCTTACATTATTGACAGTCTCTTCACAAAATCCCAAACTAATTAAATAAAAACTTATCACAAAATAGCTTAAATTCATTTTAATCGAAATTTTGTTCTAATTTTTTAACTTATCATTCAAAATTTTAAAAAAAAAATTGATAATAGAAAAGATAATAAAATTATTTAACAAATTTAAATTGTTTTTGTAATTTTATTTTGTTTTGTTGATTCACTTTTTTTTCTTTGACATTTCCTTCAAGATGTTGAAGTTGAAACGAAAGTCGTTCATTATTGTAAGCGGTAAGTGAGTTGATGTGAAATGTAAAATTATTTGCAGGCGCAGTTGTAGCTGTTTGCAGCTGTAGTTGACTAATATTATTATCTTGAATATTTTTAGGCGCGCATTAATTCAAATTAATTTGTGTTTGTTTACATATTGATAAAATTACAATAATTTTATATTAGTAGCATGTATGTATTAAGATTATAAGTTTATTATAAAATATAAAAAAATAAATTATTTTACATAATATTTTATGTTTGCAAATGTTTCATAATGAACATTATCTTCCAAAATATTTACGAAAAATATTTAAAATATTTTCATTATAAATTAAAAATAAAATTTACCCCTTCAAATCTGATCATTTCTAACCCGCAAAAGCGCGACAAATTTTCCAAAAACCACGAAAAACCACGAAAATTATAAATTAGAAATAAAATTCACCACCTTCAAATCGCGACAAAAAAAAAATTGCAAAAGAAACCAAATTGGACTACGGAGCTCGATCTCCCAGATAGGTACCCAATATACCACGAGTCAGTTATTTGTCTAGTTCATCGGAAATAAAAAACATCATTTGTTAACTAACTTAGTATACTAATGATATGAACACGTTAGCCACAAGGATATATAAAAAGTACGACATGGATCGTA
Organism: Hybos culiciformis; assembly: GCA_964007475.1. NCBI lineage: Eukaryota > Metazoa > Arthropoda > Insecta > Diptera > Hybotidae > Hybos > Hybos culiciformis. The sequence goes on from OZ023274.1 coordinate 75,606,196, forward strand.
TATAGGTGACAAATAACTGACATTGCCCATACATCAAGTGCCTTCGAGCTAGTTATTTGTAACCGTAAATTACGACTGAACGTTAGGTATACGACAAGCATTAAGGTAAAGAATATAGCTGACGTAGCCGTTAGTTATGAAACTAACATATAAGTCAGAATTAAAACTGTCTCCAGGATCAGTTATCAGGCTGACTACTAAGCTAGTTGTAAATCTTACTTAAATGTCACTTATATGACGGACATCGAAGGACAATTCTATGACTGCCGTCGATGTTAATTGTAAAACATACTTTAATGTAAGCTGACCATTTTTGTCCTCCTAAGGAGGACCTATTCAGAATATTTTTAGTTTTTCGCAAATATTTCGAAAACGGTGCGTTTTTTACCCATTCATATTTTCGAGATATTTGCGAAAAACTAAAAATATTCTGAATAGGCCCTCCTTTTAGGAGGACAAAAATGGTGAGCTTACATTAAAGTATATTTTACAATTAACATTAACATCAATTAACAAAATGTCAGCTCATTTAATGGTAACTTTGCTAAAGTAAAAAAAACTGTTGTAACCAAAATGGCAAAAATAAGAATCAGATATAGTTAATGTTGAATTACTATTTATTATTTAACATGAAAATAATACAAATTAACATAAATTCTCTAAAAAAAAAACAAAACATAAATTTTCAAAAACGAAAGATTTTAGTAATTAATATTAAAATTATCGAATGAATCTATTTTGCGGAAAATACATTTCTTATGTACTTTATATGATTATTATTTAACATAAAATGATAAAAATTGCACAAAGAAGAAATTAATAAAATATTAAAATTAAAAATAATCAATTTAACTTACATTATTATTATTAATATTCTGCTTCGACGTTAATTAAAGAAAATATTGAATTAAATTGAAACGTTCTTCCCAACTTAAATCCGTATTATTTAGCTCAAATTTCCCCTGATTTATAGCAACTGTTTTATTTGATTGCTCTGTTGCTGTCAAATTGGGAGCATTCAATAAATTTTGCTGATGATTTACTGATGCTACAATATTATTGTTTTGTTGTTGCTGTTGTTGATATCTCTCTTCAACTAATATATTTCCTGATGTCGTTGGTTGTACAACACCAATAGTTGTATTCAAATTATTATTTGGAGTTGAATGTAAAATATTGGTTGCTAAATTTCTTATATTATCGTGATGATGTTGTTATGTTATCGAAATCAAATTATTTGTACCTATAATACCTACAAAGAAAATAATTATAAAATTTGAATTAAAATTTTTTTTTTTTAGGTAATATAGGTAATCGTATAGTTCAATCTAAAATTTAAGGGAGTGGCTACAGTTACGGTAACCGTAACTTATTTTTTTTTTTAACAGTTACGGTTAACGTAAGTTATTTTTTTTTTTTAAAGTTACGGCAACCGTAACTTTTAGGCAATGCTTAAAGTTACGGCAATTTTTTTTTTGTCAAAAAAAAAAAAAAAAAATTTAATTTCATCGTCATACAAAAAATGCAAGAATAGTAAAACCTTACATCGTTATACAAAAATAGTTTTAAAAGCGCGAAGCGCCAAAGCAAAATAAAAAAAAAAGAAGCCCTAGGGGGTTTGGGGGAGGCGGCTGCCGTCCCCCATTCAGCATAACAACTTTTTATTTAAAAAAAAAGTCATAATGCTCAAAAAAAAACTTTGCCGTAATCACTAAACAAAAAAAAAAAGTTACGGTTACCGTAACTGTAGCCACTCCCTTTGAATAAACAATTTTCGTCAAAATCAATCCATACAGGTTGCGTAATACGTGTTTTTTTTTTTTTTTTTTTTTTTTTTAAATAAAATTTAAATACTATACTATTTGTAATTAAACATAAAATATTCATAGAGAAGATCAATTATTAAAATTAAATATTTAAAATTATTTATTTGATCAAATTGCCTTAAAATAATTTTTTCTTTTACTAAACTAATAGTGGAAATATATTAATTATTAAAGAAATAATATAGCTCTGAAAATTAATATGCACTCTGCAATTTAAGAAATGTTTAATTATTTTTTGACTAATTATTGTCACAAAAAAAATCTGCAATCAATTCAGCGTTAAAATACTCAATCTCTGCTATAAAAGACATGAATCTATCAGATTTGATAGAAATAAGAAACCTGAAAGTTATTTTAAAGTATATTGAGCAAAAGTTCAGTAATTTGAATGTAATTTGAATGAATGTTAACTTTATCAAAAATTAAATAACAAGAAATTATAAATAAAACCATATTGATTTCAATTATTAAATGAATTTTAATAGTGCAAATATGTACTTGAACTATTATGTACCACTATTTCATCGGATATTATATTTTAATGATGAGAGTGAGTTAAAAGCACCACAAATTACTGAAAAATTGGATAGAATTTTAAACAGGTTCCAAAGCTAAAATGATTAGGTTATAGAAGATTATATAGATTTTTTGATTGCAGCAAAAAAATTATTGCAGTTACTTTATTTCTATAAACTATAAACAGGAGCAAATGAAAATTATTCAAAATTTGCAAATCTAATATTAAAATTTTTGTTTTTCAAAAAAAGGAGCATTTTAAATCCTGAGACTTTGAGTCTATTCCAGCAACAAAATTTGTATACAAATTTTTATTACTTGTGTGAGTTAAAATTCTCGCCTCAAAATATATGATATAACACATTTAAAAATTATGTTTCAAAATTGTGTATTATATTAAAAATATATTAAAAACGGAATTAAAATTTTTTATATATCCGAAATTCTGAAAAGGGTGCTTTTTAAGTTGTTATAGAACTTTTGTATTCTGTGTTAAATATTGTATTGTAGATAGATTTTAGTACGTGTAATTTTTTTTGCTAATTACCTACCTACTTATTAAATAATAATGTTTAGAAAACTTACGGATGATTCAAAATTGCGGAAGAAGACGGTCTGACATTTGGATCCGGATGAGTCATTATTTTTATTCAATCATTAAATTCACTACTCAATAATGGTACATTTGGAACTTTTCCTTGGCGTAGATCATGCCATTCTGCGCCATTTTTTGGAAGTGGTCCTCCACCCGCCGCCTATGATAAATAAAAAATTATTTATTGAGAAATATATAAAAATAAAAATTGAGGCAAATTTATCTCTAAAAGTCTGCAATTCAATCAAGCTCTAATATCTAATTAGAATGGCTCTTATTTGCTTCTTTATTTAAAAATAGGAGTTATATTATAATGCGGAAATTTCAATCTTCTAATGAAAATTTTCCCATTTTAAGAATTTTAATTTCAAACTTCGAAATAATTGGGATAATTTCTATAATAAAAAATTAATTTAAAAAAATTGTAAATTAATTGTTTATTTACTTTTTAAAATTAGTTGTTGCATTTTGTTTGTACAACATATCTAAATCATCTAAACGCATAATTCCATTTTTCACAAATGGATTAATTTCTCTTATTGTAATAATATGTGCCAACATATCACACAACCTTTGCGGATCAAGAAAATAAAAATTTTTTAATGAGGAGTCATCATAATGAAGAATTACACCATTATCGTGTAATAACATAACTGCTTGATTAAATTCAGACCAATCCCTGAAATACCAAAATATTAAAGTTACATTGATTGACAATTTAATATAAATTCTATTTAATTTACCGAAACGATTTATGATCATTTAAGTTCATATATTCAGTGATTAATTTTTTAAAAGTATCTGTATCTACAACTGGATCGACATCAGAAATCCGCATATGAGAAACTATGTTAGCTATAACATCTTCTAAAGCTATATAACTAGCTGGTACTTTTTGTAATAATAATGGTTGCTTGGAAGATGAAGATCGCATTGAAAACGCGGTATCGTATATTAAATCAGAGAGAATTCGAATGTTGAAAAATGATCTTAAATATAAATTATAAAATTGTATCTTTGTTACAATATTCCATCTTCTAAAGAATTTATAATAGGTATGTGTTTAGGTAATACAAATAAATTTTTACAATTTTTTAACCAAATTAGCATAAAAAGTACATTATTTGTCAATTGAATAGATTCGTTACAATTTCATATTTCATTCAATGTGCTTATAGTTTTCTTAAGTTTACCAACTTTTTTTTACTAATTAAAAAAAGTTGGTAAAAGATTCCTTTAAATGAGAGAAATATAAAACTTAAGAAAACTATCAAAATGTTGAAAAAAAAGTATGAAAATATGTCGAACCTATTCAAATGACGACGATACCTATTATAAAATTGATATTTTCAGCTAATTTTTTTAATAAAATAAATCTTAATAAGTTAATAAGTTTGAACAATCTTTAAAAATCATTTACCTGCAACTTATTTGAATAGTGTCTACAACTTTAGGTAAACCAATTTTTTCAGCATCTGGAACAGAAATAAACCGTTCCTTTATAATTCTCTGCAACTCTTCCGCATATTCAGATGCAAAATTTTCTCCCACAGTGTCGTAATGTGTGCCAACAATAATAACGTGTGAGTTTGGTGCTCTTGTCTAGAATATTAAAAAAAAACTATACATTGATACTTAATACCTAATGAGACAAATAAAATTTAATTAGGATCATCATTTTTTTTTTGTGATGATAGTTTTTTACTTTCAGACAGTGCCCAGTTGGTATAACCCATAATTGCAATCTTTTCAGGAAATGAGAATGAATATTTCGACTGAACTTTTGATAATTACATTTATTTACACAGAGATTTTAGTGCTTAATTTTAATTTCTAAAAATAATAACCTGTATATTTCCCAACCACAACAATACTTCGCTTAAACCCTTTAATCCGTCAGTTATCTTCCATAACACTAAATACAAGCTTCTTTTCGACAAAAAATATTGATGAGTTGCATAATATCTGTAAAGAAATATTTATATTGTAATAAAAAATAAATAAAAAGGATTAATTTGACTTAATACTCTTTTTGTCCTCCGAAATCCCATGTTCGAAACACAACTGGTCCATAGTATGGAGAGATTCTTCTTCTTTTATCACAAACCCAGGTTCCAATATCAACTCCTAAAATTAAATATAAGATATTTTAAATTATACAGAACATTCCGTTACAAAAAAAAACTTGAAAAATATTTACAAATTAAAAAACTTGTGTACTCACCAACAGTTGAAATATTGTAGTTATTTTTTTTATTTGAACTAGTTGAATTTTTTTTACTCATGCGCGTTGACCAATTATCAGGGGGTTTTGATTTTTGAGCATCTTCTTTACGTAATAATTCTAGAAGAGTTGTCTTTCCAATTCCTTAAAGTGCAAAATTTTGTTTATGTTTATTTATTTTTCGACGTATTTTTTCGACAAAAACAGGCAGTAACAAAATAAGTATAAATCGAACGGACATTAAGTCCTTCATTTCAAAACAATTATCGAAGTTGAGTCAAAAATTCCGCATAAATAATTGTTGAATTATTTTGAATTAGTTTTCATAATATGCAGAGAAGAGTATGTATGATAATTATAAGTTCAGAATGGGCTAGAGAATTTTTTTAAAATAGGTAATACATAAAATTAAAATAAATTCTAGATCTAAATTGCGTTTGCGTAATAGACTATTTACATACTAAAAACAACACAAAATTAAAAAAAAATAAAACTTACAACTCATATTTTAAATAATGAATATACCTTGTACTCCGACTACCATTAATTTCATTCGTGCATACGGCTGAGCATCTATCACAAAAAAAATATAATTATTTGAAATTTATTTTAAAATAAATCAATTTTACACAACTATTTTCTAGAATAATAGAACTCCATAATTCTCACAAAAAATAATATGTAATTGTGAAAAAATCAAAAAATAGATAAATCTATATAAATTATTTTTATTTTTTGGTAAAATTATGAAATACTAAATGAAGGAACTGGCACTTTAAAACTTTTCAATTAAATTATTTTTCACCTTCATAAATAGATTTCAAATAACCAATTATGTCCATTGTTTTGTATTTTTTACTCTCAACCATTGTTTTCCACGGATCTTGCAATGAACAACCTCTCATATTTAGATTCCACAATCTGTTCAATAATCCCAAATGTTTTGGCAAATCCGTTATATCTATATTCCCACTTATGTTGAGGACACTAAGACTAGTTAATTCACTTATTGACGAAGGAATATCCTAAAAAAAAAACAAAATGTTTATCCCTTGAATTATTAGTTTTGTTATTTTACTCATAGCACCATCAAATCGATGTGTTTCGAAGTAAGTGTTTTGTGTTTTGTGTTCTCGAAGTGAATGTAGAAGTGTAATGAGTTTTTGGTATTGTTTTGTATCTGCGTACGATTGTTTATAAATTGATTTCCCTTTTATCTAGTTAAAATTAAAAATTGTTAACTTGAGGCAATTATTGCTAATATCTAGCATTGATAAATTAGGAAAAACCAATTTAGATTTTGTCAATCCTATAACATTCCAATCGACATCGGCTTCTTCAAATGTTGTTACGTCGTCCGTTGATAATTGGATTCTAGTAAGCAAATTATCAGCCACAATAAGAGTTTTCAGAGCTTCAAATCTGAAAAGTACGAGCCCAATAAAAATTTTTCCGTTTCTATAGTTACTTCAATTTACCTCAAGTGTTTCCTGTGATGACAAACATTTTTAAGAATTGTTTTCCTTAAAGAATTGCAACTGTTTTCCAAAGATTCTTCAATTTGACCTTCGGAATTTTCAGAATCACTAACTATATCTGAACTATAACATTGCAAATATGGATCTAGATCAGTAATTCTTGGTAAACTTGGCCGGAAATTCTTCAAAAGACGGCTCTACTGTTTATCTAAAAAAAAAATTAAATAAAAAGTGTAAGTTTAAATTTAATTTTTATATCCGAAAATTTACCATGGGGTTTGCTTATGTATATTTTTTTATTATTATTATTATAAATTATAATAATATTTAAAACCAAAAAAAAAATTATTATAATTTGAAAAAGTTTGTTTTCATTCAAATTTTTATCCTTGAAAAACGAAAAATTTGTCCATTTTCTTTTAATATCCTATGTAGAATTCTTTTCTTTATTATTATGTTTTTTTGTTTTTTTAACTCTTTTTGCTTTAATAATTTAAAAAAAAATAAAATAAAAAATATAAATAAAATAAAATAAACTTACCTTTTTTTTATTTTTTATTTATTTTATTTTATTGTTATTTAATATTTAAATTTTTTTCATCACCACGTGTTTGTTTTTCAAAATATAATGAAATTATAAATGTCAACTTATCAACAAAGTCAACAAAGCAACAAATAATTGACGCTGTTGTCAGCTTTACGTAAACTGGCGCTTATGTACGCCTTGCAATTTCCTTTGATTTAGCAACATATAATAAGCAATTTATAATAGTTATTTGTACAAAAATAACTCACGTTGCTGTCAGCTTTACGTAAACTGACATTTATGTACAACCAGTAACTGTTTGAAGAGAAAGATTACCGTAATAAGTCGCTTACACTCAAAAATAAGATAGACTGCAAGGTCAAATATTTGTTTCGACTTAGAACATAGTTCAATATCCGACACAAAAGTCGGTAATTTAAATTGGTCTTTTCAGCTGACCTTAAAACTGGCGGCCGGGACAAACTCCTGTTTATTGGTGTTCAGGTTAGTTTCAAAACTAACAAACAAGTCGGAGGCATATTTTAAGCCGGTGTGCCAAAAATATGTTAACTATGAGTGAACTTGTAGGCCGGTTCAGTAATCGACGCCCATGCCAGTACAAATACTTGACATTTCTTTGCGAACTGGCGCGATGGTATATTGGGTACCTACTATAAATTTGATATGAAAATTATTTGGACCCTAAACTGGTTGAGAGCCTTTAACTTTTAAACCAGAAACTGTAAAATTGCATCCTTAAGTCGATGTAGAATTGAACGAGATTTCGCATATTTTGGCTTTTTTGAATTCAAATCAGTTAGACATTAATTGTTTAAATTAATTAAAGCATATGGGTAGGTAGTCTGTTTTTTTTTTTTTTGATGAAAAATATTCTAAAAATTCAACGCATTAAGTTTTTATACACATTAACAATCAAAAAAAAAATAACCACGATACATGTCTGAAGAATAAAAATAAATGTAAAATGAAATTTATCAATCTTTTCTACAAAGATGTGTCCTGAGTACGATTAAAAAACTTATTGAACATTAAAATTTACTTCGTTAAAAAGCTTTCCTTTATTCTTCATTAAAAAATTCTAAAATAATAATTCTTTTTAAATAAGATTAATAAACTCGTATTCAGAAACTTTGATTAGTACTTCAGACAGTTCAATTTGATAAGGTCCGTGTTCGGCGGTTTTAATGATCTTTTAATAAATTTTTTTTATAACTCAAACATGTTTATTATTTATTTTTTAATAACAATTTCTCTAGTTTGTTATATTTGGTTGAGAAATAATTTTACTTATTGGCAACGCCATGGTATTCCTCATTTGACGCCAGATATACCATTTGGAAATATACGAGAGGTTGGGAAATCAATACACATTAGTCACTTTATTGAAAAAGTCTACTATTGTGCTAAAAATGCCGAATCACCAATTGGTGGTGCCTATTTCTTCATTAATCCAGTTGTTGTACCAACTGATTTGGAATTTTTAAAGCAAATATTCATTAAAGATTTTAGTTCATTTCATGATAGAAATTTGTATTACAACGAAAAAGATGATCCACTATCAGCTCATTTGGTAAGCTTAGATGGTGAGAAGTGGAGGAATTTACGTTTGAAATTAACTCCAACATTTACAAGTGGAAAAATGAAATTCATGTTAACAACAATAACTGAAGTAGGAAATAGGTTAACAAATAGATTGAATGCTCTTTTAAACGGAAACTCAATTGATTTAGAAATGAAAGAATTGTGTGCCAAATTCACTACTGATGTGATCGGAAGTTGTGCTCTTGGAATTGAATGTAATAGTTTAAATGATGATAATGCTGAGTTTCGAGAAATCGGACGTCGAATAATTGAGGAACCGAGATTAAATTTATTGACCCGATTACTTGTTTCTCAATTTCCTGGATTCGGCAGACTGCTAAGAATTAAATCGGAACGTACAGATGCTACTAATTTTTTCGTAAAAGTTTTGAAAGAAACAATTCACTTAAGGGAAACTGAGGGAATTCGTCGGAACGATTTAATAGATATGATGATCGATTATAAAAATTCAGATAATCCAGAGCAGAAATTAACATTTAATGAAATTGCAGCACAAGCGTATTTATTTTTTATAGCTGGTTTTGAAACATCTTCAACAACATTATGTTTTTGTCTATATGAATTATCACTAAATAACGATGTTCAGGATAAAGTTCGAATAGAGATTTATGATGTTTTAAAAAGACATAACGGAGAATTGACTTATGAGTGTATAATGGAAATGAAGTATGTACATCAAGTTATTGATGGTATGTTAAATTAATAAGAAAGAAAAAATCTAAAAAATTTAAAATCTTAATATCTATTTCTCATGTAATTTACCTAATTTAAAAAAAAAACTAAAATGTGGTTTTGTAAAACCAAGATGCAAGTGAAACTTTTTTGCCATTTCTACTAAATAACAAGTTTCATTTTATAATATATTTATAAATTGCAATTGTGTTTTATTTATAGAAAATCATTAAGTTTTTAATTCTTTAGTATCTAGTAGATTAGATAAAAGAAAAAAGATTTACAAACAAATTTTTTGTTTTCATCATGAACATAAACATAAAGCAAAACATTGTATTGTATATTTTCGAAAATGACAAGAAATTTGTTACATATTACATCTTTAATTGCAAATTGCGTTTATCCCTTACATAATATGTTTAACCCAGTATTTTGCATTAACAAGCACATAATCCGCGTAATCTCATAGTATATATATATACAATATAACTTATTATTATTTTTTATTTTTAGAAACTCTTCGAAAATATCCTCCAATATCTGTTCTGTTCCGGAAAACAACAGCAAATTACAAGGTACCAAAAGTTGATTTTATAATCAAGAAAAATACTACAGTTGCCATTCCTGCTTATGCTATTCATTATGATCCAGACATTTATCCCAACCCAGAGAAATTTAATCCTGATAGATTCAGCCCAGAAAATTTGAAATTACAACCTCAATGTTCCTACTTAAGTTTTGGCGAGGGGCCTAGATCATTGGATCTAGATTTGGTAAGCTTCAAACTTACATAGGATTGATTTCATTGATGAAAAATTATAAATACAGCCCCTGTGATCGGACTGGAATCCCAATGAAATTTGCACCATCCAATTTTATTTTATCGCCCAAAAATGGTATTTGGTTGAAAGTTGAAAAACTTTAAGAAACTAGGTACTGATTTTGATAATTTTAAATAGTTTAGATAATTTTTAATATTAAGACTTATTATTAGAATTCAATAAAAAAAAAAAAGTTTATTTATATTTTATATGATTTTTCTAAAATTTTTGAAACTGATTATTAAATGTTATTTAATGCAATTGTAAATTTAAAAGTAAATATTGTCGTTTATAGATAAGATCAATAAAACAATTATAGAATAAAGTTGTTGCTTTAGTAATATTCCTCTAATCCTAAATACGCCGTTTAAAATTATGTACTTAAAAAAATTCCATATTTTTCGGGGCACATTTTTCAAATTTCTAAAAATCTAAATAATTAAAATTGATTCAAAAGATAATTTACAAGGATGGATGTTTATATTTATTGATGGATGTATAAATAGTGCAACTAAATGGTAAATGTACGTTATTTTATAGATCTAATTCATGAAATAGATATAAAATTAAATTAAAATAATTAATAACTATTTATTTTATTTATATACATAACTACATAATGACCTGTTACCGTTACGATACTACCCAAAAAAAAAAGGTTCATAAAATAATCTGTAATCGGGAATTGGCGGTTTTGATAGTTTATAATTCCAGTTTATAAATTACAATTAAAAAAATAGTAGGTAAAGCCTTGAACAAATTATATAGCAGTTGAACATGTTTTTTTCCTAAACCAATTCCGTTGTAGTTTTCTATACTTTTTTACAGCGGTTTCAATATTTGTATTTTTTAACGACGATTTTCAAAACCTATTGAACATGTTTACCAGTGTAGTTTGTCAAAGAAAGGTATATTACCAGCCGATAATAAATGGAACCAAAAATAAAATAAAAAATAACACGATTCTTAGAACAATCTAACAATTTAAATTTGGTTTTTGTATTGATATTGATCTGAATTGGATAAAGCTTAAAATTTAGTAAAGTAATTTAGTTAGTAATAAGAATTAATTTCTTTTTGAATTCTAATCTAAAATCTAAAACAATTTTTTTCTTGTTTATGTTTTTGTGCTTTTTGTTTATTTTATTTATTATTTTATAGTTTTGTACTCAAAAGCTGTTATGGCAAAGCTTTTTAAAATATGTGAGTGGGAACTTGTTAGGGTTGTCGTTGATCATGTATGTTACATTTTATAGTAGTAATACAATTATGAAAATAAAATGTAAGTAATTTTTAGATATTCGTCAGTCCAATAATAAGCAGGCGTTAATGTATGTGAGTTAAAAAAGTACGAACTTATTTAAAATTCAATTTTATCATCATATAAATTAAATATTAATGATTTAATTATAAAACAAAAAAAAACAATGCAATGTACTTTATTGAATGGATTTTGATATCTGGCAATTTTAATTTTTGACTATTAAATGAATCATCTGTCATTTCTTTTCTGAAATATGATATCTCGGAAAATAGCCAACCTAATATATAATAACACAATTGGAATCGTATTTCCTAATGATACTAAATTTATAAATTAACAATAAGGTAACCCTCTTGTACCGAAAAAAAATAGAAAATAGAACCTTTTGTTTTTATAGAAGAAGACTATTCAGAATTTTTTTCAATTGCTTCTTCTTCATTTTTTTTTTTTGAGTTAATTTCAGTTTGAGTTGAACTTTTGTTCTGTACGGAGAGTTGTGTGGTAGTTTTTATTCTATACCAAAAAAGTATTTAAGAATAATAAAAAAAGATTTTTTTTTTCATAATATTGAAAATATTTAATTAGTTATTAACTTTAAATTTTTTTCATGAATATAATTTCAAATGTGTTTTATAAAAAATACAATTAAAAAATAAATAAAATTAGAAAATTTAGCGCCAAATTTTATTCTTCCTTCCTGTGTAAAATCATAATTATTTTTGTGTCGTTAACTTAACTTCCAAATTTGGTAAAAATAAAAAAAAAAAAATTCATATAAAATTATTGGCAGAATACCAATAATAAAATTTTCATTTATATAAACAAAAAGTAAATAAATAACAGACGGACGGTCAGAAAATTAAATAACATTAAAACCTATTTATTAAAACACAAAAAATGGGAGTAGTACGAAAATATTGGGAATTTCTTAAAATTTTTTTTATGTAAGTTTTTAGTTTATAAATTTTTGTTTAATATAAAAATAAAATAAAAGATTACCTCAACAATTTTCTTTTGTGCTTGCTTTGTTTGTGCTAATTTTTTTATTTATTTTATTTTTTTTTGTACTCAGCAATTTCTTTTCTATGCTTCTTTTTTGACAGCATAACATTTATTATAAATCCATAAGAAAAAAAAAAATTGCAGCATAACAAAAAAAACAAAAAAAAAAAAAAAAAACAAACGAAAAGAAGGAAAATGTTAAGGTAGCACCGAAATTTATTAAATTTTCTTTAAAAACTAAATTTTAAAATTTATTTAAGGCAAAAATACTATTTTTTTTTTTTTTTTGTAAATATCTGAAGTCAGTTTATGAATATAGATAATTGTAATTTTTTATATAAAGAAGTACCTTAATTATAATTTATAATGAAATGGCGGAACGCGGAAGGTATAATGATAAATGAGTACCTACCAATAATGTATATACCTATGTTTTATGTCTTATTAAATTCTTCAATATTGAGTATTTTATTTTAATGCGTTGGGGATCGTTATGTTGTATTTAGTGCTATAGAATTTAGATCACTAAATGGTGTATTATATGCGTCAATACACATGCAATCATTTAGATGCATCTACGCAAATAATGAAAAAATTTAGATGCATCAGCGTATATAATGAAAAAATTAAGTATTGACTCGTGTCAATGTATTTTTGTGTATACAGAACTCTTAATTAATAACAAATTTAGTTTACATATACAATAATCTACTATAATTACTTAAAAGAAGACTTGCTTTGTAATAGTTTTTTTTTTTTGTCTAGAGTAAAATATTGTAAATAGATATACGTAATATACTTACTAAAATATCTATATATAGTGAAATAAGGTGTAAATTAAATCTCCTACCGTCTAACTAAGTTTATTTATTATAAATTTTCTTAAATAATTTTACCTTTAAACAAAATTATGAATATTTATTTTAAATTTATTAAATTTACTTCATCTTCCTTCCTTTTTTGTATCCTTTTTAAAATATTTTACCGGTATTTATATTTCTCAAGGTTGAAATACAATTTATGGGCTTGAAAATAAAAATAAAAATTTATTCCAAGGACAAACAAATTGAAATCCTTCTAAAGAGAGGAGACAATGTTTGCAAAGTTAAATAAAAAATAAATAATGTAGGAAGATATAAAAATGTAAATATAAATAATGATGATCTGTGTTTCTCTATGGGTAAAAATTTTAATCCTTTTGCATTTCAATGTTTATGTCAGATTTATGTTTATGTAGGAATTTGTAATTTGTTTCTTAGTAAGTAGGTTTGTTTTTTTTTTTTAATTCTTCGTTTCATTTATTTCTGTTTATTTTTTAAATTTTCATGTGTATTTTCGGCTTTAAGCTTTAAATTTGGACTAGGCATTTTAGATTTTAATGTTTTAACAGATATTCAGTGTAAAAGGGAATTTATAGAAATCAGTTGTAGGTATCTACTTATGCTTTTAAATTTTTTAGAAGAAAGTTAGTTAATGGCGTTATGTCAAAATATTCAAATTCATTCAACTCTATTGTACTTAAATACATAGGTACCTACTCTATATTTCGAGGTAAAAAATAAAAAACAATAAGTAAGTATATACTTAGTGCTAAGTGTAATGTTATAATTATAGTTTACTTAAGTTCATAGCATAATTATATTTACACTGTAAAAAATAGTAACTAATTAAGTACCTAGTTAGTTATTTTATAATATAATACTTATTTTGCGTTGTATTTTATTTATAATTTTTTTGGGCTCACTGTAAACAAGTTCCTATGAATACTTATCAAATTTAATTCTATGATATGGCGTTATTTTAAAAATCATGTTATTTTTCTTCTTCAAAGAATTATGTACAAAAATTTTTAATAATTTATCGCTAATATTACTAATTAAAACGAGATTCATTCAAGTAGTAAACAAAAAATCTATTCTTTTATAAACCATACAATAAGTTTATGAATAAAAAATCTACTGATTTTAAAATTAATTATATAACTAGTTACTTATATCTATCTTTTGTATATAATTCTCCTTTGTCAGTCCGTCACGTACTAACTATACATTATAGATTATAGACGGCGAAATGTTTGAACATTTTAGGCTGGAGTAAGATCCCAGGCTAAAAAAATTAATATTGTTTTTATTGGAAAAAGTAGCTCTATGGTGACGGAGTAAGGATGTAAGGGTGCCATTTCCAAAATTAATATTTAATATTCCAGTGATATGAAGATGAACTGTCTAAAAATTTTGGGGCCGAATAAAAGAAATAGAAATAAAATTGTAGCCTCTTTCAGACTAGGGTACTGCAGGCGAAATAATGTGTGAGGTACTGTGTTCTGTAAGACCGATACTAAGTATATACTGGATTTAGTATCCGGGATTCTATGTCTCAATACATATATTTCTATAATAAATTTTATTTTATAATAATTCAGTATCCCAGATACTAAATTCGCTATCCCGGATACTAAATTCATTATCTTGGGTACTGAAATCAGTATCTCGCATACTTAATTCATTATATTCAGTTTCTTAGAAACGGGTAATTGACTAGTTAAGATAATATTGCAAATTCAATTAAGAGTATTCCGGATAAAATTAAAAGTTTCTACTAGTGTCTACGTGGTAGACTGTAATTAAAACAATTTACAATTTTCTCCATTTATTATACATTTCTGACTAAAAAAATTTGATTTCATTCTTAAACTACATTCTACATTCATTCTTAAAGTACATTTCCACTGACTAAGCATACTCATATTTTTTATTATTAATTACATAAACACAGAAACAGAATGTATTATTTTTCTGTTAAGTACTTATATAAAAATATTGATATTTCTATCAACATCAAGTTTATAAAGTTTTCGATTTTTCATAATTATAATAGTAAATAGGTATTGAGGTATAAGTTCGCATTATTGACCGGGCATTGAATTTGAACTTTGAACAATTTTTTAAATAAGTTACATATAAAAATACCTATAACCTTACCTAAAACAAAAAAAGTTAATTTGGTGCAGTAGTTAGTAGTACACCAGGGAACCTTACATTTGAAACTCCTCAAAAAAATTATTATTTTAAATATTTCGGGAAAAAAGGAAAAACTCCTTCCTCATTTTGAAAGAAATATGTACCGATGATGCTGTCTGCGTGTATTCCGCACCAAATAGTCAATTTTAATGGATGCAATGGAGCCCTATTTTCTTGGATTGGTCCATGTACGGCAATTTTGCTTTTTCACATACTCATTCAACCAGAAATGTGCCTAATCAGTGAACAAAATTTGAGCTCTATAAGTGGCACGAATTGAACTCTGATTTTGAAAATAAATTTCTATAATTTGGTAGCGTTATTGATTCTTGAAGTGTTAAACTAGTCATGATTAAATGGCAAACCTTTCTAAGCAAAGTCAGGAAAGAACTGCAAATTTGAAAAGCATCATTTAAAAGTTATCTCTATTGAAAGATCTCATGTAGTAAAAAAAACACCCGAAGACCTGAAAATGTGTCGTAACTGATATAAATGATCTACCTTCTATAATTTTGAACATATGCGTTAGGATAAATGAATGCTTTCAGTAATATATGCGGTACATAGTTCATCATCTAAATAAAAACACATTAATAATAAAACTTCCACTAAGCTTTTATCGCTGTGTTTATTTATTCACTTCATGCCCAATTTTTTTTTTTAATTTCCTCGATTGTTACTGATATTATTTATATGACATTATTAACTCAAATCGGCACACAGAATTATTGTCAGCAAAAACGTAGGAATTTTACAATTAAGTATAATTAAATATATATGTAGCTATGTATATAAAAACATATGCATGAACGAACAAATAAAGTTTTAATGATAAGATTTTTTTTTTATTGAATAAAATGTGGATTGTAAAATATGAAAATCTAGATAGAATTATTTTATTATAATTACTTGTAGCACGGAATAATATAGTTTCAAATATTGTTATCATAAAAATAAAAGTTACAAAACTTGATTTTTGCGTTATGGATCAATGAATCTTTTGCTTTATAGAAAATAATTACCTTTTCATTATTAAGATGATACTTATATGCCCTTAGTTGTGAGTTGTATTTTTGATCATAATATACAAAAAATCATGAATTAAATTATGAATTCGAAAAATAATAATATTTTCTACTTATTTTGAAATTAGACGCCAAATTAGAAACTTAGTTAAAACTAGACTTAAAAACATGACGTAAGTAAGTATGTAGTTATAATTAGGTACTTATTCTTATCATAATTATTATAAATAAAAATTAATGACTTTTAACTACACTAATCAAAACAAGTTTATAATTTCATTCTAGCTAGCTCCATGATAAGAACATTTTTTTTAATTTTCAACAAAACAAATAAATAAATTTCGATATAATACCGCAGTTCGTTTTAACCGAGGTTTTTTCATTGTTGACATTAAGTTCGTTTTTTCATTTTTCACGAAAAACCTGTTGAACTTAAATGTATGTTTATAAGTAATTACTTGAGGATAATCTCTAATATGAAAGGAATTTCAATTCAAATGTTTTGTTATACAATTATAGAAGTTTAACATAACATCAAATTTATCTTAAAGTTTTTTTCAAAACATTAATATATTAACTAAATTAATATGGTTTTGATTTGAATAAAAGTGAATTGGAAACTTTTATCTTAAAAATAAAATCATCTAGCATTAGCGATAGATAATAACAACTACGATATTAATAATAAGTAATGATTTTAAAACTTAAACTCGTTTTCACGGTTCTTATTACCATTAGAGATTGTACCTTTCCAATGAAGTCTTTTATAGATAGACTTAATTTATATTTTATCTAAATTGCCAAAAAACACTAATAGGTAAGTAACTACTTAAGTGTTTTTTTTTTTTGTATTTCCTAGAAGATTTTGTAAGTTGCAAAGATATACTTACATGTATGTTGTTTCCAAATCGGTTGGTTTTTTGTACATAAGTCGCTTTCAAAATACAAATAATTTAAATGAGAGGTTATTTTGATAGCGTAGGTATTTAGAAGGAATCTAAAAATTATACTAGTTACATATAAGAAAGTACTTAACTCACTTGAGGACTTAGGTGCTAACTTGAGCATAAATGATAACATTACTAGCTTTAGACCATAATATTTGTATGTTTGGCCCACAGGGTTAGACCCGAAAAAGTTGTATGTGGACGGGTTACGAGAAACTGAGGTTATGGTTCGCGAGGAAAATAACAAAAAAGTACCAGAAAGACTTTCTATCGTGTACCCGTAAGGAGCCTACGATTGTAAAGATTAAAAAATATTTTTAATGTTTGACCAAGATTTTGACTACCTATCCTACTTCTGCAAATAGATAACAATTGATTGAATAAGTAAAAAGAATATAAATTTCCTAAATATCGAAAGTTAGTCATATGGTCACTTTATTTGTAATTTACTAGAAAAATTTGTTAGCAAAAGGAAATAAATAATTTTTTTTAAATCAAAACTTATGTAAGTAATTTTTTTTAAAACTAAATTTTTGTACGTATTTTTTAATTTAAACTGGTTTTCAAAATTTAGTCATTATTTCTTCTTTATATTAAAATCATTTTAACATATTAATATACTTTTTTTTTAAATGAAGAAAGGTGAACAAATAAATATATATGCGTACAATAGTCACAAGTTAGGCGTAGTTTTCGTCGTCAAAAGTTGCAGAGTGATTAAATCAAGGTTAAGATTTGATTTCACTTAAAAAAAATATTGTTTATGACACTGTTAAGTTCTTTAAAATAAAAAAAATATGTGGTTTAATATAAAATTATCATCTAATTGCCGAACGAAAAATTTTATGTTTTTTTCTTTATGGAGTTTTTTCGTACGCTTGTCGCAACAAAGCCGATCCATCTTAATTCAAGGTCATAGTAATGTGAAGGGAGAAGATGGAAATTACTGATAGCAGAAGGTTCTACCTGTGCTAACATAGCCACACACAAACAAAATTGCCAATGGTCATTAAATGCTCTCATGTCTCCCTTAACGCCGATCCCATACGTTAAAGGGGTTGAAATTGAATCAGCTTTGTTACTTTTTAAAATTCACTAATTTTGTGCGTTTTGCCGACGATTTATAAACAAAAAAAAAAACACTAAAAAATGTCTGATGTGTTGTAAATAAATTAGAATCTCTTTATTAATAATAAAGTCTTAAGTAAGTGAGTAAGTATCTAATTAAAAAATTAACTTATATGATAGTGTCAAATTAAACTTAAAGTTTAACGAATAATTAAAGTATATAGCACATAATTTATAATACGTATTGTAATAATCAAAGTAAAGTGATTCCGATTAATTATACTGATTGTATTTTTAATTAATTTTGCTTAGGTACATAAAATTATGCATTAATATTTTTAAAATATCAGTCTTAACTATTCTGGTTAGATTCTTGACGAGAGATTGATTTTAGATAGATAGATAAGTATAAATATCTCGATACAAATTAATTTTAATATTTATTTTTTTTTTTTAGTTTCCTCATTATTTATTTATTTTATTGCTTAGATCAAACAATTTACAATATTCGTATAAAACAAATATACATATGATTTACGAATAACAAATTTAAATAACATTAATATTTTAAAAATTTAATTTAACAATTTAATAACTCTTTTTTTAGAGTTTGTTTATTATAATTAAAATCTAAAATATGGCTAAATTTGTTGCAGGTCTGGAGCATCCTATTTATGGGTTCGAATTTGCCGTAGTTTGTTCGGTGAAATGGAATATTAAACAAATGGTTTACTCTAAGGCGTCTATTAAAATTGAATTTTAACTTAGAAGAGATACATGGCGACAGGACTTTTTTGTTTACAATTTCAAAAATAAAAATTACATCCGCCATTTCTCGTCTCTTTTCTAGAGAGGTCAAATTAATTAGTTTAAGTCGGTCCATATAAGGAGGTAGGATGAGGCTATTTTCCCACGGGAGATGTCTGAGAGAAAATCTCAAAAAGTTTCTTTGTACTGACTCAATTCTTTGAACATGACTTTGGTAAAAAGGAGACCAGACTTGAGAAGCATATTCTAAATGGGGACGTACAAGACAAGTATAGAGTGATTTTAATATATATGGATCGTCAAATTCCCTACTCCATCGTTTAACAAAACCCAAGGTTGAATTAGCTTTGTTAATAATATTGTTATAGTGGTCTCTAAACGTTAGTTTATCGTCAAATAAAACTCCCAAATCTCTGATAGAATCTTTTTTTGCAATAATCTGGTTATTAAACATGTATACATTACTGGATTCAATTGTACGTCGGGAATATCTTACTAAGGCGCACTTGTCAATATTTAACTGCCAATATTTAACTTGTCAATATTTAACTGCAAGTTGTCATTCATACACCAGTCAAAAAATATGTTTAAGTCGTTTTAAAGTTCAATTCAGTCTTCATCCGATTTCACATCTTTAAAAATTTTCATATCGTCAGCGTAGATTTTTATTTCGCATTGTGTTATTATGGACACGACGTCATTAACAGAGATGATAAAAAGAAGGGGGCCTAAGTGACTACCCTGTGGATTGTATGAAACATTTGGAGCTATATATTGAAATGGTTAAATTTTCATTATTTTAAATCGTCAAACTGGAGCACGTATATATATTTTCATAGTATGTATATATTTTCGTACCACTTACCTAAATAGTAGTTCGATTTCATGAAATCTTAATTTTTTTCATGTGCGGGTGTGGACTCATATGTGTTGATATGTACTACGTTATATAAAATTATTAGATTTGAAAAAGTATTCTAATACGATCAAACTCCTTGTTTCTTTGAAAATATTTAAATTATGAACTACAAATGTACATAGGTATACTTGCATATATATAACAAGTATATTCTACAAAATTTATAAGTACTACTTACTTTCTTAATGCTGCGCAAATAATTTATTTTTTTATTTTTAGAAAATATTTAATTACCTACTCAAGTATTTTTATTAACATAAATATATTATAAGTATGTACAGTGAATATGTATTGTACATAAATTTAAGTAATTTTATTTATTAGAATGATTTATTAAATTTCGTATTAAAGTAATTTAAATTCTATAAGTATCGCATTAAGTAATTTAAGAGGTAATTTATAATCGTAATAGAGTCCTGCTGAATCTAATTCTCATTTGTGAACAACTAAATTAATTCCTTTTTTCCTCTCTTAATGCTATACTAAAGTTACTTGAAAAATTTAATTTAAGCATTTATGCATAATTCTTATTACTTATATAATTTTTTACATGATTTTTATAATCAGCTGTCATGGTGTAGAAATCAATTTTATTTATAAATTGGAGTATATACTTACGTATTCAGTACTTATTAAATAATATGCTAAATTTGTTTATTAAAAAAGAAAAATATAACGTATAAGTATGATGTTATAAAATTGTTAAGTATTCAGAAAAAAATATTTAAATCTCTGTAAGTAAGTACCTACTTTACTTAAAAATATATTTATTTTTCCCACATTTAAAGTAATTTTGTGTTTCGCACAAGAAATACATTTTTTTTATAGGTTAGTAGCTATAGACCTTTTTCACAGTTTCTTGTTAAATTTTTATAATTTCGTATAAAGTTTTTTATTTTAATAAATCAATTTATATTCCAGTTCGCGAATATTTAAATTTTAAATAATGCTTACAACGGACAATGAATTTTTTGCCAAATGGAAATCGACACTTTTTTTTTTTGGCATGTATTTAAGTAATAATTTCAGAAATATATTAAGTAAGTAGGTATATTCAAATGTAAAGAAATAAATAAAATTATATAACTCGGCCATAACAAATATTTGATGTACCTACAATGTAACTTTGTGAAAGTTACTTAATGTAACATTTATAATAGCATTTATTTTCCAATTTTCTAATTGACTTTAAATAAATTAATAAAAAATAAATAAAAGTCATAGACCAGCTTGTAATTGATTGTTGCATTCAATATTTTTCTAATTTTTTTGTTTTCCTTAATCGATATTCAATAACTATTAAGTAATGGATGGATATTTTTCAAAGTTTTGAAAAAATATGTTTAATAAGTTGCCTGCAAACTATTGATTGGCAAGCAGCATTCTTATTTTAATGTCACAATCGAGTTTTTTAAATCTTTTTTCCAATAATACTTAAAAATTCCAAAAATTATTGCAAATAACACAGGATCTGACATCACGACTTTAAGCTAAATGAATTTAATAGAAGTCTCACAGAAAATTTTCTACTCAAAATTAATAATACGATATACGAATTATGAAACATGTAGAAAAGAATTTAAAAAGAACAAAAATATTAACGATTAAAATGAAGGCAATTAAGAGTACTTATTTATTATATGTATATCACAATTTAGTTTATTGGCTGGCATCCTCTCTATTGTTTTTCCAATTAATATCTCCAATTATCCTTGATATTATTTTATTTCTGATATATATTTATCTTAATTTTGCACATTTGTTTATTTTACCTTTTTTTTTTTTTAACTAAACATTTTTATTTTCATGAAAATGTAAAAGTAGGTGAATATACATTTTTTTTTTCTTAAAATAATAATTAGCAAGTTTGTTTATATAAATTTTCTAATTAGAAAAATTAGAATTATTGTAAATAAAATTGAGATTTCTCTAATTAAAAATTAAAAATATAGCTCTGACCGTATTTTTTAAACATTTTGAAATAGCAGAAAATCCGCCAAAAAATTGATAATTTTGTTACTGATAAATTTTTTACTGATATTTCTTAGTAACTAAGTAGTTACAAAATTTTTGGAAATTACAGTGAAGAATGGTAAGTAAATGCAGGGCGATAATCCTAGCCTCGGAAATTATAAAAACAAAAGAAAAGTAAAAGTCTTTGAATTTATTTATGTTTGAATAATAAAAATGAAATAATTTCTTTTTTTTTTGCAATAATTCAATCTAATCTTATTAAAAATACTTAATGGTAATTTTTAAATATAGTTTTCATTGTATACTAAAAATGAAGAAGCTTTAATATTTAACATTGTGTCATCTTTATATAATATCTTATTAGTTAAGTATAATGTTTTTAAAATAGAAAACATTTAAAAGCTTTTAATAAACGAAACGATCCAGACTATGTTATTAGTCGTAATTAAGTATATTTTAGAATTTCCTCAGGTTATTGATCCATAACAATTTTACGACTAATACACATATTAATCAAATTTATAGATTAAATGGAGACGAGAATTAATCAGTTCCGTTTTTTGTTTTGGTGTCATTAATAATTTTATCAAAATTAAAAAAATTCTAATTATTGTGTACATTGTACCTACCACCGTTGTTTCTTACGTACGTCTGTTAAAAAAAAAATTATGTATTTAATTTAATTTTAAGAGAATGACCTAATGACCCGGAACCAAGACAAATTTTTTATTTTTATATATTAAGATAATGAACGAATAATTTATTATGTAATTTTTTTTTAAATTATGTAATTAAATTTTAAATTCCACTTTTGTTTGTGAAATTTTGAATTTGAAATATACAAAATTTAACATTTTTACATAATTATGCATCAATGTGATTCTTTAATTTCTGCAATTTAGGTAAAAAAAAAAAAAACAAAACATATTTATTTTTCCTTCCTGTATCAGGGTTGTTATTTTGTTCATTTTCTTTTTTTCGGGGCACTGGAAAAAATAGACAAAATGAAGGAAATTGACAAAATAACATCGAATTCGAAAAAATGTACTTACCTAATTATTATAAAAAAAAAATAACAGTTGAGACAGATATTGTTGTTATCTTGTATTTTGATGCAAGAAACCAAATTTGTATTTCATTTAATAAAGTTATTTGTTTTCGAGTCTTCCAGTCGATGAAAACAGGAAACCGGAAAATATTTTTTCTCTATTTTTTTTTTTTTTCTATAAATTCGGGTGAATTTATCACGCGCGCTCAGTCTACATCTGACTCTTGAACTGTAATGACAGAAAATTTGAGTCTTTACAGTGCAAGAGTCGGATAAAGACTGAGTGCGCACCCGTATTTATAGAAAAAAAAAAAAAACCCCGGAAAATATTTTTTCTCTATTTTTTTAAAATTTGGAGGGTGAAAAACACCTTAGCCATTAAAACAAACAAAATTATGATGATTAAAAAAGAAATATTATAAATGAGATCTATATAGTCTTATCAGAGTAACAGAAGTTTAGAAGATTTACAGAAATAAGTATATAAGTATACTTATATGGATATTGTTGTATTCTCTAAACATTTATTGTTTCTTGCCACACTTATTATTTTTATATTCCATTTCGTTAAAACACTGAGAAGAGAAGGCATTTGTTTTAATATTTTCTCACTTCTCATATAGAATCGAAACTGAAAGATGTTCAATGGATTAGGAGTCCAGTGATTTGTGATAAAATTTTAATCAATTTCACATAATTATCTGATAGTTTACGGCTATACGCCCCATGCAACAATATTATTTTGTTCTATTCTCTACTTAATCTTAATTATACTAAAATTTTCGCCGTTGGGCAATATTTATAATTTTTTATCAGATTTGAAGCAAAATAATACATAAAAACAGTCTAATCATCGTCAAATCTAATTAATAAAAACTTTAGATATAAGTAGTATTGTTTATTTAAAATTTAACCGAGTACTTATTTTAATGTTAGATAGAACATTCATTCCGGTATTATAATTTTTATCTTAGAATAGGCATGCACTTGGGTACATTAAGGTACATATAAACTTCAACGTTAGTAGCAGTACAGATTGGGACTCGTCATTCTCTTTTTTATAGGAGCTTAATTAAAGATAAGTACAAGTATTTATGTAGTTATTTTTCCTAAACTAAAGTTTTTCGTTATGAACAAACGTTACAAAAAGAGTGATCTTTTAACTATACATTTTATATGTGAGTTACAACCGTTACTATTTTGTTGTTCTCATGTATTTTTTTAATTTTTGCAAAAATAATTGAAACGATAGGCTGACCTATTATGAAGCTCACAAATTTACATATTATGTACTTAAAATGAATTTAATAATTTATTTTTAAAAGTAAAAAAGAAAACTCAGAGTATAACTAATTAAACTGATAAGATTTAAGTATTTTATACTTGAATCTCCACTATTTTTAGATTTAGCCTTTATAAATTTATCAGTTTTAAATGCAAAATAACTCATGTAGTGTCTGCGAAATAAAAATTAATTTTTTTATTATTTACAATCATGCAAGAAATTTTAGAAAATTATTTTTTTAAATGGATTTTATTTGAACACAATTTTACTAAAATTTGAATTTTTTGAACACACAAAAAAACGTCGAAAAAGACTTTTCATCATACATATTTGATTTTTGGCGAAGGTTGATACATAACATAGTATAGTTATATAAGTAAGTATAGTACATGTATTGATATTATTCATGAATTCAAAAAAAAATGTTTGTTTTTACATTATAATATTATAAGCAGGTATTTTAAACTGATAACCAGAACACAAAAATTAAAATGTGGACGAAATCGAAAACTGGAGCGAAAAAACTTCACCTCAATAAGTACTGTGATTATAAATAATAAGTGGTTTACATTTATAAGTGCGTATTTTTTTTTATACATTTTTATTATATTATTGTAAAGTACTTACTTAAAAAAACCTTAATCTACAAAAGATGAGTTAAAAACTTGTAAGGTTCCAAATTATAAATTTCTTTCAGTAAATTTATTAAATATTTCCTTGGTGAACTTATTTTTATAAATTCATTTTATTTTTTGTTAAACATAGATACAGCATTTTGATGTTCATAAATCTTTTTTCATAGTTTCTTCAATATAGCTTCATCGATTCTTTAATGTTATAAAAATAAATTACTGTAAGTAAGTAAGTAATATTAAATTAAGGAGTTCTATTGTATTCTATTTATTTCTAAATTATATCTCTATTTATATTTTATTATGCATTACTTAGATATAAATAATGTATGTAGTAAACAATTTTTTTATATTAAATTATTTGAATCTATGTTATATGAATCTATACATGTATTATAGGAATCTATACATGTATTATAGGAATTGAGTTTGGTAATCCTAATAATTTTTTGTTTAAGTTTTTTAAATTTAAACATAGCTCAAAAATAATATTAAATTTCCAAATACTTAAGTAGGTACATCTAATGAGGTATTGAAACCCTTTTCAATATTTTGTTTTGAAATACTTTGAGTTTAGCATTTTTTCCAATTGACCTCCTCTACGTATTAATATTAGTTAATTTTCAGCAAAATCAATTTTTAGCCCACAATCGGGGGCCAAATATTTATTTTATGTTCTTTCAATCGATGTTCATACTTATAATAAAAATGTTTTGTATATAATTTACTCCCTCTTAGCCAATAGAAAGCTTTTAGAATCTTAATATTTATTGAAAGATATTGCAATTTAAGTTTATTAGTTAAATATACGTATACGAATTAATATTATCTTACTTAACTTTCTAAAATATATTATGAAAAATTTAAATACCTATTATGTGTATTGGAATATGTTAAATATATAGGGATAAAATAAATATATAAACATTTGAAAACTTATAAATAAGATAAAATAAAAATACCCAATAAATGGATATCTTGCATTCAAATCTAAATCAGCTCAGATGTTAAATATATTTATAAGCATTTAATTTTATTGTAGAACGGATAGACGGATGATCTGGTTAATTCTTAAAAGTTTGGAATGATGCTTTTGGCAACACTAGATAAAATTAAAAAAAAAGATAATTTTTCTTAAATTTCTTTTAATATGAAAATTCCTTACATAAGTACAGAATTTTTTTAGTTATTAAACAAAAAAAAAGTTGTGAATCAATGAATTAATATCTAAAAATAAATATAATATTCTCTTTTATATCTAAAAATATATTACTTTCCATGCGTTTTCATATACAAGAGCATACCTATGTATGTACTTTACTTACATATTATGTTGTGTACAAATCCATTTTAAATGTTCTAAAATATTGTCACAATGTTAAATGGCAAATTAATGGTTCATGTTAAAATTTAACATGAAAAATTCGGATTTCCTGGCATAATTTCTTATTTAATAATTTCTATTGAGAATTGTATAATCTCCACCTTGGATGCGGCGTTATATTTTCTATAATAGTTGGTATACTATCTTATATATTAGGTATTAGGGTATTATGTATATAAACACAAAATAATTTCGTTTGTACGAGAATTATTGAATAAAAAAAAAAAACCAAAGGGAACATAGAAAACATAGTACACAGTGTTCATTAATTTTTTTTTTTTAAATTAAATAACATAAGTACTTACTTACACTATGTTGAATGTATATGAATATGATGTACAGAAAAATTTCATCAATATTATTAAACTGACTTTCATCAATTTATTTGAAAAAAAAAAAGTTTTTAAAAGATAAATACATTAAGTATATGATGTATTTATCTTTTAAAAACTTTTTTTTTTTCAAATAAAGTAGGTATACAGTAGGTTTTTTTTTTTTTTCAATTGATTGAATTTGAATTACAAGCAGTGTAAATTCTTGTTCAAGATAAGATAAAAATACCTCAAGGGAAAAAAAGGCTATAAAAATTTATTTATAGATTGAAATATTTTAAATATATGGATAGATATATGTTATGTATAAAAATAAACAAACAGATATTTTTAATTTGTTTGCATAAATTTTAAGATTTTTTTTATTGTATTTAATTTGAGATATTATTTAACGTAAGTAAATAGTAATTTCTGAGAAATATAATGAAATATACTGTGTATTAATTAATTAAACCATGGAAATTTAAATGGCATCCAAATTTTCATATATTTACATATATATGCGTTAAATCGAAAAATAATAGTATCTATCTTTTGGTATCATATTATTTTGAAATTTAATATTAAATCAAAAATAATTTTAATTAAATTTATAATACTTATATCTACAAAAATTATTTTTATGTTATTATAAGAATAAAAATTACAAATTACCTATGTAAAAATAATATGCATTTTTAAAAATAATAGTTATGATGACCAAAAAAAAAAAATAAACAAGATAATGATTGAATTAGTAATTATAAATTTTATGTAAATTTTTGTTTTGTTTATATTTTTAAAAAATATTATTCTTAAACATGGTAATTTTCCAAATATACTTTTATGTATTTTTTTTAGTAAATTACTACACTATGTACTCATTTAAAAAAAAATATATCTTCTTTCAGGTTTATCAAATTTCGTTATCGTCAATATCGCCTCAAAACTAATGAAAAATCTATTGTTCAAACTAGTTATGGTCCAATTATGGGGGTCAAACGAATTTCGATTTGGAATGATTCTTTTTTTTCATTTGAAAAAATTCCATTCGCGAAACCACCATTAGGCGAATTACGATTTCGAGCACCTGAACCACCGGAACCTTGGACTGAAGTTAAAGATTGTACAAGAGAAGGACCAATGCCAATGCAGACAAATCTAATGACAAAAAAAATGGAAGGATGCGAAGATTGTCTCTATCTAAATGTTTACACCAAAAATGTAATTATATTATGTACCTACTTATTATAAATTTGTCATAAAACTAAAATTATGCTTGAAAGAATTAAATTAGTTATTAGAATAGCCTCAAAATTGATATTATGGTTTTAAATGCTTTCTAATTTTATTTTTTATGTTAATTTTTTGCATTTATTTTTTTTTTTCAAGATTAATCCTTCGAAACCGTTACCAGTAATGGTTTGGATATACGGTGGCGGTTTTGAAACCGGCGGAGCTGTCAAAGATCTTTATAGCCCTGATTATTTTATGCAAAAAGATATTGTATTAATTTCGATAACTTATCGTGTAGGACCATTTGGTAAGTGTGACAACAATTCAATTGTAACATTTTAGTAGGTTAATGTTAATTTGCAAAATTCATGTATTAAAATTTTGTTTTTTATTTTATTTTTTCAATTAAACATGCATATTAAATTCCCACATTACGTCAAATAGCAATACTTTAAAACATTTTTTTTTTAAACATTCATTAAGGTCATTAAATCAATTTTGCTGTATATACATTGTATTCAGTATTTTTAGAGTATATCATAAATTGCTAATTTAATAAATATTGAAAGCACGCTATTTTTTTTATTGCTTTAGTTTTTCTCTTGTTCAATAACTACTGATTTATTCATATTTAGAAACTTGATACGCAAAAAAATTAATATGACATTTATTAAAACATTAAAACATAATAAAAATGTTCTCAAACCATCTCAAACAAATAAAAGTTAAAAATATTGAATTATATTTGGACATGTAGCTTACAAAATTTCTATCAATAAGTATAGCCAAATTTTGATTGCGAAAAAAATGAATGCAATCTAATAATGTCAAAAATGTTTTAATATGCTTTACACAAATTTATAAGCTCTGCAGTAGAAATTGTTGTTTTTCTATTAATATTTTTCTTATAGTCTGTTCTCATAAACTCTGCGAGAGCGAAAATCTTCCTGAGCTTGATTTGATTTTTAAATTCTTTAGTTTCAATTGATCTTCATTACTGCGCGTTCACGATTGGATTAAGACAATAAAACATGTATATTTCCGTGTTATAAAATGTTGCAAATTTAAGGGGACATTTTTTCTTATAATGAATATTCAGTATTTCTAATTTTTTACTTAATAACCAAGCTAATCAAAAATTTGATTAGTTCTTGCAGTTTCTTCTATAGTTCATTTCGAACAAAAAGTTAATTTTTTTGATTATTGACAAGAATATGTTGTTTATTTATGTATATAGTTTAAGATTTTAATTTATATTGTATTCTTTTCGATATAAGCACGGTTTTCACTAAAAATAACTTTCATTTTTACATTACGCGCTAATTTCGAATTTGTTTGTGTGAAGTGAAGTTATAACAATCGTTTTTTTTTTTTTTTGAATGAACTAAATTGCATGATTTTTAATTATTGATATTTTATCACTGATTTTACTATATGTATACTATATATATATATATTATATGTGTTTTGCCTCGATGTTAGATGTTATAAATTATGTCAATTTTTAGCATGAAACTGTATAATTTAAAAGACGAAATAAGAAAAATATTTTAAGTTTTCCCCTATATATTTTTCTCTATTTATCGTTTCAAAATTTTCTGATGGAACAGGATTTTTAAGTTTAGAAGATCCAATTCTTAATGTACCTGGTAATGCTGGTCTCAAAGATCAGGTGTTAGCATTAAAATGGATTAAGATCAACTGTTCAAATTTCGGTGGTGATCTGAATAATATAACAGTATTTGGAGAAAGTGCTGGAGCTGCATCAACACATTATATGTCATTAATTGAAAATACAAAAGATATTTTCCATAAAGTTATTTTGCAATCTGGATCAATATTATGTCCGTGGGCTATAGTTCCACCAAGACAATGGGCATTGAGACTATGCCAAAAAATTGGCTACAATGATGTCGATAATGATCAAAATGTTTTCGAATTTTTACAAAAACAAAAAGCGAGATCAATTTTAAGAGCGGAATCGAAGCTCTTAACACCACAAGAGCAAAAAATGTGTATTATATTTCCATTTGGACCTGTAATAGAACCATATAAGACTGATCATAGCGTGATATTAGAAGATCCCAAATTATTGTCGCGGAAAGGATGGGGTAAGGATTTACCGATGATGATTGGTGGAACTTCATATGAAGGATTAATTTTATATGCAGGTATAATAAAAAAAAGCCTTTGTTTTGTTATGTTTTCCTGTCCTAATATTGGTTTTGAATTTTTTATTTTACAGAAACGAAAAAAAATCCAATTTGGGTGAATGGATTGGGAGACTGTGAAAATTTAGTGCCATTAGAATTAAATATGCCATATGATGACGACCAATGTATTGAATTTGGGAAAAAACTTAAAGAAATGTTTTTTAAAGGAGAAATACCTAATGTGAAAAAAAATATTCATTCATATTTAGATGTAAGTTTTGAACATATTTTTTTGGCATTTATTCTCTCTTTATTTGGCAGTCTTAATTACAAGTTGCTGTAACTGCCGAAAGATTTTGGAAACAAACTTGTGTATCGGAAATAGTTATAAATGTTATTTTCTTTTCTTTTAGCTACTTTCCTATAAATTTTTCTGGCACGCTATTGATCGAACTATCAAATCCAGAGCCAAATATTCACCTAATTCAACCACATATCTCTATCGATTTGACGTAGATTCACCAACTCATAATTTAATAAGAAGATTAATGTGTGGACCGAAACTGAGAGGTGCATGCCATGGTGATGATATGAATTACATGTTTTTGACAGCTGTCACACCAAAGACTGAAAAAGCTTCAATGGAATTTGAAGCAACTCAACGAATGATTGGATGCTGGACCCAATTCGCTGAAAATGGTAATCCTAACTGTGATTTTATTGAACCAACTGTTTGGGAAGAGCTACCGAAAAATTTAGACGTAGGAGATCTGAAATGTTTAAATTTTGGTGGTGATAAAATTCAAATGATTGATTTACCTGAAATGGAAAAAATTAAATTATGGAATGAAATTTATATTGATGCTAATATTGAATTATTTTAAATTGGATTGAATAAAATATATAAATATCGCATATAGATGCATTAAAAAGTTCTAAATGATAATTATTTTAAAATACTCATCTGGTCTGAAGAAGCTTAATACATGCACCGTACACCGACAATTTTATGAATTTTCATGTGTTGAAAAATTGATATGACAATATCAAATTCTTAAAGCGAATAATATTCTTACACAATCAAGAAATCGAGATGTAAAGCAATAAATTGAATGTTGTGGTTGAAATTTGATAGATTGAATAAAATGCGGCAATATATTATAATAAATTATATATTTATTGCTTTACTTTTGGTGTCTTAAATTTAAAATTAAAAACAAACTTGACAAATATGAAAAATAAATGCTTATTTGCGAAAAGAACGTGATGCCATTTTTTTAGACTTCATCGATTGGAAAATAATATTCTATACTATTTAAAAAAATTATATTTTATTTGCTAGTTTGCTAGTTTTAAAAACTTAATTTTGAAAAAAAAAAAAAAAAAACTAACAAGAATCTTTTTAAAATTTTTGTACGCAGAAATTTTGATTTTTTTTTGTTTTTCAATTATTTACATACAAGCAAAAAAAAAATTTACATAATAGAGAACTCCGTACACTAAATAAATATTTGGGTACTTTTTTATGTACGCATATATTTATTTTTATTGTGTATTCAAGAGAATGAAAAATTCGAATGTGCTATTATTAATTAATAATTATATTGACAATAATATGGTAAAACTAATTAATTTATTGATAATATTATTATTAATAAATTGATGACACATGTTATAGTAATATGATCTTGTTATAGTAGCTTAATCTTGTAATGCCATAACAAATTGCCAACTCTAATAAAAAAAATTTATGACCGCATTATAAAAATTTAAAATAATTATTTTTTTTCGATTATTATTATTAGATTAATTATTCATTTATAAATCACATATCATTTAAATTAATTAAGTTAAGGTATTTTCTTTTGAAATTTATTAAAAACTCATTTATAGCGAAATTATAAAATAGAACTTATTAATTTATGGTGACATCCTCAATTTTTGAATGACAAATAATTAACAATAATTTTACGTTATTAAGCATAGACTTTATAAACAATAAATATTATTTTCTTATTTTTGTATTTAATTATTTTTATACAATGAAAATAGTTCTCACAAGACAAGAGAATAATAAGAAATGTTAATGTAAATATACAGTACATGTATTTACAATAGAAAAACTTTATTAATTTTTTTAATTATTAAAATAAATAATATTTACTTTTTTTTTTAACAATTAAACAAAAAAATAAGAAAATCATTCAATTTAAAATAAGATTAAACATATTAAAATATTTTGCTTTTATAAGGTTTTTTATCGTGAGCATTTTTTTTCTTCCGTATTCCGTGATTAAATTTTTTTAAATTTTATCCATTAAATAAAGAATTTTCCCTCTTGTTTAATTAAGAAACATTTATTTTAATGATCTGCATTTTATTTAAAATATAATATGGTTAAAAGATCAAGAACGTCAAAAGCACAATTACAAAGCAAAGTATAAAATCAATAGAAAAGGTTATATTAAAGAATAAACAATAATTATGTAATATTATAAACTTCTACACATCAATTTTTAAAAATGTATGTTTCCTATCATTGTAATAATTATGTTTCGCATTTAAAACTCCAAAAAGAAAATTTAATGTGATAAATTATTTTAAATCCATAGGGCCTTCTACACGATCAATGCTACCTTGGCAAGTAAACTTCATGAAATTTTTCGTTAAGTAATAAAGTTAAAAATGTACGTTTACAACTAACATTTATTAGCATTTGGCTTAATATTTAGTATTTTTTTTTATTCTAAATTAAAAATGTTGGTTTGAATGAAATTAAAATTAAAAAAAAAAAACAAAAAAAACTACAAATAAAAAAACAAAAATTATAAAAAATGTTTATTTACTTGAAACGATACTTTTACTTTGACATCAAGTAAAATTTCTTTGAAGTACCATTGATCTTGTAGTGTAGTAGGCACTCATCATTAATAAATTTACAAATAAATTTAAAAAAAAAATTAAATAAAAATTAAATAAAAATTAAAAATGTGTATTCTTGTGAATATAAAATTTTAAATTTATTATTAAATGTAATATTAATTTCTACATATTTATCTCATACATATTTTACATGTAAATGTTCCAGAGATATTTTTGAAATAACTATATATGTAAATAAATGTGAGTAATTTTATGACAAAATACTATTTTTTCTTTTATTGCTTTAACTTTTATTTATTATGTTTTTATTTTTAATAATTTGAAACCATTTATTTTTTAAACATTAACTTTTGTTACAAGCATAAAATGAACTTGTAACATAATAGTTTTAAAATTTCTTATTTGGCTTACGTTTTCAACATAAAAATATAATAAAATAAATAAATATTCAAAACTCTTTAAAGTAAAAGTTTTGTTATGAAAATAGAAAAAAATATAAAACAACCAATGCCCACCGTAAGTGGTGAAGAGATTTGATGAAAAAGAATGAATACTCAAATTTTCAAATTCCTGTTCGAAAAATCTAAACATTTTTTTTTTCAGGTTTTTTAAGCCTCAAGGATGAAAATATTCGAATTCCTGGTAATGCTGGTCTTAAAGATCAAGTACTTGCACTTAAATGGATTAAAGCAAATTGCACATTCTTTGGCGGAGATTCTAATTGCATAACTGTTTTCGGCGAAAGTGCCGGAGGAGCATCCGCTCATTATATGATGATAACTGATCAAGCCCGTGATCTATTCCACCGAGCAGTTCTAATGTCAGGTTCGTGTTTATCACCTTGGGCACTTGTTCCTCCACGAAATTGGGCTTATCGTCTTGCAGCACTAGCTGGGTACAAAAAAGACGCTAATGATAAAAAAGTGTGGGAGTTTTTAAAAAAGGCTAAGGCTTCACAGATCTTAAAAGCACAAACGAAATTATTGAATGAAGATGAAAAAAAAAATAAGATATTATTTGCACATGGTCCTTCTATTGAGCCATATGTGATGAGTGATTGTGTTATTCCGGAATCTCCAGTTTTGATGATGCGAAAAGCTTGGAGTAATAAAATACCAGTATTAATAGGTGGAACATCATTTGAAGGTCTATTTGCATATCCAGAAACTCGTAAGAATCAGCACGTTTTGGAAAATATAGGCAATTGTGAATATTTAGTCCCATACGATCTTAATCTGGATCGAGAAAGTTTGAAATGCAAAGAACTTGGATTGAAATTAAAAGAAGCTCATTTTGGAGACTTGAAACCTGGTCTTGGAACGTCGTTTGAATATTTAGATGTAAGTATAGACGCGTGATTCAATTAGTTTTGATTTTTTAAGTTTTATTTTTCAACATTTTTTTCGCCGTAAGGTTTATTTATTACTGTTTCATCTTCAAATATATGTTCTGTGTTTCTGTGTAAATTGATTTTATTTATACGCAAAGCTCTCCTATGAAATTAGACATTAGGTTTAAGATGAGCCCTCAAATTAAAAAAATAAATGAAAAATCTCAAAAAAGATAAAAGCAATATTTATTAAATGTATTAATATTTTTTTAGGCTTTATCGTATAAATATTTTTGGCATTCATTGAGTCGAACTGCACAATCACGTTTGCTGTATGCCGCGAAAGCTCCCACATATTTGTACAGATTTGATTTCGATTCTAAAAATTTTAATCATATTCGAATTGTTTGGTGTGGTCGCAAAGTTCGTGGTGTATGTCACGGTGATGATTTATCATATATATTTCTGAACTTTTTTGCAGAACAATTAGATCAAAAAAGTAAAGAATTCGTAACAATTCAAAGAATGACTGGAATGTTAGTTGAATTTGCAAAAACAGGAAATCCAAATTATAAAGCAAATCAACATGAATGGCTTCCATTAACAATTAAGGAAGAATTTAAATGTATGAATATTGGAAATGATTTATCTTTTATAAGTTTACCTGAAAATAAAAAACTTGAAATCTGGAATACCATGTATCCAAAGGATCAACTTTTTTAAAATATTAATAATTTTAATATTATTATGTGATGTTAGTGATGATGAGTTTTTAATTCTTTTGCAATTTAGAGACAGTAAAACAAACAAAATATTGTTAACAGAAGTATTAAGCATAAATGTATTTTAAATTAAATTCTAAATAAAAGTAAGAAAATTAATTATAAGTCAAGTGTTGGATTTAACTTAAAACCTTTATTTTATTGGTGGTTTAGAAAAATAAAAATTATATTTTGTTTGAGGATACAAAAAATTTTATGTATAGTATTTAATTTATTTTTAAATCAAATAATTTATTGTTTTTGTTTTACTAATATTAACGTTTTTTGGTTTGTAAATATGTTTACGTGTATGTCAAATATATAAATTAATAAAAGTTCATGTAAGGCGATAGTTCTATGACAAGGTATATATATAAGAAAATGAATTTGATAAGAAAATTAACAATTTTGGTTTTATTTTAAGTAGGTTACATTTATTCTGAGCCTTAATTGTTTGATAATAAGAATGGCATTAATTTTATTTTTAGTATGTATTACATGTTACATGTATCGTATACGTATGTATAGCTATTTTAATTAAAAAAAATTGTTTAATTTAACTCATTCAACAATTTTTATTAACAAAAAAATATTTAATTTAAAATTATCAATTTAAAGTATAAGCATCTCTGGCTTTGTTCCTGTAGCTAAAAATACATGTTCCGGTGTTGTTGGTGCTCCTAGAGAAATCCATTCGTCTGTGAGACCAGCATCACATCTGGCAGATTCAATAGCATTCCTTAAAGCAAATATAGCTACAATACTCATACAAAAAGCTGGCTCGCCAGTTGCTATAAAAAAAAAATATTTTGATAAAAAAAAAAATTATTTTGATGAAAAAAAAAATTTCTTTTAGAAACCTTTTGATCTTAAAATGCTCAATGGATTGGGACTATTTGGTAGAAAACTAATACGGAAGTCAATGGGTATGTCTTTGGCTCCTGGTGGTTTATAATTCCAGCTACGATTTGTCATTAATTTACCAGTTTCATTATATATTAGTTGCTCAGTTAACCAATATCCTAGTCCCATGACAAAAGCACCTTCAATCTGAAAATAAAATTAAAATAATTAATTTTTGTTTTTTTTTCTTAATGAAAAGATAACTTTCACCTGTCCTACGTCTATATTTGGACTCATTGATTCACCAGTGTCTTCTAATATGTCAACCCTATTCAGTTGGAAATTTCCAGTCAAAATATCAACTTCCATTTCTGCACAACTTAAGCCCCATGTTATATATGGCTGAACATCAGTTGCTTTGTACATGTGAGTACAAGATAATTCAATTAATTCACTGTAACAAGCATCAGTGATTTCGTGCCATTCAGCTTTTTTCATCTTATCTCGAATCGGTTTAATTCGCTCCAATAAAGTTTCGCATGCTTTCATAGTGGCCTAGAAAATAAAATTTTAAAATTTACTTTAAATATTGTAAGAACAGTTTAATTTTTGGAATGTTTTTTTATCACTAAGGTAGACTTACATAACAAACCGCTTCACTAGTCATACTTCCACCAGTTATTCCTGAGTTTGCTGTAATATAGTTCACTGAAGGTTTAACTTTAATATAATCCATCGATATGTTTAA
Source organism: Hybos culiciformis (assembly GCA_964007475.1). Taxonomy (NCBI): domain Eukaryota; kingdom Metazoa; phylum Arthropoda; class Insecta; order Diptera; family Hybotidae; genus Hybos; species Hybos culiciformis. The sequence goes on from OZ023274.1 coordinate 75,643,078, forward strand.
AGTTTTTGCAGCAACTTGAACAACTTTTGTATTAATACCTTGACCACATTCACATCCTCCATGTGTTATCGCAACCGTTCCATCAGTATGTAATATACTCACAATAACGGGTATGGATCCGAAAAATCCTTGCCTGTACATCATTGGAACAACTGCTATACCTTTTTTTCTCCAACGATATGATTCGTTGAATTTTTCGATTTCAGCTTTTCTACTTTTGTAATCTATTTGCTCCAAAAATGCTGGCATAAGTTCTTTTATTTTATTATCATCCGGAATATTAGCCATCCGTACATCAATTGGATCTTTGCGTGTGACACGTGCAATGTGCTCCATTATATTTTCAATCATGGCAATTCCTTCAGTTGTTCCTGGTGCACGACACCATGTATTTGATGCCGAATCTGAAAGAACACATTTACCTTCCACTTTCCAGTTATCATGATAATAACAATTTCTAAAGAAATCTTTCGTATTTCCGATTGGTTGTTCATTAATAGAACAACCCTGATCCTGTACAAAATTATTTATAAGTTTTTGAATTTTTCCAAATTCATCGACTACAACTTCATAATCACTTATTAGTCCAAATCTTTTGCCTACTATTTCCATATTTGCCTCCAGGGACATGACTAAACGGACTGGACGATTTGTTAGAATTGTTCCTAAAGCACAGGCGCAAGCTATTTGAGAGCATCTGGATATTTTGCCTCCATATCCACCACCAACTCGTCGCAACGGCAAAGTTATAGAATTTTCACTTATTTTACAGCATTTTGATACTGCAGCTTGAACTAAATCAATCCATTGTGAAGCTGAGTACAGTTCAATGCCATCTTCAATCGGAATACAGACTGCTGTTTGTGGTTCTATAGTAAAATGATACTGACCTGCTATCTCAAAATGTCCATCAAAAGAAATACCATCAGTTTTTAATTTCTTGTCTTTAGGCATAAGATTTACTGTATTCTTTAAATATCTATCAGTGGCTTTATTTGCATAAATCTCTTTTATAGTTGGATAAATTTTATTATTCGAGTTTTCATATGATATTTTTACAAGTTGTGAAGCTTGAGTAGCTAATTCCAAAGTTTCACCTAAAATTATTCCAACAGGCTGACCATGATATCTGTTAAGAAAAAATAATATATATTTTATAGACTGTGCTGAATAGTTATTTATGGATTGAAACGAATGAAATTTGGTTGGATCGTCATATCGACTCATAATAGAATATAGATAATGGAATAGAAGAAAGTATTTTAGAAAATATCTTACACAAAAATTGCGAAATTTGAAATTAAGTACTTATTTGATATTTATACAATTTCTTTAATTTCGAATTCATTTTACACAGAAATTTTTAATAGGCTTAACTGTATGAACTGACCTCACTATTCCATCACAAAAAATTTCTTCATTTTCTGACATCATCATCATGTTTGTTGGAGTAAATGTGTTTATTCCTGGAATGTCCTTAGCAGAAATGAAGGAATCGATTCCTGGAATTTTGAGAGCTTCACTTGCATCTATATTAACAATAGTCGCATGAACTTCTGTGGCTGGTACAAAAACTGCCCATAATTCACCGGGATGTCTTGGCACATCATTAACATAGTGTGCTTCTCCAGAACACTGAACAAGACCTTCGATTTTTTGAACTGGTTGATTTAATGGCCATTTATTTTTATCGGTATTGAAATATTGTTCACCGGAACTTAACGGCCTCTCTAAGATGTTCCCCCCCAATTTTAGTTTTTGATCAAGTTTGTCATTAGGACATGATAATATGAATTTATAAAATAATGAAATGGCTAAGCCTCTACGATACTCCGGTGTGGCATCTGGTAATGACCAGTCTGGCTGCAATTCCTTCGTTAATAATTTAACAGCTTCCTTTACTGTGGATGGATCCAATAAAATTTTATTTTTTAAAAATTTTTCTACTTCAACTGCATGCATAAAAGATGGATTAATTCCACCGAAACATATTGATGCATTTTCAATAGTTTCGTTATTCATTTCTATCAAAAAAGCTGCATTTACATAAGCATGAGCATTTTGTGCTCTTGGCATTATTTTATAAGAGCGATAAATGTATACTTCTGTTGGTAAAGATTTTAGTACGATTTTTAAAATAATTTTGTGCGTCATAATGGTTTTCAAATATTCTTCAGGTCTTAATCTAGCAATTGAAGACTTTTCATCACAGATTACCAACTCAGCACCTACAGTTGCCAATATCAAAAATAGATCAGATGGAAATTCATTATGCTCATGCTTTATTGATAAATTTCCAGCAAGAGTACCAGCATTACGAACTGGAACGTTTGCTATTAGATCAATATGACGTCTAAGTTCAGAACAGTATTCAAATCCTTTTCTTTTGGAAACTTTTTCAAAAATATTCATCGTGTCAGTTAGGCTTAGATTTCCTCCAAGAGTAATTTCATTTTCTAATATGTTATGTTCATGAAGTTCTTCAATATCATTTATATCGATAAATACATCAATACTGGCCTTTGTTCTGTAAACTCCATGAGCAGTATTACCAGCAACAAGTTGATAATCACGGCTGCTTGTTTCACTAAAAACGTTGAATAAGTCTTTCAATGTATTAGGTTTGTGCCATTGTTTACCATCAGCAAATGTTATTCGAATTCTATTCGATTCTGTGCAGTTACCATTACATATTATTTCAGTTTTTGGGCAAAGTTTCGGTAAATCCTCAATGTCAGGGCATTTTTTTTTATATTTAGGATCTGCATCTATTGCTAATGATTTAAACGCATCTAATATTGGTCGATAACCAGTGCACCTACAAATGTTGCCACCAAATGAGTTCTCAATCTCAGACATAGTTACTTTTCCATTTTTAGCTGCTAATAAGCTGTGCATATTCATGACCATTCCTGGCGAACAGAAACCACATTGTGTTCCATTAAATGCAGCTAATCGATTTTGAATCGCATCATATCCATCTTTTTTATTACCAACACCTTCAATAGTTGTAATAAATAATCCATCACATGAATAAACTGGTGTTAAACACTAAAATGAAATATTTATTTAAAGGTGCGAAAAAAAAGGTCCAATATAATTTTGATTACAGATTGTTCGATAATAATAATGGTTTGTCATATTATCGAATGAACTGAATTAAGGCATTTGAAAGAAAATAAAAATAAATTATTTCCTATTTTTGGAAGACAATTAAGAATACCTATTATGATTTCTGGAGTAAAAAAAAAACAAATTTAAGACTATTAACATTATTTTGGACTTACTATCCTACTAGTTTTTACCGAACTAAATACAGTTTTTTTGCTATCATGATCTGTTTTATTTTTTAAATAATATGAAAATATGAATGTGAATGCTCATCTTAAATTGATAGTAATAATTCACAAATACTTACCGAATTTATAGCCCACGAACGATATTGTTTAGTGACTGGATGTTTTCCATGAGCTGTCACAATACAAGCACCGCATCCACCTTCCAAACACATAAATTTGGTTCCTGATAATTGAGCATTTTGACGTATAAATGTATTTAATTTTGTATAAATAGAGACCTCATCTGCTTTGACTGTAAAACAATTTAGGAGATTTTAAATTAACAAAATTACGTTATTAACATAATCGCTATTATGATTATACTGTTATAAGAATCACATAACTAAATAATTGTATTTATTTTCCTTATTTTATTAAAAAAAAAAATCTAATTTAAATTAATTGATTTTGCGTTATTGGCATCAAGGTTTATTTTATAATCCCTAACGTAAAATTCAACAAATTTCTTGCTATTTACTTATGTACCTATATAATGTACCTGTGTTAAGTACTCTGTTCAATAATTGAACAATAATTTTATTTTGGGAATTTCATTAATAAATTTATTAATGATAATAATTTTGATATGAATCTCTTATCGTTAACCAAACTTTAATTATGCCGTCTCAATTGAAAATTGTTTATTGTAGAAAATCATAATAAATAAATATTTTTAATTAACGAATTGTAAATGACAAGCCTATAAAATTTTTTCGTTCGTACTTAATTCATAATAACCGCTCCGGTAAATTGTTTTTTAAGATTCAGCCATAATGATAAAAACATGAAATGTTGAACTTAAATTCCTTCAGCAGCCGAAATCTGTTCTTCTTTGAGGTTTTTTTCGGAGAGAATTCCTTATTCTTTTGAGTAAACATTTGTTATAAAAATCACAATCATATTAAAGGTTATGATCTTGACTTGTTTTTTTCGACATTTTGAAAGAAACTGCAACTTCGTTTTGTAAGTATATGTACTTTATAAATTTAGGACAAAAATGGAAAAGGAGGCCATTCTACCAAATTTTGTAAGAAGAGGGGAATGCTTTTTTAGTATCTAAGGAGGGCATTCCCAGAAAGAAGGACGTTTGAGATCCCTAGATTGACTCTTCGTAGATTATTTAAGTACCTAGACCTAAACTTATCATTAAATATTTTATTTGTTTTACATTAATTATTTTTTATTTATTTTATACAATTTATTTGATTTACAACTTAATTTCTAATTAGAATAAAAAAAATGAATCACCTTTAAAATGCTTTCCATTTATGTGAAACTGAACTTCAGCACATCTGAAAATATAAATACATATAACAAAAATAAAATTTATCAAAATATGTAATTTAATAGATATGTAAAGTATTTTTTCAAATATTCGGGTTGAGTACCTAATTCCGCAAACTATTATTCGGCATTACAAAATTCCGCAGGACAAAATTCCGCAATTTAACATTAAGTACGCAAAGACCCAAATCTGCAAGACAAAATTCTGCAATATTATTTTATTAAATTTTCCACTAAATTATTCTGCGGAATTTATCCTGCGGAATTTTAGTTTTTGTAAGACTTTAATTTTTACGAAATTTTGACCTGCGGAATTTTAAAATGAGGTATTTCGTCCCGATTCCAAAATCTTTCTATCAACATTTAAATGAAAGTTCTAGCTTACTTCTAAATTGAGTAATTGTGTTCTGAAAAGAAGTTACTGTGTTAGGGATAAATTTTAAATTGCAACATTTTTTTTCTAGATTGTTAAAATTTTTGCAGCTTATAAACATTTTAACCATTATTCATTATAATAATGCATAATCAGTCATAAACATTTGCAATAAACAATAAACATTTATTATTAAATCAGTTGCATATTTTATATAAATTTTTTTAGTTCTAGTCATCTTATACATATAAATATATATTTTAAATATATATTTCATGCATGTATTATAAATAATAGACATTTATTTATTTTAACTCTGCTTTTGTTTATTTTTTTGTATTGATAATAATACTTTAGAGAAAACTGATTAAATTTTTTTTTTAATTAACGAATAAATTAAAAGTGGCTAGCTAAGTATTATACTTAATTATGTATTATAAAAAAAACTTTCCTACTAAAAAGCATGAAATTATGATATTTAATATTATAAACATTTTTAAAATTCTAATTTGTAGTAGGATTAAGTAATGGTTTTTTTTTAATTTAGCTATCAAAACACTAGAGGGATACCTTTTATACTTGAACTAGTCGAAATACCCGGCTTCGCACGGTAGTTCCGAACTTATATTTATATCAAAACACTTTAATCCAGATTTTGTGTACTAAAAAAACAGAATTTCAAAATTTTTAAATATCCACTTCCCCGGTGCCTTAACACATCCAGTCTTCTAAATAGTCGATTCGGGTCCAACGCTATAATATTTTATCGGAATATACCTAAATTTCATTTTTTGCATTAAAAAAAACAGAATTTCAAAATTTGTTAAAGAGCCACTTCCCCGGTGCCTTAACACATCCAGTCTCCTAAATAGTCGATTCGGGTCCAACGCTATAATAAATACCTAAATTGCAAAACCGCCTTCTAAGGTAGCCCCCCGTCGGTGCCTCGGATCAGAAATATAACCAATCGGGTCTCTATAGGCTCTTTATTTTCAAAATTTTAAAATTTCCAAATTTGTTGTATAGCCCCCCAATTGAGCCCTGGGACGGTCGGGGGCCTGTCAACATCCAATTTTTTAAATAGGCTTTTCGGGTCCAACGCTACAACATTTTATCGGAATATACCTAAATTACAAAACCGGCTTCTAAGGTAGCCCCCCGTCGGGGCTTCGGAACAAAATTTCTAGTACCCTATAACCATCTCGGGTCCCAGTGCTACTTAATTTCAAAATTTCAAAATTTCGAAATTTGTTGTTTGGCCCCCCAATTGAGCCCTGGGACAACGGTTGGGGGCCTCTCAACATCCAGTTTTTTAAATAGAGTTTTCGGGTCCAACGCTACTATATTTTATTGAAATATACCTAAATTTCAAAACCGGATTCTAAGGTAGCCCCCCCGCCGGGGCCTCGGATCAAAATTTCTAGTACCCTATAACCATCTCGGGCCCCAATGATACTTAAGTTCAAAATTTCAGCCAAATCGGTCCAGCGGTTTAGGCGTGATGAGGACAGAGGACAGAGGACAGAGGACAAAGGACAGAGGACAGAGGACAGAGGACAGAGGACAGAGGACAGAGGACAAAGGACAAAGGACAGAGGACAGAGGACAGAGGACAGAGGACAGAGGACAGAGGACAGAGGACAGAGGACAGAGGACAGAGGACAGAGGACAGAGGACAGAGGACAGAGGACAGAGGACAGAGGACAGAGGACAGAGGACAGAGGACAGAGGACAGAGGACTGAGGACAGAGGACAGAGGACAGAGGACAGAGGACAGAGGACAGAGGACAGAGGACAGAGGACAGAGGACAGAGGACAGAGGACAGAGGACAGAGGACAGAGGACAGAGGACAGAGGACAGAGGACAGAGGACAGAGGACAGAGGACAGAGGACAGAGGACAGAGGACAGAGGACAGAGGACAGAGGACAGAGGACAGAGGACAGAGGACAGAGGACAGAGGACAGAGGACAGAGGACAGAGGACAGAGGACAGAGGACAGAGGACAGAGGACAGAGGACAGAGGACAGAGGACAGAGGACAGAGGACAGAGGACAGAGGACAGAGGACAGAGGACAGAGGACAGAGGACAGAGGACAGAGGACAGAGGACAGAGGACAGAGGACAGAGGACAGAGGACAGAGGACAGAGGACAGAGGACAGAGGACAGAGGACAGAGGACAGAGGACAGAGGACAGAGGACAGAGGACAGAGGACAGAGGACAGAGGACAGAGGACAGAGGACAGAGGACAGAGGACAGAGGACAGAGGACAGAGGACAGAGGACAGAGGACAGAGGACAGAGGACAGAGGACAGAGGACAGAGGACAGAGGACAGAGGACAGAGGACAGAGGACAGAGGACAGAGGACAGAGGACAGAGGACAGAGGACATAGGACAGAGGACAGAGAACAGAGAATTTTCATTTTTATTTATTAGATAAGAATGTATTTGGTATTGAGGAAAGAATGTTTAAACGGGAGTAAAAAGTGAAACAGTTAGGATTCGCGAAAAATTTACCGATTCTGCGATTGCATAGTCTTTTTTGCATAGGATTGCATAGGATTTTGAAATAAGGAGTTTAAAAATTAATTGTACTACAAGTCCCAGAGCAAAAAGTGTGTAGGTAGGTTAAGTAATGAAAACATAAATAATGTATAGGTATATAGAATTATTATAGGCATACATACTGTCGAGAAGCACATAAAATAAACTAAAGAATATTGGGTAAGGTAAATGCCCATATTACCGCGAGTCTAAGAAGCTTCTGGCATTAAAGTGCTGTAAAATATTGAAATATATTTATATTTTTGCAGACAAAATGGATATGGCTCTTTATTAATGTCTTAAATTTCAATTTTTTTTTTAGAATTAAAATTAATTATTTATTTTTTAAAAAATTAATTAATATAAAATAATCCATAAAAGCCCATATTACCGTGGTATAAAAATTCAACTGTCCCTATTACCGCTTTTTTTGTTTTTATTACCGTGGTAATTTTAGCTTCTAAAAAATTAAGAATAAAAATCATTTTTAAAGCAATTAATATTTTGTCAATTTTATTTTAACAAACAAAAAAGTTAAGAAATAAAAAAGACAATTTTCATATTCAACAAAAATAAAAAAAATTATTAAATAAGTAATCGGAACATAAATTTCTTTCTTTGTTAATAACTTAATTAATAATAAAATCCCAATACATTATTTATATTTAAGACTTTTAATTTTATCACATTATTCATTCATAGATCGGATTTTTTGTATTTCACTATATAAACCTCCGGTATTTAGTAGACTTGGTGGATTAATTTTTTTTACTTCATACCCCATTTTTTTGGTAGAGAATATACGGTTGATTGCTTTCAAAGCTGTTAAACGCTAAGAAATTATTGCCAATTATATAAATCTCTAATGTAGGTACCTACTTTGCAAGGAGAGAATTAACATTAGTATTATTTTATTCTCATTTATTATCAAAGAAAATCAGTTTCATCAATCAGTGAACTTATGAAAATATATAATGTAGATACCTAATTTTACTTGGTTTCAATCAAGTAACCTCCTAATCGATATTGTTAGAATTTATTGCAAAGAAAAAATTCTGTAGACGTTTACTTCAATAGAATTTTTATTAAATAATGAATTAGAACAAAAATCATTCACATGTTGTTAAATGTCACAAGCAAAGTAAACATAAAAAAAAATCCTTTTTTAGATTTTCATACATTTGTGGCGAATTTTCCAATTTCTTTATTTTATTTTAGATATATGTAGATATATGACTTTTAATTTTTTGTTTTTCGTTTCATGTTCGGGATAATTTAATTTTATTTCTAGAAATAAAACTAAAAAATGATTTACTGCAATTTTTCTTTAAATCAAAAAAAATTCTGAAAACGATTAGTATATACCTAGGTTATTCTTTAAAATGTAAGAATAGTTTTCAAAAATTTACCCATCTGATTTATATTCAGTTTGTTGTTGCTGCGTTATTAGTTTTGATGAAGCCATTATCTGTCTCTATTTTTTATTTTTCTTTTATTAAAAATAATAATTACAAAAATAACAAATCTATCTTATCTTGCAAATATTCGACGCAAAATATTTTCTATAATTATTTTTTTTTGACTATTAACGTATTAATTAAATAAAAGTTTTAGTTATTTTTATAATTTCTTAATGTAATGGAAAAAAAAAAATTTACAAATATTTAATTTTTTTTTTTAAATGATATCACGGTACATTAAGTTTTTTTTTGTAAATTCATTAGATCACATTTTTATAATTTCTTGTTTAAAAAAAATTGTACTGAACAGTACAAAACAAACTGAATGACTAAATTAAAATTATTTTCTAAAAAAACAATTATGTATATCAAAAACTTAGGTATAAAATTGTTTTTTATACCTAAAACATAGTTTTTCTGATTCTAAACAAAAAAAAAAAAAGAATTGTTTATTATTTATTTTTTTTATTACCGGCTATATTGTAGATTGTAGAATGTAGAATAAATAAAATTGAATTTTGTTACAAAAACCAAAAACCATTTAAATATGTCTAGCGTTATATAGTTGATAAATGTTGATAAATCAAAATAAAAACTACAATATTAGGTACCTACATTTATGTGCGAAGTAAAGTTATGGAAAGTGCTTTTCTTTTTCATAGTAAAACATTATATTCGTTTATTATAATTACAAGTTGCCGTCTAAAACAGGGTAAAATTAAACTTCCTTAAAGGAATAAAATTGGTTTTTGTTATTGTTTGATAATAAAATTACATATTTGCAAAATACAAAAGTGATTTATTTGTTTTTCCTTTTCAAATGTAATGATATGTACTGGTGTGCTTTCAGTAGCAATAAGGTTGATCCTTCCGTCTGATCCAAATTAGATGGCGTAGCGTGTAAGTGCTATAGGGATCGACAAAATCCTCCCCTCTTTATTAAGCCTTACTTAATCTAACCTTATGTACGTACTTACATTTTTGAAATAAGAAGCTACTAACACAAATTAAAATATTTATTTATATTTTTAGGTACTAAGATTTTTTATTTTTTTTTAATTAATAAATACAATCAAATGTGTTAAAGTTAAATTCACTGCGCTTTTTAATTTAAGTAAATATTTAGTTTAATTTTACGGACAAATCTTATGCAAAAGATTTAACAAATTGAAATGATGCTTATGCATAGATGCTTACTATTTCTGTATATATAAATCTATGTATGTACGAATGTGACATTAATTTTTAACTTTTGATCAATGTCACATTGTACATAAATACATTACAATTTCAGAGAATTGATTGTTGTCCCTGAAAGTAACAATATAGTTTCCGGTGTAGTCGGAGCATCAAGTTTAATCCACTGTCTAGGTAATCCAGCATCTGAACGGGCTGATTCTAAAGCTCGGCGAATGGCATGAACTGCAGAAATAGCCAAGCATATCGCAGGTTCACCAGAAGCTAAAAATATGAAGATTTTTTTTTTTTGTTCCAGATATATTTTAAGTAGATTTGTTGTAAGTACATATTCTTTTCTGTTTAATATTGCAAAAAAAAAGAGGAATTTTATAATAAAGAGTAGATACAGATTGATAAATGCTCAAACCATGAATTTGGGATTAATTTCAATTAAAAAAAAAAAATTATTACTATAGTTTACCTTTTGATCGTAAAAATCCTCCTGAATTAGAGCTTTTTTGAAGTAAATTTACTCGAAAGTCTATCGGTATATCTTGAGCACCAGGAATTTTATAGTACCATGCACGATTTGTAAGTAGTTCCCCCGTAGAATTCTTGTAAATCAAATGCTCGGTCAACCAGTAACCCAGCCCCATTACAAATGCGCCTTCAACTTGCCCAACATCAATTAATGGACTTAAACTTTGACCGGTATCTTCCAATATATCCACTCTACTAATAATAACATTGCCTGTTAGAATGTCGACTTCAACCTCTGAGCAAGCTAACCCATCAACACTGTATTCTTTTAAATCTGAAGGAACCATTTCGCCCAATGCTCTTAAATCTATTCCTTTACTAAATGCGTTTGTTATGAGTTCTAACCAGGATGGGTTATTCATTTGATTTTTTATAACAGCTAATCTTGTTAAAAGTTCCTGACAAGCTTTTTGTGTTGCCTTTAAAAAAAAATATATTATTGAATTTAAATATTAATACATACACGCTAGTCATGCTTCTTACAAAACAAACACACTCAGCAGTAACACTGGCTCCAGTTACTGAAGAGTTTGCCCCAACGAATGTATTACTCGGATAGACTTTAATCAAGTTCAGTGGAATATTTAATGTATAAGCTGCAACTTGAGCTACTTTTGTGTTCATACCTTGGCCTACTTCAATGCCACCATGACTTATGGCAACTGTTCCATCTGAATGGTATATTACTACTTCTGCAGGATATATACCAAAGTAAATCATTGGATATTCCATTATAGCAATTCCTAATCCTTTTTTCTTCCAACGATTTTCAGAATTAAATTTATCTACATTTATTAAACGCTTGGCATATTCGACATTTGAAATAAAGGCTGGTAATAAGGTTTTCATTTTGCTGTTATTTGATATGTTGGCAATTCTAACATTAACTGGATCTTGTTTCGTAGCCCATGCTATGTGCTCCATTAAATTTTCGGTTAAATTTATTGCTTCTAATGTTCCAGGGGCTCTCATCCAAGTGTTTGCTGGAGCGTCAGTATTCACAAGCTCGCCATTAACATTCCAGTTGGTGGAGACATCATAACAACTTGGCCAGGCTTTCAATGTTTTATCAGCTATAAAATTTTCATTTTTTCCCCAACCTCCATCTGAAAAAAAGGAAGCGCTGTAGTCTCTTACTTTTCCATTGTTTTCGGCTTCAAACTGATAGTCTGCGTGAAATGCATGCCTTTTTCCTACACATCTAAGCATCGATTCGATTGACATAACAAATCTAATTGTTCGATTAAGATAATGACATGCTATTGCAGCAGCACAAGCGACTTGATTTGAACGTGATTCTTTACTTCCGTAAGCTCCACCTACACGACGAACTGATATTTCAATAGAATTCTGTTGCAAACCTAGGCATTTCGCGACAGCAATTTGAGTAAAATCTGTAAACTGGGTTGAACAATATAATTGCATCCCATCTTCTGTGGGTACGCATACAGTAGTATGCGGCTCCATAGTGAAATGGTATTGACTTCCTAAGTCAAAAGAGTCACTAGTTTGCTTTTTAATGTTGTTTTTCTTAATATTTTCCGATGGCAAACATTTTTTTTTAACTACTTCTTTTAAATTTATATTAACAATTTTTTCTTGCCTTTCATAGAATATTTTCACTTTTTTAGCAGCTTTTTCCGCTAATTCCAAAGTTATTGCAACAACAACTCCAATAGGCTGGTCATAATAGAGAATAGTTGAGTCAGCAAAAATTGGTTCATCCTCTATATAATAAAAATAAAATCCAGTAGGTGTGAATGAATTTAATGCTGGTACATGTTTAGCTGAAAAAAATCCAGCAACTCCGGGAAGTTGGAGAGCTTCGCTGGCATCAATTTGTGAAATTTTCGAATTAACGTGCGAAGCTCTAACAAAAACTGCCCATAAATCACTAGAGTTGTAAGGATAGTCATTGAAGTACTTAGCTTCTCCAGAACATTGGTTCAATGCCTCTAATTTGATCACAGGTTGTGTTAGTGGATAATTTTCTTTAATTGTGTCAAAATTTTGAGATCCTTGTGAAAGTCCTCTTTTTAATATTGTCCCACCACTTTTAAACCGATTATTAATATTCAACGAATTAGATATATGAAATTTGTAGAATAAATCAACAGCCAACTGTTTTCGATAAACAGCAGATGTATCGGGTAAAATCCATTGTGGATGAATATCTGAATTTAATATTTCAAAGATTACAGAAGTAAGATTGTTAAATTTTTTTCCAATAAGATATTGTTCAGTTTTTTTGGCGTGAATAAAATTATCTGCAATTCCTCCAAAACATAGTTGAGCTTCTTGTATGAGCTTCGTTTGAACGTCAGAAAATTTAATTACAAAAGCAGCATTGACATATGCTTGGGAGTTCTGAGTCCTAGGAGTTATCTGAAATTTTAATATTCAATTTTTAATTTTCTTCTTATAAATGAGTCTTCTGTACAATAAAATTCATGATTTAAATTCCGAAACTGATTCAATTAGAAATGATTATGCATTTAAATCATATATACTATTAGAGTGTACATTTTCAAACTTACCTTGTACGATTTAAAAAAGTATTGATTCAAAGTTAGAGATTTTAATGAAATTTCTGTAATAATTTTTTTATGCATATCAACATTTAAAAATTGCGATGGTTTGACTATTTCTATTTTACCATTTCCATCCATTATGAGAACGTCAGCTTGAAGTGCTTCAAAAACAATAAATACATCTGATACAAAATGAAGATTTGCATGCTTTAGTAAGAGATTCCCAGCAATGGAACCGACCTAAATGACAAAAGCAAATACATATATTTTCGTTAACTTCAATATAGAAAGCAAAGCTCAGAATTTATCTCAACTCAACCAACAATAATGTTTAAACAACACAGAATGTATATAAAAGCTCAAAATAATTTTCAGTTTAGTGCAACTTGTCTTAGAAAGTACATTAGATCCTTTCTTTGTTGAATTACAGTTACTTATACGTAGTCCTTTTGAAAAATTTTCAGAAATCTTAATATCTCATTTCTATAAATTTCTATCAGTTATTGAAAAAAATATATAATATCTTACGTTTCTAATAGGATTATTTGCTACCATTTCAAAATGATTTTTTAATTGTTCGCAATATTCGAAACCTGGAATTCGACTACTTTTTTCAAAGATTTCAATAGCTGATGAAAGGGTCATATTGGCCCCTAGTTTTAGTTGTTTTGGGGTTATTGAATACTCGTGTAACAAAGAAATCTGATTAATGTCGATAAACGTAGATATATTATCGGGACGTTGATAAACTCCTTGACCAGTGCCTCCGTGAATTAAAGTGTAGCTAGTTCTGCTAGGTAATTTGTCAAGAATATTAAAAACATCTTTTAGTGATGAAGCCACATACCATTTACGTAGTTCTGGGATATTTTCATAACTTTTTTTACATAGATTTTTACAAGAATTTGTATTTTGTTTTTGGCAAGGTCCGTTTATTAGTTTTAAGTCTTCAATATCTTGACACACATCAATAAATTCATATTCAAATTCTGATGAAAAAGATTCCATTGAATCTAAAATTGGTCTGTATCCTGTACAGCGACAAAGATTTCCACCAAAAGAGTTCTGTATTTCTTCTCTAGTCAAATTCGGTTTCGTTTTAAGCAAAGCGTACATGTTCATAACAATTCCTGGCGAGCAATAACCGCATTGAGAAGCATTTCCTTTTGCTAAACGTAATTGAATCTGGTGATAACCATTATTTCGATTTCCAATTCCTTCAACAGTCAAAATTTCAAGATTATTGCAAGAATTTATTAAAAAAAGGCACTGAAAGATGATAAAATATATATACATATATATTTTATATTATTTTTATTTTTTTTTAATTATTTTAACAAATTGCTTACACTGTTAACTGCTTTGGTAAACTCCTCTCCAGTAAAACTATCTTTTCCTTTTATGACACAAATGCAACATCCACAATCACCTTCTCGGCACATAAATTTAGTTCCAGTAAGTCCAGCGTAAGATCGAATGAATTCATTCAAAGTCATATCAACAGGATATTCCAATGTTGATCCTTTTAGATAGTTAGAAAAAGTTAAGATATTTATTTTTAAAAATACTAATGAAGCTAAGGAGATTTGTAAAAAATATTTTAGAGAAAAATAATTTTCAGTTAGCCAGATTCAGTGAGCATTAAAACTTTCTTCAGATCCTCAAGTCTCAAACATTTTAAACAAAAAATATACTTACTTGTAAACTTTTGATTGTTTATTTTAAAATTAATTAAAGACATTATAAAGCTAACGATAATAAGTTGTGAACTTAATGAAAATATATAAATTATTTTTCTTAAATTTATAGATTTAATAGGAGTATTTTAAGACTATTAAAATTGGTGTACACAAGTGGTTGTTTTATTGTTTAACCCACAATTATTATTTTTACTGTTAAAAATTGTGACGCATTAATTTGATCCAAATAAATTAAAACATTGAGTAATTATTTCTATTATTAAAAAATCCTAAATATATGAGTAAAAATCGCAGTTGAAAATGATATATAGGTACTTATATCTTACTTATATATAACTGAACGAGATGGATTCTACTGAGGTAAAATAAAATAGTTAAATATATTTTTTAACTACTTATTTTATTTTGTGGGTTAAATTAATTCCGGTGTCTTACGATTAATAATTGTTTTTAAGACCGTTTTTCATCAAATGTTTTCATTAAAAATGTTTGCCAGTCTGTCTGTCCTTCAGTAAAATGCTGTTTATAACTAACGAATTGCCTAATTTTACTTCTTTGAATGTCAAAATATTTCCAATCTTATTCACTTTCTCTTGACTAAAGCATAAGATTCTGCGATTTTGGGTTTTCTAAGTAACTGCTCTCTCTGATCTAAAGAAGAGTCTAGATAATTTTCCTAAATTAAATTAAAAAAATTAGTGAGTTGGGTGGATAGAAAATTTAAATTTTTTGAAAAGTTTATGTGGAGTCAGATTAAAAACTTCAACTGGATACGAACTGTGGTTTGAATTTCGATGAAACTTTTTTATATTTTTATATGCTGTGATAAAAGTATTTAAATATGAAGTATAGTAAATCGAAATTTTAAAAACGGACCCCATACTTCAGGTACTGTTCAATGTTTTTTTTAAATAATTATGAGTCTTACGGTCTTAAATTTGTGTTGAATGGACTAGTAAATCCTATCATCTTTTGAAGTTTTCAATTTAAATAACTACGATTACAATATTTAATCTTTTTGATATAAATAAAACTTACGAATATTATATATAGCATGTGTAGATATTTTAATACCTTATCTGCTTTTATTGATATTATTTAAATTTAAAATGTAATGTTAACCATTTTTTTTATAAAAATAAAAGTATAATACTTAAAGTATAAAAATAATTACAATTAAAAACAAAAAGTAAACAGTGTGCCAATTATCGAATGAAACAATGTCAATGATCGAATAAAAGTAAGCAAGATGAATTATAGTGACAGAATTGAATTTATAATGATGGAAAACTCTTGTGCCGATTTATCTCAAACAGGAACATGAAGAGATTATACCACTGTACTTAAACTACAAATCCAAATTTTGCTGCAAAACTGTAGTCTAGAAGCGAAAAAATAATATTACTAAAAACTAAAGGTTCTGGAAATGTACATAGAATGCGCGTATTCCTGTTTTTTACAAACTCAAAACTCATAATTTGTCGATTAGTTAAATACCCTTTTGCCTGCAAAATATATTTTTATGTCTATCAGTACCTACAGACATGTGTTATGCATTTATCAAATTTGAATTTCTTTTGTCTATATGTGACTACATCTGTAGCCAATTTATAATACGAATTAATTGAATTAAAGAGGATATTTAGAAGATAATAAAAAACACCTTTTTATCTTTGTCCAAAAAGCATTTTATTTTACTGTAAAATGAATATACTTTTAACTTTTTAACATAATGTTTTTTTTATTATATTTACTTAAATTTATAATTTTAATGTATTAAGATTTGTGCCTGACTTTAGCAAAATATCCTCGGGTGTTGTAGGAGCATTTAATTTAATCCATTGTTTTGGTAATCCTGCGTCTTCTTGAGATGATTCTAGTGCCATTCGTATTGCATGGATTGCAGATATAGCCAAACAAATGGCTGGTTCGCCAGTTGCTAGAATCAAGGAAATAGAAATATTCGTAATAATTTGATAAAATAATTTAAAAAAAAAGGAACTTCGGAAACTTAAGTTTTACGATTACTACATTTGATTCTAGGAAATATTTGAAATACCTTTTGAACGCAGGAAACCAGCAGGATTTGTACTTTTTTGTAATAGTGTTACTCGAAAATCGACAGGTATATCTTTAGCGCCTGGAATTTTGTAGTACCATGAACGATTGGTCATTAATTTACCATTTGAATTGTTGTACACTAAACGCTCAGTTAACCAATAGCCTAAACCCATTACAAAAGCGCCTGCAACTTGACCAACATCCACCAGTGGGCTCATACTTTGACCGGTATCTTCTAAAATATCAACTCTTTTTATAATGCTGTTACCAGTAAGCATATCAACTTCAACTTCTGAACATGATAATCCTTGAACTGTGTAAGGCTGTAAGTTTGCGGGAGTCATTTCACCTATTGCTTTTAAATTAACTCCACCGAGGTAAGCAGCAGTTATTAGTTCTTGCCATGTTGCGGTAGGTGTTTGAGCCTTTATTGGAGCTAAACGTTCTATTATAACTCGACACGCTTGTTGAGTTGCCTAAATATAATATATAAAATATAAATAATTTCTTTAAATATTTTAGAAAAATAATTTGTTGATAAACCTAATATATTACCAAATATCAATAATTATAAATTTTTTTTAAATAAATAACAAGTTTGTAAATAAGTTAACCACCTCGAAAATCCCTTATTGAGCAAAGCCATCAGGCAGACTTTAGAAGTATTTTTTCGTAACGTTACCATATGTTGTAACTGATGAAACTGGTGAATAAAAGATATTACAGAAGTGTCAACTAACTAATTTGTCGTATCGATTTCAAATACGGTTAACTAGATTTAAGTTTCTGAGAAAGATTTGGACTCAGAGAAACTTCAATATAATATGTAATATTGTTAGATATATTCGAAGTCTAAGGTAAATCTAATATTCTTCAATTTCGTGATTGGTAATACTTTCATCCTTTTTTTACGTATTACTTTTATTATTTCTTTTAAAAGTGAAACAAAAAAAAAAATAAGTAGATTAATTTTGTAGACATTATTTTAGAATATATGACTGTTACTTACGTAGCAAACACTTTCACTGCTAACACTTCCTCCAGATATAAAATTATTAGCCCCAATAAAACTATTACTTGGTAGAATTTTAATTAAATTAAGTGGTATTTCTAATGTATACGCTGCGACTTGAGCAACTTTCGTATTGAGACCCTGTCCCATTTCAATACCAGCGTGCGATATGGCAACTGTACCATCAGAATGATATATCACCACCTCAGATGAATAGGATCCGTAATAACCTATTCCATATTCCATTATCGCAATACCTATACCTTGCTTTTTCCAACGATTGTTTGCGTTATATTTCTTAATTATCATTAATCTATTGGCGTAATCAACATCTGTGGCAAATTGAGGTAATAACTGCGTCATTTTGCTACGTGAATCAATGTTTGCCAAACGAACATCTATTGGACTTTGATTAGTAGTCCAAGCAATGTGTTCCATTAAATTCTCAGTTAAATTGATGGATTCAAGTGAACCTGGACCTCTCATCCAAGTGTTAGCAGCTGCATCAGTTTTAACTAACTGTCCGTTGACGGTCCAAGAACTTGAAGTACTGTAACAGCTTTTCCAAGCGATTTTTGTTATTAAATCGACGACACTTTCATTTCCAGCCCAGCCAGCATCAGAAAAAAAATTAGCGTTGAAGCTATTAACCTTTCCATTTGATTCAACTTTAAATTGGTAATCTGCATGAAAAGCCAACCGTTTTCCTAAACATCCCATCATCGATTCTATTGACTGTACGAACCTGGTTGTCTCATTTAAATGATAGGAAGCAATTGCGGCTGCACATGCTATTTCTATTGATCTGGAGATTTTGCCACCATAGCCACCACCTATTTTTGAAACTTTAATTTGAATAGAATTCTGTGGAAGTCCTAAACACAGAGCAATAGCAAGTTGAGTGTTATCCATATACTGGGTTGATGAATGAACTTCAAAACCGTAATCACGTGGGACACATACTGTTGTTTGGGGTTCCATCCAAAAATGGTACTGCCCACCTATGTCAAATGTACCGTTGTCTTCCTACAAAGATAAATGTTGAATTACTTAATTAAAAGCGAAATTTCTTAATTTTTTGTATGGAAAGTTTACTAACCGATAGCAGAAGTTTAACGCTGTCGTCATTAAGAATTTTATTTGGAATTTTAAAATTATCTGGGTTAAATAGTTTTGGACTCATTTGTGTAGAGTTTTCGTAAAGAATTTTTACAAGTTTTGCACCTCTTTCAGCTAAAGCAGTACTTCTAGCTACAATAATTCCAACTGGTTGGTCATAGTATAAAACTTTAGATTCGGCAAAAATTGGCTCATCTACACTATAAAACGGGGTGTAACCAGAAGGTGTAAATGTATTTTTTCCCGGAATATCTTTTGCTGAAAAAAAAGCTATAACATCTGGAAGTGAAAGTGCATTTTGAGCGTCAATTTCAACAATTTTCGAGCCTACTCTGGTTGCATGGACAAAAGTTATCCATAAGTCATGAGGTGAGTGGGGAAAATCATTCGTGTAGGTGGCTTCACCAGCACATTGACTCAATGCTTCTAATTTTATAATTGGCTGTGTTAAAGGGTAATTTTCTTGAATACTGTCAAAAGTTTGTTGACCATGAGAAATTTCTCGTTTAAGAATTGTTGCACCTGATTTAAGTTGATTTGGAATACTTGGTGAATAAGCTAGATAAAATTTATAGAACAAATCAATTGCTAATTGTTTACGGTACATTACTGAAGTATCAGGCAACTCCCATTGTGGATTAATATCTGAGCTTAAAGTTTCTAAAAGAGCAATTTGCGGTGAAAAGAATTTCTTTCCTTTTAAGTATTGTTCTGTTTTTTTCGCATGGGTGAAATAATCAGCGATGCCTCCAAAACAAATTCTAGCTTGTTTTACAATGCTCGATTCTTTATTAGAGAATTCAATAAGAAATCCAGCATTTACATATGCATAAGAGTTCTGTTGCCTTGGCATAATCTATAAAACGTTTAAAAATAAACATTTAGAAAACTGAACTAAATTAATAAATAAATATAAACTTTTTCTATATATAAATAAAATTAATTTTTTTTCGTAAGGTTAAAAAAATAAGTTACAAAGTTTATGTGAACATAAAGTTGCGTACAATTGTTTACTTACCTTATATGAGCTGAATATGAAGCGATTACTTGGCAATGGAAAAAAAGAGAATTGAACAATAATTTTGTTTTTCATGTCTGCTTCTAAAAACTCTTCAGGGCTGTAAATTTCTATACCTTTATTGCCTGTCATTATGGACATTTTTACATCAACAGCCTCAAATAATACAAACAAATCTGATGGAAAATGGTTATGAAAATATTTTATCATAAAGTTTCCAGCAAGTGATCCCACCTAATATGCACATTAAATAAATTTATGTTTTTCAACATATGTATATTGGGAAATAAAAAGGAATCTAACTATTATAACCTATTACAACAAAACACTTACATTTCGAACCTGATTATTAGCAATTAAATCAAAATGAGAGATCAATTGTTTGCAATATTCAAAGCCTGGAAGCCTGCTGGCTTTTCTAAATATCTCCATTGCAGATGCGAGCGTTACATTGGCACCAATTTTCAATTCCATTGCTGAAATTGAAATTGAATGTAATATTGGAACTTTGTTAATATCAATAAAAACTGAAATATTGTCCGAACGACGATAAACTCCATGACCTGTTCCACCATGTATTAACGTGTATCTGGATATATCATTAGATGTTAGTTTTTCGAAAACAGCAAAAATTTCTGTTAAAGAAGATGCAACATACCATTTTCGATCTTTATCGATTCTTGTTATGGACTTGCAAATATTTTTACAAATATCGAAATTTTTTTGGCAAGTTTTTTCTGAAATATTAATATCTTCAATATCAGTGCACACATCCAAATATTCAAATTCATAATTTGATGCAAATGACTTCATTGCATCTAAAATTGGTCTGTAACCAGTGCATCGACATAAATTTCCACTAAAAGAATTTTCTATTTCTTCCATTGATAAATTTGAATTTTGTTTTAATAAACCGTACATATTCATAACCATTCCAACCGAACAATAACCACATTGAGAGCCATTTGCTTGGGCCAAACGAAGTTGAATTGGATGATAACCCATTTTTCGATCACCGATACCTTCTATTGTAGTTATTTCAAGATTATCACAAGAGTTAACTAATAAAAGACACTACATATAAAAAAATTTAGTTGATAAATATATTTTGCTACACTTGCAATGAAAAAAAGTATGATATTGTCGAACTAATTTTTTTTCGGAAGTTGAGAATGACCTACCTTTTCTTAATAATGTTACAATGATTTTATGTTGCATAATCGAAGCTTAAAAATCTATACAAAAATTTAAAATTTTATTTCTTCTAAGGAAATATTTAAAATCTTTTTTACATGAATCAATAATCTACTCCACATCTGTATACATATATTTATTTATATAAAACAAAAAGATATAATGTCAAATAAAATTTTTTTTTTGGTAAACAGGCCTTAATCAATTTTTCTGCAGAACTTACAGTAAATATTGGAACAGTAAAATCTTTTTTGGTGAATGCATTTTTTCCTTTGATGACGCATGTGCAAGATCCACAACCACCTTCTCGGCACATAAATTTAGTACCTTCTAATCTGGCATGTTGACGAATAAATTCATTGAGGGTTAAATCAACTGGCCAAATGCTAGTATCTCCTGAAAAATCAATTCTGTAGAAGCCTGTTGATTAAAATTTTGAAATACACTTACGAATATATTTAACATTATTTATTTTAAATGAAATTAACA
The DNA here is from genome assembly GCA_964007475.1 of Hybos culiciformis. Lineage (NCBI taxonomy): Eukaryota > Metazoa > Arthropoda > Insecta > Diptera > Hybotidae > Hybos > Hybos culiciformis. Next base: position 75,664,922 of record OZ023274.1, read on the forward strand.
TTTAAATTTTTTTTATTATACTTATTATATAAATATTAACATCAAATGAAAAATTGAAAAAACTTGGAGGTATTTAGTATTAAACTCTCAAGAAATTAATATAAATATTTAAGTATATGCTTGATTTAAGTACCTAATTTAAATTGATTTTGAAAATATTTTTCGCAGTCAATAAAATTTATAACTTTTTCTTAATTATTAAAATATGATAAAAAAAAATCAATATTATTGAAATTAATTTATGAATTACAAACAATTGCGAGGATTCAAAAATATTTATGAATGTAAGTTTTTTTTAATTCAATTGAAGTTTAAATACTAAATAAATACTTAAATATGTCATTTTAAACAATTTCAGAAAATTTTAATTGACTTTATACAATTTATTTTTTTTTAATTTTAATAATAATAATGTTGAATGATATGGAAATTATTTTCTTTATTAAAATATGAAATGAAAAACAAAATTAAAACGCAAAACGCTAAGAAAATATTTTTCTTTTATTTCATATTTTAATAAAGAAAATAATTTCCATAAGAAAATTAATTACAAAAAAACAAAAATTAAATTGTGATGAGTTAGTAAACATTTTTTGAATTTTTATTTGTAAGTATTTATAGTATTTAAACTTCAATTACAAATAACAACATAATTCGTCCCTCTTGTTTCTTGTTTGTCGTTTTCAACAAAAGTTTACTTTCGAGAAAAACCGTTCTGTTTTTTTTTTTTCATAGGACCGATAGTTCTATCTAATGTTTTGAAGATATTAAGATTCAAGATTTCAATTTCGGTACAATGTCACATTTGCCTCAGAACGCAAGAATCGTTTTTTTTTGTGTCGTATTAGAAAAAAAACAAATAAAAATTAAAAAAATGTTTTTTTTTCTAGTTAAGATGACTTTCAATTACGAGTTGGATCATAAAAATACATAACTTTAAATTTGCTCATTCAAAAAAGACCAAAAGAATCCATCAATTTATCACAATAAAAAATTGAGAAATAATTAAATTTATTTCAATTTCTTATTTAATAAAATAACAAAGTCTTAACTTATAACTCAGGAGCTCGTGAATATGATTTGCACGTCATTCCACTGAAAAAGTGACTTATTTAATTCGATTATAGGTTTGGTACTTATATCAATTGCTAAAGTGGTCAAAATTTGGAAATCACATACTTCACAGTAACGAACTTTTTTTCTCATATGGGCGACCTACGCTAATGAAGATGTGAAACAAATTTTTTATAGAATAATTTTTAGATTTTTGAAATTTTAAAAAAAATTACGATGATTTAAAAAAAAACATTTACCCCCGAATTTTACTCGGTTTTGGAGTCAGGGCTGAACAGGATATCGTTTAAAATTAATCTATGCACAAGCACATGTTCAGTACATGTATAGGTAGTTGATGTCGATTGAAGGAATCTTACAAAGTGTTTAGTCCGTATTTTGTCCAAGGACTCCAGATTACTGTGAAATTCATTTTAATGAAAATTAGTGTAAGAATAGAGGTCGATTGTTTGAACTTTAAAAACTAATTAACTCTGGTTGTGTTCAAATATTCGAACCATGAGCTCAGATTCTGAAATTCGATTAAAATTGGGATGTATGGGTTAAAATTTGGATTCGATTAAAATTGGGATGTATAGGTATGGATCGGTCTTTCGGCGATGTGAATTTTTTTTATTGAATTAGTTATAAACATTATATTTTACATTTACACCACAAATTGTTCATTTTATTAACAATTTTATGAATTAATAGTGTTATAAAACATTTCAATGTCACGTACGATATAATTAAAATATTAAAGATTCCAAAGTTGTGCCCGATTGTAATAAAATATCTTCAGGCGTAGTTGGAGCATTAAGCTTTATCCATTGATTTGGAAGGCCGGCGTCTTTTCGAGCTGATTCTAAAGCTCGTCGAATTGCATGCACAGCCGATATGGCTAAACAAATCCCAGGTTCACCAGTACCTTAAAAAAAAACTATTTAAATTTTTGACTATTTGAGAAATTGTGAAAAATGGATGTATAAGAAACAAAAAACTAGATTACTTACTTTTGGAGCGCAAAAATCCAGAATTGTCTGCACTTTTTTGTAATAATGTAACACGAAAATCAATTGGAATATCCTTCGCACCTGGAATATTATATTGCCAAGTTCGATTAGTTAAAAGTTGGCCATTTGAGTTATCATATACTAATCGCTCAGTTAACCAGAAACCTAAACCCATTACAAACGCTCCTTCAACTTGACCAACATCCACCAGTGGACTCATACTTTGACCGGTATCTTCTAAAATATCCACTCTTTTTATAATGCTATTGCCTGTAAGCATATCAACTTCTACTTCTGAACAAGATATTCCGTGAATAGAATAAGGCTTAAGGCTTGATGGTGTCATTTCACCTAGTGCTTTTAAATTAACTGCTGACAGATAAGCTGCACTTATGACTTGCTGCCACGTAGCATTTGGGAGATGTTCTCGAATTGGAGCGAGGCGTTTTTTTAACACCTCACAGGCTTGTTTTGTAGCCTAAGAAAATGAAGCAAATATTAGAGTAAATTTCAGAAAAAAAAATTGGAAACTTATTTTTCTATCATTCCTTAAAATAACATGAAATTATTAAGTACTCACATAGCAAACACTTTCACTGCTAACACTAGCGCCACTCAAAAACGCATTAGCACCGTTAAAACTATTACTAGAAAGGATTTTAATGTGGTCAATTGGAATACCTAAAGTATAAGATGCGACTTGTGCAACCTTTGTGTTCAAACCTTGACCCATTTCAATACCAGCATGTGATATGGCAACTGTCCCATCAGAATGATATATAACCACCTGAGATGAAAATGACCCAATATAGTTAATGTCAAATTCCATAACAGCGATACCAAGACCTTCTTTTTTCCAACGATTATTCGAATTAAATTTTTTTATGCTTTTCAATCTTTCGGAATATTCAATATCTTTCATGTATTTAGATAACAAAAGCTTCATTTTATTGCTCGAATCAATGTTGGCCAATCGAACATCGATTGGACTGCGCCCAGTACTCCAAGAAATATGCTCCATCACATTCTCTATAAAGTTGATAGATTCAAGTGTACCCGGAGCACGTGCCCAAGTATTTGCCGCAGAATCAGTTTTAACATACTCTCCATCAACAATCCATGCATTTGTAGTATTATAACAGTTTTTCCACGCTACTTTTGTGATCACTTCAAAGGTATCCTCATTTCCAGCCCATCCTGCATCGGAATAAATGTGTGCATTTAAATTTATAACTTTACCATTTTGTTGAACATTGAATTTATAATCAGCGTGAAAAGCCGGCCGTTTTCCCAAACTTTCCATCATTGATTCAATAGACTGTACAAATCTTACTGTTTGATTTAAATGATATGAAGCAATTGCAGCTGCACAGGCTATTTGAATTGATCTGGATATTTTAGCACCATATCCTCCTCCTAAGCGTAAAACATGAACTTGAATTGCGTTTTGTGACAAACCCAAGCACAAAGCAATTGCGAGTTGCGTATTGTCCATATATTGTGTTGCGGAGTAAACATCCAGACCAGTAACATTGGGAACACATACTGTAGTCTGCGGTTCCATCGTAAAATGATATTGACCTCCTAAGTCAAATGTGCCTGTATCCTGTTGCAATAAAAAATAAATCTTCATTTCTATTCAAATGTTTGGCAGAGAAAACTTACCGACTTAAAAAATCTTAAATCATCTTCCTTGGTAATCTCTTCTAAATAATTTAGTAATGAAAATTTTGTTTTGATAGTTTGATTTTCATGACTATCGTAAAATATTTTGACAAGTTTTGAAGCTTTTTCAGCTAACGCAGTACTTTTGGCTACTATAATTCCCACTGGCTGATTATAATACAAAACTTTTGATTCTGCGAAAACTGGTTCATCAACAGTATAGTGTAAATTGTATCCAGAAGGTGTAAATGTGTTTTTTCCAGGTATATCTTTTGCAGAGAAAAAACTTATTACGCCTGGCATATCAAGAGCTTCTTTGGGATCAATTAAGGAAATTTTTGAACCAACGTGCGTAGCACATACAAAGGCACACCATAAATCGTTAGGTGAATATAGATAATCATTAATGTATGAAGATTCACCAGCACATTGTTCCACTGCTTCGAGTTTAATAATTGGTTGCGTTAAAGGATAGTTTTGTTTTATTGTATCAAATGTTTGTTCTCCTCTTGATAATCCTCTTGTTAATATTGTTGCACCACTTTTAATACGATTTGAAACTTTAGGTGAATTGGCTAAATAAAATTTATAGAATAAATTGACGGCCAATTGTTTTCTAAATCTAGCAGAAGTGTCAGGCAGTTTCCATTCTGGAATAATTTCCAAATGCAATATTTCCATAACTTTAGATTGTGAGTCATCAATTTTTGTTCCCTTTAAATATTCTTCTGTTTTTGTTGCATGGATGAAGTCATTTGCTATCCCTCCAAAACATAAACGGGCTTCTTCAATTATCCCTGATTTATCATCTGATAACAGTAGAAGGAATGCTGCATTAACATAGGCATGGGCATTTTGCTGTCTTGGCAAAATCTTAAACAAATTTGAGAAACAAAATATGATGTAAATAGTAAATATATATATTCATCCTGTCTTCTGATATGTATAACTTACTTTATATGAATTGAAAATGTATTGATTCTGCTGCAATGCTGGAAGCGAAAATTCTACAATAAGTTTTTTTTTCATATTCGCTTTCAGAAATTCTATTGGACTGTAAGCTTCAATAGTTTGATTATTAGCCATGACAGATATTTTAACATTAAGTGATTCAAATAATATAAAAATATCAGATGGAAAATTATGATGACAATATTTGATCATAAAATTTCCAGAAATGGTTCCAACCTAAATGAGAGAAATTAATTTTAAATACATCGCTACGAGAAGGACAAATTAAAACTAGCTATTTCATGTTTAAAAATTAAATAATTTAGATCGTGTTATTTAGATTTTGATGCGCTTACTGTTTTTTTTTTTCAAAAAATATAGCAATTTTTAATTTATCCTTTAAATATAAAAGAAATTAAGTTTAATTTACGTTTCGAACTTGATTATTTGCAACTAAATCAAAATGGGTATATAATTGCGCACAATATTCAAAGCCTGGATTTTTTCTAACTCTTTCAAATGTATTCATTGCCGCTGACAAAGTTACATTGCCACCAAATTTTACCTCTGATTCTGATATAGAAACTGAATGTAATGCTGGAATTTTATTAATATCAATAAATACTGATACATTGTCTGAACGACGATAAACTCCATGTGAAGTTCCACCATGAATTAATGTGTATTCAATTTTTTTGGGGAGCTTTTCAAAAATTTCAAAAATTTCTTCTATTGACGATGCAACGTACCAATTTCTAGTTTCTTTGATATTTCGAAGTGAAACGTAATCTTCTAAACAGTTATTTTTCTTTTTTTGACAATTTTTTTTTGTGACTGCCAAATCTTCAATATCATTGATCATATTTAAATATTCAAATTCACAATCTGATGCGAATGATTTCATAGCATCTAAAATTGGCCTATATCCAGTACAACGACATAAATTTCCACCAAAAGAATTTTCTATATCTTTCATTGACAAATTTACATTTGAGCTCAACAAACTATACAAATTCATCACCATTCCCGGTGAACAATAACCACATTGAGATCCGTTAGCTTCAGCCAAACGTAATTGAATTGGATGATAACCATGTTTTCGATCTCCAATTCCTTCGATTGTTGTAATTTCTAGTCCGTCACATGAATTGACCAAAAAAAGACACTGAAAAATTTTTAGATTTTATATTTTATATTTTTAGACATAAATATATTTTAAAACCTTGTATTCATGCATTTAGTACCTACTCGACAGAACTCTGAGTCTTAGAACCTATTTTCGTAAATCATAATAAACTTTAGAGTTCAAATGTTTAAAAGCTATTGAACAAAAAAATATTTGAAGTAAAATTCGTAACCACGTCGCGTCGCCTTGTTACGGTTCAGCTATATAATTTTATTTAAAGTACATATAACATCCTTCAATTGCATAAATATTTAAATTAAATTATTAGATAATAATTTTTAAAAAAGTTTCGTACAGTTTCATTTCAGATCAGCGATTAAACTTTTGAATAGAGTTTTCAACGAATTTTTTTTAATTTAATAATTACAGTAAAAATTGATTTTGTGTAAGCTTTTTTGGTAAAAGGGTCAATTATTTTGATGACAGATGTGCAACTTCCACAACCACCTTCACGACACATATATTTTGTGCCTTTTAATCTGGCATTCTGGCGAATAAATTCGTTTAATGTTAAATCAACTGGCCAAATGCTTGTATCTCCTGAAAAGAGTTTATTGGTAAAAATTTATTATTCAGTTTTATTTGTGAAAAAATACTTACGGATATAAGTCTCATTGTTTATTTTAAATGATATCAACATTTCTTTCAAGAAATCAACTACTGACTGAATTTAAAAAATTCTAAATTCTAAACTTAAAGGATGAAAAACTATTTCATTATTTAATACATATTAATAAACTAGAATTTTTAATTTTAAAATACATATTTAGTTCACCTCGAACGTTGCAAAAGAAAACTTTTACTACACCCTTAAAAATAACTAAGCACTATTATAAGTAATTTCCCGATATTATTTTAGTCTTAAATTTTTCATTTATGTCTTAAGATTTTAAGAAACTGATTTTACTTACTTACTTTTTACTAGGTATTTATAATTTTTTTACTTTTATACAATGCACGTAATTGAACTCCAAATTTATTTTTTGGATTTTTTTAGTCCCTGTTTTAAGAACGTTGGAAAATTTGGATAATCATTTCTTATTAGGTTGAGAAGCCGGACGGTTTTAGAATTTTTTTTTTACCTAGGCCTATTGGCTTGTCTTAATAACTATATATATTTTTGTTTTATCACCTTGTTTTTGTTGAAAATTTGAAATTATTTTATTATAAAATCGAGAAAATTTTCAACAAGACAAATATATTAAGACCAAAATTCTAAACAAGAGCATCAGAGGCAAAGGGCGCAATTATTTTAATTCATAACTATCGCAATTTTTGACCTTATAATTTTTTGAACTTGCAATTTATAAAATGATAATAAATATTTATATAGTTCCTAAGTTAATAAAAATTTATTAATTGAATTAATTAATGTTACAAATATTTTTAATTTATCAATATTTAGATGTAAACTCCATTATAGATAATGTAACGTACAACTATCAATATGTACTTTAAATTTCAATTTAAGTTCAAGAAATTTTGTAGAATAAATATTCATATAAATTCCATATATTATCGAGTTTGAATTGATTTTTGAACAATTGCTTTCATTGCGTATTCAACTTTAAATGTTAACAGCTTTAATAATAAAAAAAAAGATTGTGTTTTGAAACAAGTTTAATATTACTGAAAAAAAAATTTGGACTATCAAAGCTTGGTTTTAAGGATTACTAAGCTCACATGCTTTCTTAATTTTTTTCAAATTTTTTTCACTTTGCCTGACTTAATTTCAGGTATTTAAGTCCTCTGATTTGACATATTAATGTTTGAATATTCTAGTGATATTGGTTCCAAATATACACAGTTTGTTATGAGTTGTATATAAGATTTAATGTAATGCTCATGATTTTGATTTTATCGCACTTTTTTTTAATCAATTATTGTATCCATAATTAAAAATAATTTTAATTTATTTTTTTTTAGTTTGGACCAAAATGCTATTTTGAGAAATTTCACCATTCAGCTTAATATTTTTTTTAAGTGTGGTTATTTAAGATTGAAGTATGTACTTGTTAAATAAAATAAAATAAAGGATATTTTTTTTGTAACTTAACTTGTTTATCAAGCTGACGGGAATAGGTATTAAAAAAAAGTAGGGCAGATATATACGATAGCAATAAATTTTCTTACTTTTTTTAGGTAACTACATGTAGTATTATGTTGAATCTTTTTCTAGTTAAAAAAACATAAATTTTACATTCAATTAATTACTTAATGTTTTTATTTAATTTTTTATAAAAAATACATAATGTAATTTTTTTTTCTATCATACAAAACTATAAGGAGATCAGCAATTTATATGCATACATAATTTAATTGCTTTATAATTTATTTTACTTTATTTTATTATAATTTTGTTTTATTCAATTCAAAGTTTCAAATTACAAGTTTTTGTTCCTGATAACAACAAGATTGTTTCTCGTGTAGTAGGAGCGTTCAATTTTAACCATTTTGGCGGCAAGCCAGCATCCTTACGTGCTGACATTAGTGCCATTCGAAGTGCTGATATAACGCTATAGGAAATACAAATTCCAGGTTCTCCGGTAGCTAGAAAAGAATTAAATATATTTTAAGATTTTATATTTAAAATTACTAATTTAAATTAGATCAATAAAATAAACTTAAATAATAAAAAATTAAAAATCAAAGTTTTTCAACATAAGCACTTTTTTGTATTTTTTTTTTTTCTGTTTTTGTTGCAAACTGAGAGTGAGAATTTTCTGTATTAAAATAACGTAATAATAATAAAACCTTTAGAACGCATAAATCCTGTAGCATTTGTGCTATTTGGTAGACATGTCACACGAAAATCTTTTGGAATATCCTTTGCTCCTGGTATTTTGTAATTCCAAGTTCGGTCTGTTAAAAGCTTTCCTATAGCTTGATCGTACACTAAATTTTCTGTCAACCAATAACCCAACCCCATTACAAAAGCACCTTCAATTTGTCCTATATCAACCAGTGGATTCAAACTTTGTCCGCAATCTTCAACAATATCAACTCTGAGAATATCTGTTTCTCCAGTAAGCATGTCAACTTCTATTTCCGTGCAGGAAGCACCAACAACAGTGTAGGGTAATAAATTTAAAGGAGTCATTTCGCCTTTTGCTTGTAAGTCTATGCCAGCAGCATAAGCAGCATTAATAAGAACTGGCCATGCTGCTGTAGGAATAGGAGCTCTAATTGGATCCAAACGATTCATAAGTTCTTGGCACGCTTGTTGTGTGGCCTGAAATTTTTTTTGTAAATCAATCTTTTTAGTTTAAAAAAATACATATTATTGTTTTCTCTTTTGGATAACATTCATACGACTTTATTTTGTTTAATTTTAATTCGCCGCATTCTAAAATTCAGATAGCTTAGATAACTAAAGTAACTTTTAAAAAATCAAAGGCCATTTAAGCTATAAAATAATGATATTCCACGTGACGTTTCCAGTCTTGGAAATAGTTCTCATACAAAATTTTTATATTTTAAAAGTTAAAGCGAATTTAAATGAAAACTTCTGACATAGTTAGTTAGATATCGATGACCCAAAGAAAGTGTTGAGCTTCTGATTATGTCCAGAGGTTTGGGAGATGAAAACAGATTTCGATTAAAATTGGTATAAATATGGGCAACGGTCGATCAACAGTGAAAAGAAATCGCTAATGTTAATGCGCTGGTTGATGTGAAAATGTTCAAAAAAGAGTGTGGGTGTGGGTTTGTGATTATAATATTTTTATACTTACATAACATACGCTTTCACTTGCTACACTTCCGCCCGAAACAAATGCATTAGATCCGGTAATAGAATTTGAAGGATACACTTTAATGTAACTAAGTGGAATATTCAAGGTGGCAGCTGCCACCTGAGCTGCTTTTGTGTTGAGTCCTTGACCCATTTCGATTCCGCCGTGTGTTATTATAACGGTGCCATCATAATGATAAATTGTTACTATACAAGGAAAATCACCAAAATATGCTACTCCGAATTCCATTACAGCCCAACCAATGCCGCGTTTTTTCCATCTATTTTGTATATTATAATTTTTTACAGCTTGTAGACGTTGTTCATATTCAATATCTTTTGAAAATTTAGGTAATACTTGATTCATTTTACTCAATGGATCCAGATTGGCCATACGAACCGCAACTGGATCAATATGACAAACATAAGAAATATGTTCCATGAGATTCTCTATTAAAGAAATCGATTCCATCGATCCGGGAGCTCTCATAAATGTATTAGAGGCCGATATATTTTTTGTTATTACACCTGCGTTAATCCATCCAACATTATTATAACAACTTTTTCCAGTAATTAAAAACGTGTAATTATAAAGTGCCTCATTTCCTGACCACCCAGCATCTATAACAAATTCAGAAGTAAACGTTAACACTCTACCGTTAGGAGCTGCAGTAAATTGATAATCAGAATGAAAGGCCATTCTTTTTCCCAGACTTCCCATCATTGATTCAATTGACATGACAAATCTTACTGTTTTATTTAAATGAAAACTAGCAATAGCAGCAGCACAAGCGATTTGGATAGATCTGGATATTTTCCCACCATATCCTCCTCCAACTCTTGGGACGATTACTTGTATGCCATTAGTTGGAAGATTGAGGCATAAAGCAACTGCAACCTGCGTGTAATCTATAAATTGAGTTGCTGAATGAACATCAAATCCATATGGCTTTGGAACACAAACAGTTGTTTGCGGCTCCATGAAAAAGTGGTATTGCAAACCTAAATCAAATTCACCTGTAGCCTACCGATGAAGAAAAAATAGTATATATATTATGTAAGTATTTGATAACACTTACCGCATTAACATGATCAAAACCATTCTCTACATGATCCTTTGAAACTTTGGATTTCTGGGGTGTGCACATTTCATTTGTTTTAATGTTATTCGAGCTCTTGCTCGCATAAATGATTTTGACTAGTCTTGCAGCTTTTTGAGCTAATTGAGAACTCACTGCCACAATTATACCGACTGCTTGCCCATAATATATTATTTCAGTGTCTGCCAAAATTGGCTCTTCCGTAGTATATAAAAAGAAATAACCAGTAGGTGTAAATGTGTTTTTTCCAGGTATGTCTTTTGATGAAAAAAATGTTATAACCCCTGGTAGAGTAAGTGCTTCACTTGGATCGATACTAACGATGCTTGAATTGGCCCGTGTTGCATGGACAAATGCAGCCCAAAGATCACTATTTGAATGTGGATAATCGTTAGTATAATCAGCTTCACCAGCACATTGACTTAAAGCTTCTAATTTTATTATTGGTTGTGTTACAGGATAACTTGTAGGTACAGTGTCAAACGATTGAGTACCACTAGAAATGTTCCGCGTTAAAGTTGTCGCACCACTTTTAAAACGACTTTGAATATTTTTCGAATAAGCCAAATAGAATTTATAAAAAAGATCAATTGCTAATTGTTCACGAAACTCTGACGATGTTTCAGGCAAAGTCCAAGTTGGATTTATTTCAGCATTCAAAGATTGTAGTACGGAAGGCCTAAGATTATAAAAATTCATTCCGACTAGAAACTCTTCTGTATTGGTTGCATGTGTGAAGTTATCTGCTAGGCCCCCAAAGCATATTTGGGCATTAGTTATTATTCCTGTTTGTACATCATCTACTTTGACAAGAAAAGCTGCATTCACGTAGGCGTGCGCATTTTGATATCTTGGCATAATCTAAATAATATGATTTTGAAAAATAATTATTAATAATTTTTTACATTTTCCTAGCCTAGAATATGATTGTATTGTTGTAGGAGAAATAAGAGTCCGATAGGATACCGCAATAAAAGACTACAACATTACAATTAGAAAATAATTGTACTTTGATAATTTATCAAGCATATAATATTCTACTTGTTTGAAGAAAAATTCCGACTGTCGGACCCGTCGGACCTAAATCAATTTTTGTACCTCACTTTTGACATTTAGGGAAATATCCAATAGGCAACACGAATTCGGGTAAAAGTACGTAACACGCGCCCTTAATATTTATATTTTTATAAGATTAAAAATAAATTTTTGGTTTCATTGTTACCTTGTATGAATCAAAAATATATTGATTAGTTGGTAAAGGTTGTAATGTAAATTTTGTTATAACTTTATATGTCATGTCTATTCCAAGAAACTGCAAAGGAGTGTATGTTTCAACATTTTGATTTGAACCCACGATTGAAATCAAGGCTCCTATTGCTTCTAAAACAATAAATACATCTGACGGAAAATCGTTATGAGCATATTTGATCATAAGATTTCCACTCATAGAACCAACCTAAAAATTTAAATATAAAATAAATAAATATTTAAATAATTTTTAATAATAATTTTGTTTCATATCGTTATTGGTTAATTTTGGCTTAATCGTATATATTAGTATAATAAAAAGAGCTGGTATAAAGTCTTTAACAAGCATAAATTCCAGGAATTATGATTGCTTGGTTGTATGAGCTGTAAAATTCTAGAAATCCCAGAGATATTTAAATAAGATTTAGTTTTTCCCATTGTACTTAAATTACTTACGTTTCGAACTTGAGGATTTGCAATTTTATTAAAATGATTTCTTAATTTAGCTAAATATTCAAATCCTGTAGTTTTACTGGCTTGCGAAAATATATCCATTACATTCGTTAGAGTAACATTTCCGCCTATTGTTACTTGTGCTGCACTTATCGAGTACGCGTACAGGGAAGTGACTTTGGTGATGTCAACAAATGCGGTAATATTATCAGGTCGACGATAAACCCCGTTTGCAGTCGCTCCATGAATTAAAGTGTACACTGTCTCTTGTGAAAATGAATCAAAAATTGTAAAAATACTAGACAAATCTAAAGCTGAGAACCATTGGCGATTTTCACTAATAACACCCAAATTCGCTTTGATACATTTATTTTCACATCTAATATTTGTTTTTGGACACACTTTTTCTTTTAGATTTAAGTCTTCAATGTCTTGACATACATCCAAAAAATCATATTCTGAATCTGAACTGAAAGATTTCGCTGCATCTAAAATTGGCCTATATCCAGTACAGCGGCACAAATTTCCTCCAAATAAATCTTCAATTCCTTCTGCTGTTATGTTTGGATACTGAAGCAATGTGCCGTGAATATTCATAACCATTCCCGCTGAGCAATAACCGCATTGTGAACCATTAGTACTAGCTAATCGTTTTTGTATTTCGCTGTATCCAATAGATCGGTTTCCTATTCCTTCAATGGTTGTAATGTTCATACCATTACAAGTGTTGACTAAATGAAGGCACTAAAGGGTGAATGTTTTTAAATTAATTAATATCAAAATTTAGGGAAATCGTCAACGTCCAAAGACTTTGGAATTAATAGTATTTAGTAAATCCTTACTTTTACTTATACATATCTAACTTCGTAAAAATTGCATCAAAAATCTAAGTTTAAAGATTGTTAGTAAAACTGTTGTACAAAATTTTGATTATTGTTTTAATAGTTTTACCCGGGATATTGAAAGTGGGGATTCATGTAAACTGTATTGTATATTTATAGTATAGTTATGAGATATTTTTTAAATATATTTTCTGAACATTCGTTGGCACAAACATTATTCCAGACATCCAATTCTGAATGCCTTATACGATTTTTAGTAAGTCGTATCGCGGCGTCCGAAAAAGAAGATTTAATAATTTATTCGTGCCATATAATGTAAAAAGCTGTATTAAATCACATATAAAAGCAAGTTTTTCCCGTATCTTGGAAACGTTTCTCTTGCTTCCTTGTCTGAAAAAAGTTTAACTACTAACTAGAAAACTGTTGAAAAATTATTGAAAAATTATTTTACTTCTTAAAAGTAAATAATTATTAAAAATATACAAAACCTTTTATAATTTTATTTTGAATAGTGTCAACTGTCAACTGAATTTATATTGTTTAAAGATATGAATAGGATCATCATATTTATGTTTTTAGAACAATTTACATTATATAGAATATACCATAACATATGTACATTAGTAGCAAAAAAAAAATTTTTTGCGTTGTTTTTCATTATTGAAGAATCAAAAACAATATTTTATAATTATTTTTAATACATAAAATACGTTAAAATATATAATACATTATAAATTTATGTACGATGTTATGTATGTGTATAATTAAATAAAATAAATATATGTACATATGTAATTATGTTCAAACATAATAAAAACACAATTATTTATATAAATCTGTATATCATAAATCTGATCATAATCGAATTGGGACTAAATTTTCGAACATTAAGGCGAGTTTTTTTTCCTTCACGTTACTTACAACCTTAGGCCAATCAATTTTTTAAGGCTTTTATTAAGAAAAAGACTAGTGTAGAAAACATAAGAACTTGTATATCTCTTACAGTGAAAATTGGCATAGTTGATGGTCCACCAGTAGCTAAATCAACTCCAGTCAGTACGGCAGTGCAACTGCCACAACCACCTTCACGACACATAAATTTTGTGCCATACAAGTTGGCATGCTCACGAATAAAATCGTTGAGACTTAAATCAACTGGATAATTACTGGTGTCATCTGAAATTTTTTTAAAGATTTAATCCATTTGAATTTGATACTTCATTTTTCCGAACTTACGTGCATATTCTACATTATTTATTGTGAATTTAATAATCATTTTACTGACAATCTAAACTATATTAACTCTTCTTCAACTTAGAGTTTTAGAAATTAACAAAAAAAAAATCACTCAATTATTTTATTCAAATTTTAATAAATTATAAAACTTTTTTCTTTCTCTACAGCAATCAAGTGATATTAATTTCTGAATAAATTTTTCGAAAAATTGATATATTTATAATTTTTTTAAAAAATTTCCACGACGCTAATATTTATTCAATTTAACAAGTGTTATTTTTTAAATGAAGAATTCCGTGAATTAAATTTTGAATATTATTTTTAACCCTTCCAGATAGCATGAATTTTTAATAAAAAAATACGAAAAAAAAAACAATAAATTTAATAATACATATTCAAAAAGTTGAAAGTATAAGAAACTAGAAACAGAAGTTTATAAAAACATCAAAATAGGGAATTCTTTTTATTTAACATTTTATTTTCATTGTCAAATACTTATATTATTTGATATTATTATTATTGTTTTGTCAGGTGTTTTTATAATGTAGTTCTATTTCGTAAGTTGGTATTTTTGATCAATTTAATATTTAAAAATCGCCGAATATAGCTCTAATACAATGATGATATAAATTAACAGGTTAGCAGTTTAGGATTAAATTTTGGATCATATCAAATATCGATTTTGATTTTTATGTGCATATGTTCTAAAGAGTATCGAATTTGATTCCTATAATTGAGGCTGGAAATGACCATAGTTCGTTCGTTTAAAATCATATATTACTAAATTGATAGTCAGATATAAAAAAAATATAACTTCAAAAATGAAACATATTAATAGATGATCCACAATTTAAAACTATATTTTCAGGTGTTGTTGGTGCTCCAAATGGGATCCATTTTTTTTCTAAACCAGCATCATCCCTCGCAGAGTTACAGGCATGCCTGATGGCGAACATTGCGGATATAGACAAGCAAGTAGGTGGTTCAGCAGCAGCTGAAATTTTAGGAAAAAAAAAAGTATATATGAATATGATTTGATTAAAAATTTCACAGACAAACTTTTAGATCTTAAAAATCCTGCAGCATTAGGACTCTTTTGCAGTAAATTGATACGAAAATCTACAGGTATGTCCTTTACTCCTGGTACTTTATAATTCCAAGTTCTTGTAGTTAACAACTCTCCTGTTTGACGGTCGGTTACAAGTTGTTCGGTCAGCCAATAGCCCAATCCCATTACAAATGCTCCTTCTACTTGTCCAACATCTAGTAGTGGATTTAAACTTTCACCCGTATCTTCTAAAATATCAACACGTCTTAATATGTGGTTACCAGTCAAGACATCAACTTCACATTCAGAGCTTGCTATCCCCCAAACTTTATATTCCTTAAGGTCTCCAACATTGACACAAGATTGGGCAGATAAATTCACTCCTTTAAAATAAGCCGCTTTGATAAGGTCTTCCCACTTTGTTGTGTTAGGCATTGATTGTTTGATAGGCGCCAACCGATCATTGAGTATCTTGCAAGCTTTTCGCGCTGCCTGAAAATTTAATTATTAAAGTCAATAATAACTTAGTTAAATTATGAATATATTTACATAAGCTGCAGATTCACTTCCCACACCACCACCTGTAGCAACTGCATTAGCACCAATAAATCCATCAGTTGGAAGAATTCTAATATTTTCTATGGGTATGCCAAGAGTATAAGCAGCCGCCTGGGCCACTCTTGTGTTTATACCCTGACCCATTTCAATACCTCCGTGGGATACTGATACTGTCCCATCTCCGAAATAAATAGTAACTAATGCTGGAAAGCTTCCGAAATATTCTATTGGATATTCCATTATTGCAATTCCTAATCCTTTTTTCTTCCAACGATTATTGACATTGAATTTTTCAATTGATTTCTGTCTTTCTCTATATTGTGAGGATTGCTCAAAATCATTTAACAACTTTACAATTTTATGATCTTTTGCAATATTAGCTAACCGAACGTCTATTGGATCTAGTTTGGCTTCAAATGCTATGTGTTCCATAATAGTCTCAGTCATTGCAATGGCTTCTAGAGCACCAGGAGCTCTGCAGGAAGTATGACTTGGTTCGTCAGTAATTACGGCTTTACCATCTATGTCCCAATTATCACTATCTTCATAACAGTTCTTTAATATTTTTACTACGCCGAATTGTATGGGAGATTCATTCAAAGTACAACCAAGATCTTCATAGAAATGGTTTTTGTAGTTTACTATTTTACCATTCTCTTTGAATTGAATTTCGTAATCACTATGACATGCTATCCTCTTACCTAGACATCCCATCATCGATTCTAGAGACTGAACAAATCTTACAGGGCGATTTAAAATATGGCAAGCCAAAGCACATGCGCAAGCTAGTTGAGCAACACGTGTTATTTTACCACCATATCCACCACCAACTCTTCTTACTTGCATGTCAATATAATTTTGAGGGACATTCAAAAAATTTGATATAGCAATCATTTGTAAATCAATCCATTGATTTGAACAATATACTTTTATGCTCTGATCGCTTGGTAGACAAACTACCGTTTGAGGCTCCATAGTGAAGTGATATTGACTGCCCACATCTAAGTAGCCCTCAATTTTTTTGGTCTCGCTCAGATCAGGAAATTTTTCCAATTTATTACCAACATTAAGTTGCTGAAATATTCTATTTTTAGGTTTCTCCTTTAGAACATCTTGTAAGGTTGCTAGAATGGTTTTATTTGTCTTTTCATACAATATTTCAACTTTGGTAGCAGCTATTGCTGCCTGATCCGCTTTTTCAGCTACAATAATTCCAACAGGCTGATTGTAATACTTGACAATATCGGAACAAAACACTTCTTCAACCTGAAGTTTCATAAAAACCCATTTATCCGGCATAAAGTTGTTTTTGCCTGGCACATCTTTTGCAGAATAAAAGGCTACAACACCAGGCAAAGCTAGTGCCTTATCTGGGTTTATTGACACAATTTTTGAATTTACTTCAACTGCATGAACAAAAGCACAAAAAACTTCACAAGGTTGCTTCGGTAAATCATTCATAAATAAAGCTTCTCCTGCGGTTTGAATTAAAGCTTCTAATTTTAAAATAGGTTTTGTTAGTGGATAATTTTTTTCAATAGTCTCAAATGTTTGGATACCATTAGAAATTTCCCGTTTTAAAATAGTTCCCGCAGATTTAAAATTATCGGGTACTTTAGATTGAGGAGAATTTGAAACAAAGCTTTTAAATAGTAAACCTGATGCCAAAAGTTTACGATATTCTGGAGAAGAATCTGGTAGAACCCAATCGGGTTTTAGAGCCTTTGTTAAAATCTCAAATACTGATTGAAGCATCGCATTACCGAACATCTGTTTCCCGATTAGAAACAATTCTAATTCATCTGCATGAACGAAATCTGGTGATATTCCTCCGAAGCAAATTTTTGCCATTTTTATTTTTTTTTCTTCATCCAGTTGAAATAAAAAGCTAGAATTGACGTATGCATGGGCATTTTGGGCTCTGGGCATTATCTAAACAAATATTTAAATAAAATGCATTATTAGTTCAATTTCTACATTACAATAGTGTATTATAATGGTACCTATAAGGTTTTAATTCAAATTTGGTTTTCGGTTCAAATCTCGAAAAACGACTTACCTTATAAGAATCAAAAATAAATTCGGAGGACGGATATTCGGGAAGAATAAAACATGATATAACTTTTTTGTGCATGTCAAATTTGACGAATTCTGATGGACTCATTATTGTTTTTGATCTTTCATCTTCCATTACTTCAATTTTTACTTGTAGTGCTTCAAATGTTATAAAAACATCAGATGGAAATTCTTTATGACTATTTTTTATCATTAAATTGCCTGCCAATGTACCCGTCTGAAATTTTTAATATGTACCTAGTTATTACTTTTTTAAAAATATTATCAAGAGAAAATAAGTTAACAATTAATAGAATTAGAATCACCAATCAGACGATTCTTCAAATGAGGAAACTTAAATAATAAAGCTACATAAGTATAAGTACTCACATTTCGCACTGGAACGTTAGCTATTAAATCGAAATGACGCCATAATGTTGATAAATATTCAAAACCTTTTTTCTTAGAATTATTTTCGAATATTTCCATCGCTTCAGTCAGATTGATGTTACCACCAAGCTTTATCTCATTTTCGGAAATTTGATGTGAGTGCAATTCAATTATTTCACTCAAATCAATAAAAACTTTTATATCATTGGAACGTCTGTAGACACCATGTGCAGTGTTGCCTCCAATTAAGAAATACGGTTTATCATTTATTTTGCTGAAAATTTTAAATATTTCTTCAATAGAATTTGGTCTGAACCACTCCCTGTCATCCTTTTTCAGAGTTAATTCAGAGGAAAATTTACATTTTGCAATGCATTGTTTGTTGGTTTTTGAACAAATTTTTTGATTAAGTTCTTCAATGTCACATTTATCAACAATATCGTACGTAACTAACTCACAATCTGAAGCAAATGATTTCATTGCATCTAGTATTGGGCGATAACCTGTGCATCGACAAAGATTTCCTCCAAAAGAATTTTCCACCTCTTCGAGATTTACTTTGCCATTTTTTGATTCTAAAAGTCCGTACATATTCATTACCATAGCTGGAGAACAATAACCGCATTGGGTTCCATTTGACTCAGCAAGACGTTTCTGAATTGGATGGTAGCCAGATTTTTTGTTACCAATACCCTCAATTGTGATAATTTTGAGTCCATTACATGCATTTAACAAAGTTAAACACTTAATCCGGAATAACAAGAGAAATTATCAAAAAAAAAAAAATTATCATAATTATTTCACCCCGCAATTAAATTTTTTCAATGAGATGATAGAAAATTCTCAGAAATATTTAATTGTTTTTTTGTAACTATAAATGGCTAAATAATAAAAGTTAGTAAAAAGCTTTAATCTTATTAGTATTTGTTGCATAAAAGCAACAAGATAAAAAGTTATTATAATGACATTGCACTATTCATGATAAACTGAATAAAAACAATGAATGATCATTTTTTATTTTCTCACAATAAAAAAATTTAATATTATTTATTATGTATAGGATTGTAATAAACGAACAAAAAATACATTAATTATTTATAAAAAAAACGCAATACTTATTTAATAATTGATACCTTTGACAATAATTGCAACTGAAGAAGCACGCTATTAAATGCATAATGTTAAAACTACTTTATATCTTTATATGTAAAAAAACGAACGCAAATATAAATTTACTAAATTTTATATTGATTTATCTACCTCCATATGTAGTCCATTAAAAGTTTTACAAAAATTTAAAATTATATAAATTGAATAAGAAAATAATGTCAACTGTTGAGAGTTTCGAAATTTGTCAGATAATCAGAAGCATTTGAATTTCGAGACATACAGACTGACAAACAGACGTACAGAAAATAAAAACATGTGGTACGTTTTTTTTCATTTTTGATGGTTTGATAGTTTTGATTATTTTTAATTTTTACCGAGTTTATTGCCCATGTTCTGATTTCACCAGTAGCCGAATGTTTTCCTCGAGCAACACAAATGCAGACACCACAACCACCTTCGAGGCACATAAATTTAGTTCCAAATAAACCAGCATATTCTCTTATGAAAATATTTAAAGTTGTGTCTGGTGGGAAATCAATTGTTGAAACTTCATCGCAGTATATGAAAATAATTGAAAAAATATATACCTAATTAAGATCTGAACAAAAAATAATTCGAAAAAATAAATTAAAAATATTTTTTCTCTTGAGACTTGGTTGATTAAATTTGAACAAATGGTTTAATCTTGAAATGCAATATAAATAACAATAATTTTTTTTTTTTTTAGAATCTAAGAAACATAGGGATTATTCCTAGAGACCATATCAAGTTCATTAAACAATTTTGAAAAACTTGTGAAATTTAGTTTTGACCGCAAAACAAAACATTTATACAAATGTAGAATTTATAGTAAATTTGTCAAATTTGTAAACTTAAGTTCAGACATTGTTCAGATGTTTCGATATGAAAATATTTTCCTTCATTAACTTAAGAGACAAATAAAAAATATTTCAATTCAAAATTTTCAATTTTTATTACTAAATTAAAGGTCTAATTTTTATTTATTGCAATCAAAATTTAGATTTTTTAAGAATAATTGTCATTATGGACATGCGAAAATGATGTTTTAGATTCGTGATAAAAAAAATTATTTTTTCCTCCGAATAGTTTTTTTCTAAAGTAATCGTAAGATTTTTAAGACAAAAACTTGAAAGTATGTCTTTTCCTTTTGGAACTCCATTAACAACTAACAACTTCTTTACAAAAAATATCTCGAAAAATAATTATTTTTAAAACCGTGCGGCTCCGCCTACGACAAATTAAGAACTTTTAGATATGTATGTCCAAATTGAAATATGTAAGTTAATAATTTTTCGTAACACCGTGCACGGCTACGATACTAAATTGTGTCAAAATTGAAATACGTCAACCAAAAATAGTTTTTCATATAATCATCATAATATATATTTATTATTTAAAATATAAGTATTTATTATTTATACTACCGACATCATTATCTTAAAAAAATGTATTTCTTACGAGAATAGCTCTGCTTGTTAATAAAAAAATTTAAATCCATTTTATTAATTAATTTTAAATTTTTTTATTTTATTTATTATTTTCTTTTAATGTAATCTCTTAACACTTTGATGTTTACTGTTGAAAGCCTAGTTGAAAAATAAATAAATTGAATACTTAACTTTCATAATTTGAAGTTTTTTTTATACATTTTTATTTTTTTAAGTTCGGGAAATAATGATAGTGTTGGATGGTTGACTATGAATTTAAATTTGTTAAAAAAAGATACAATATGACGGTTCAAAAAAAAAAATGCTTATTGAAATTATAAATTGTCAGTTTATTCATTTTTACGTTCTGAATTATGAAGATAATTTTAATGTGCTAAAAAAAATAATCTTTTAGCCTTGTATTGTGATAGGGCTTTGCCGGTAAAAGTATCAGTATTTAATTTCCTTTAAGCTAATATCAGTATTCTTTAAGCCTTATGTTATTATGTTCAAGTTTAATGTATTAAATTATAATAAAATATTAATAAAATTTCTAATTCTTTCAAAGTTGTAAAAACTTAACGGATTGACACGGTTAGCGTTAAGTTAAAAAAAAGTTTGCAAATAATAAATATATATTATGATTTTTTGCAATAATTATATCACAAACTCATAACTTTATCAACATTTCAATGCAATGATGTTGCGCAATTACATATTTTATGCATGACATTATAAAGGAAAAATCTAAACTACACATATAGGTTCTTATAATTAAGATGACCAGACATACTGGATTTTTGTTTTAGGGCTTTGTGTTTGGACAAAATACATAATTATGTACTTGATTTTGTACTGGAAATTAACTTTGTACAAAAAATGTATATTCTTTCTTATTTATTTTTTTTTCTCTTAGATTGACTTTCTGGGTTAAATTACTTTCTTTATTTTCTAATGGCAAATATACGATACGATAGTGGATCGACGGAACGTTATGGTTTTATATTATTTTTATTAGAAAAAATTTAATTAAAAAATTATATATTTTTTTTAAGAAGATGATGAAAATTTGAAAGAACAAACAATTAAGTGCACGAACGAAAGCAGAATCTATCGTTACCACAATGTGTTTTTAACATAAAATGTGAAACTGATAATTCAAAATTTTATAACAATTTGTTCTGCTACAAAACTCATAATCTATTTAAATCCATATGATAATAAAAAAAATTAAATTATCTAAAAGTATGTCAACAGACCAATACCAATTTAAATCGAAGATAATATAACTTTATCTGTTAATAACACAAATTTTGGAGAAATAAAAAGACGCGGAAAACAATATGTATACTTTTTAATAAGCTATTTTAATAAATATTTATAAGTGTTCAAAATATTATGTGCTGATGTTATATACTTGGAGATTAATTGCATTTTTTTTATTCTGTACTCGTAAAGACAAAAATAATCTGGTCACATTACTGTAATTTGGTTGGATGATAAAAGTTAAAAGAATAATAATAAAAATTAAATTTAAAATAAATATTATTCAAATTAAAAAATAATAGTAAATACAATCCAAATAGAATTGTTTTTCCTCAATACAGTAAGCAGTATAGTAATATTTTAATGCCAATGAATGTAATGTAAAGTCGTGTTTTATACAGGAATTACAGTTTCAGGTAAAAAATATAATTGGTTAAGCGTGACTTTGGATTTTATTTGTACTATATTTAAAATCATTTGTAATATAAAGTGTGCTTTAAGAATATACGTAAAAGATCTATACTTCTAATGATGTATTTTTTCTATACAAAAAACTTCTGTAATTTTTTGAATAGAAAATTGTAAACCATATGATTTTGACGACTATTTTTTCTCATATTTCACGGGGTTTTTAAAAGAGTTTCCTCCCTTCCAATAATTATTAAAGAAAACATTTTTAGTTTATATTATTTTTCCAGTTTTTTTTTGGTTTACTGCTGAAAAGTTCTTCGAGTTATCAATTAAATTCTTGGACGGTATGAATAAATTATTATCAATTAAAATATAAAAACAATGTTTCTACATTTTCACTAAAATTTTTAAGACATTAATAAATTTTTTGAATAATATTAGATGCTTACCTTTCCAGAGAAACTAATCTTAGGAATATTGTTGGTTAAGAGTTTTCTCGTAGAGTTGTACAACTAAATGAAAAACAAGCATCTTCAAAATGGTTGCTACATACAGCACAATTATTTTTGGCAACGTCGAAATCCTAGTTATTTAGAATTTTTTATATTAAATATCAAAAAAAAAATTTTTTTGAATCAAGCAAAATCTTTTTAATTTTTTCAAATATTTTTTTTTGTGAATTATTTTATTAACGAAAAATTAAAAACCATATGTTTTTAAAAATTATAGAATTTGACAACCATAATTAGAAGTATAAATTTATTATTTATATTGCTTTAAGCTTTCTTTATTTATCTTTATTTTCAAAAATTTGCTTAACAATACGGTATTAACGTTTTATTTTGAAAAACATACGAATAACAACAATCGATTATTATTAAAGTTTTCTATGAGAATGAGTATAAAATCAGATATAAACTTTCTTTTGAATCTCCACAGCTTGTTTATGTACTTAAGTAGTTAAGCTAAATCGCTAATTCATAATAGTAATCAAACTTTTATACAAATTCACAAGTAGTATTTAGTTCAGATTTCTAACTTTTTGAATCTCTCGAATAAAAAAAAAATTATGTTCTTATAAAATATTAAAATCGTTTTTTTTTCTCTCTTCGGAGACATTCTTAAATGTTTAAATTACAATTTTTCTTCCTAGACAATATTTCTGTCATCAAAATAGGCCAAAAAATCGATTCTCTTTTGTGAATTTGAGCTACAATTGAACACTGGAAAAATTAACATGTTAAAAATTAAATCCATAATTGTAAATACTGCAATGTGCCCTTTGTACTTTTAAAGATAATTACACATCGATAAATTTATGTCCCTGTAGCTTTTAATATGTGTCTATCATTTCAAAAATAATCTTTCATACCAAGTAGGTACTTTTATTTTCGATCCTAAGTACAAAAACTTATAAAACTTTTCATCTTTAAAGTTTTATATGAAAATGAAATTAAAAATTTAATTTTATAATAACTTTTATTGAAATAATTTATGCAACTTTTTGAAGCAAGCTGAATAGTTACATAGTTAAATAGATTTTAAACAATACTTTATTGTATAAGTTTTTATCTGATCATAATATTTATATAATACATGTAACATCAATAATACGACAAATAATTTATTTCGATCAATTATATAAATTGTTGTAAGCCAAATTATTAAATTATTAAATTGGTCAAATTATGAAAAAAAAAAAAATTAAATATTACGATATTAAAACTTTTAAACTTTATCAGATTAATTGAAAATCATTATGACAAAATAATATAAAAAAAAAGATTTAAATGAAACTTCATATTATGACAGAGTAAATTTTTTTTTTTTAATGTTCATGAAATTAAGCTTTTTTTATTCATCGCATTGTTACCAAGAGTGGTATTTGTAATATATTAACATTGAAATAAAGTTTACATCTGTTTTTAAAATATTTGTAGTCAGATTCTCTGAGAATTTTCCTTTTTGTTTATGAAAATAAAAGCTTTGAAATAAAATACAATTTATTTTTAGTTTTATTTTATTGTTATAGAAACCAACAAAAAAATATAATAATAATAATAATATAAAAAAAAAAAGCTTTTTTCTTTGTGCAAAATTATGTTCATTATTAAATTGTAAGTAACAAAGATTTTTTTTTTATTTTGAAATTCAGTCATTTCTTTAGATTCTGTTGATTGAAATGTTCAATTTTAATAATAAAATAATTATAAAAACTATATTTTTTAATATTGAATTATTTTTATGATAATTTATATGTAAATTAACTTTATTCATAATAATAATAATAATAAAAATGTCATTTATTGTTATAAATATTTACAAAACTTTAATATTATTATTAATAATTTTCGTTAATTTTAATTTAATTAATTCAATTAATATTCTCGGAATAGTAACATCAACATCAAGATCAAATCATTTATTTACATCGGCAATATTCAATCAGCTAGCAACAAGTGGCAATTCGGTAAAACATTAAAACTATATGTACCTACCTAACCGCATATAATAATGTTTTAAAAAAAAAAATTTTCTATGTAAATTGATAAATTAATGCAATTTCCTTAAAATTAAAAATTTCTATGTGAATATCGAATGTAAAATAAAAAACTTTACATAAACTGTGAGTTTACAAAGTTCAATAAAACTTAGTTGACTAAAATAATAATAATAAATAGCAAACAGAAAAGCCTTAAATAAGTACAATTTATGTTATAAACCTTGATTTGAAAAAACATTTATTCAATTATTTTTAAAAGATATGTGAAGAATCTATCATTGAATTTCTTTATTGAACTATGTTTTAATATGGATTTTTAGTATTTTTTTTAAATATTTTTTCTCATTAATATGTGTATTAAATAGGTGACTGTTTTAAGTCCATATTCTCAATCACCAAGGATTAATCATATATCTATCGAAGATGTTATTCCGTCTAAGAAAACATATGGTAAATATTTTTTTGTAATTTATTTTATACGTGATATTATTTTAAACTAACAAATTCTACATTTATATTTAAAAATATTGTGGGATATAAAATAAACGCTTTTAAATATTTATTATTGTCAATTTAGACTCTTATATTGTCTTCTAGGTCATCTCTCTTGTAAAAAAAAAATTGTTTTTTTTTCAATAATTTAATTTAATTCCGGAAAAAATTCTTAATTTTTTTTTTATTGTGAATCCCTCCTAAAAAAAGCTTAAATATAAAATTGTTCCAGTAAAAATTTGGGTCAATTAAAAGTTCAATTAGGCCTTATCAACTTGAAACCCAAGAATTATAATAATCTATTAAAAACAAATAAATATATAAATAATAATATATTTTGATAATAATAATATCTAAAATTTATAAATTTATAAAAGGTATTCAAATTTATATATCTTTAGGTAAAAATTTTATTTATGCTACTGAGATAAACGATTTATTTGATGAATACACAAATGGCATTGAACGTACAAAAACAGCTGTTAAACAAGAAAATTTTAAAAAGCTTTTAGATACATATAAATCTATTGATATAGTTTTATTAGATTTTGATTATAATGAAGCTTTAATTGGTGAGTCGTTAAATATTTTCTTACGCTCTTGTCGAAACCAAGAAATGTTAAAGTAATTAATAAATGTATATTAATAACAAAAAACATTGTTTTTATTTTTGCGCCAAAATTACAGTGCTGTAATTATATATTTATAATATTTTTATTTTTATTCTGATTAACATTTTGAATAAGAGCTTATTTTTTATTCTATATATCGATGAGATGTGTTTTATACATATAAAAAATAGAAAATATTTATTCACTAATTTTATTTCTAGGTTTGGGTGCATTTTTTAAATGTCCTGTAATAATATTTTATAAAGAGGATATAAAAGGAATTTTCAATAGATCGTTCAATTTTAAGGGACAATGGATGTTAAAATGGTTTGAAAATTTCTTAAAACAGATTAAAGAAAGAATTTACATTGATTATTTCTATTTTGATATTCAGGTAAATTTATTTAATTATAATCTACAAAATTTTTAAAATTCAAATGCATAAATTAAATATCCTCTTCCATGGAACATTTTTTCCATTAATTTTTTTTTTATCTTTTTATATAATGCTTTTATATAAGATTATTAATTAGATTTATTAATAAAATTTAAATGTACTCCTTAGATTAACTATTAGGGGTATTTTTCTCGTTTACTTTTGTTGTTTTAACATGGAAATTGATTTTCCTTTCCCATTTATTAAATTTTTAAATGTGTCAGCCACATTGAGCATGCGGACATGAGTAAAAATTTTAAAATATTTTTCATTAACATAGCAGAATTCTAGATTATAAAAATACTGAAAATTCGTAGATACTGACAGGTTTTCAATCTTAACATTATTTTTGCATATTTTTTGTTATTTATGCGAAAAGCTTTAGTTGTTTGAAATTTGTATATATATACTGAAAAGTAAAGTTATATAATTTTGTTCTGTATTTTTTTAATTTATTTACAGGAAGAGCTTTTCAAAGATATTTTTTATAATAAAAAACTACCCACAGAATATTATCTTACGTTTGAAAAGCTTTTACAAAACTATATAGCAAAATTATTTATCAGTAAAATTGTTGAAAATTCACTGGTCACGTATTCTGATATCGTTGATGTGACTGCGATTCATATAATAGAAAACAACTTATATCAGTCATATAGTAATAAAAAAAAATTCGATATTATTCCTGAACACTTAGATCATTTTATTCATTCAGCTGATTATAATGGTTGTTTATATGTCTCATTGGGAACCGAAATTGATCCTTTATTTTTACCAAAAAGAAATTTGAATAATATTTTTCAAACTCTCAAGAAGCGACAAGAACGAATTATTTGGTCATGGAGTGGAAATGCTTCAGCCACATATGATTTAACTAAAAGTAGCGAACAAAAAATAAATAAATTTTTTATTACAAAATGGTTACCACAATTTGAAGTTCTTGAGCATCCAAATGTTAAGCTTTTTATAACAAATGGTGGACATTTAAGCCTGGTCGAAGCAATTTACAATGAAATTCCCATTATTTGTATTCCATTCACAAATGAACAAAATTCGAACTGTGATAAAATCGTAAATCAAGGCTTGGGCCTTAAAGTTGAGTTCAATAATTTGAAAGATGATAATCTAAATGCAGCAATAAATGAAATATTGGAAAATGAACGAAAGTAAGTTACTAATAATTGATTTTTATGTGTTATAAATCCAAATTATTTAGCCTCAAAATTCACTGTCAGCGAAAATGTGCATTACATTTATATATATTTTTAATTATTTTGAAAATCAAATAGAATATGCAAGTACTATCATAGATTAACAATACTAATATCAGATAAGTTATTTTCGTACAAATTCTTAATTAATCGGAATGCTTTATACATATCTTCAAGCTCTATATCTGTTTACATATCTTCAAGCTCTATATTTTTGAAATTAATTTTTTTTTATTTATTTTCTTTGTAAAATTTTTAGATTTAATGACAAATTATCAGTGAAATCAATTGAAATGAAAGAAAAGCCAATAGACCCAATTAAAAATTTAAAATTTTGGATCAATCATTTAGTTCATTTGAACAAGTTTAAACGTTATAAAAATATTGACATTAATGCAAAGAGATTAAATAAATTTTTAATTTTTGATTATTTATTTATTTACTTAATTGTAATTCTATTCCTAGTCATTGTTATAATTAGTTTAGTAATTTTAGGAAAATATTTATTTAAGATATTTATTAATAAATATTTAATTAATTCAAAAAGGAAATTGTATTGAAATTTTAAAATAAATGTTCAAATTCATTGTATAATATTTAAGTAAATATAAATGATAAAATATATGACAATATGTACATTTAAATTTATAAAGGTGTTCTCGTAGATTAAGTTTAGAATTAAAATTTTTGAAGGCAGAATCATCATTATATTTTGAAAGAAAGCTTAATCTCTTGTTCACGAAGATATTTCTATAATTAATTACAGCAATGGCATAGCACTTAATAAACGTAAAAAAATTATTATTTTTCCAAAATTTAATTTTTTTTTTTTCTAATGTATTTGACAACTTATATATTTTACAATTTTTTACATTTATTTCAAATATTCTATTTTCTTATACATAACTTCATTGTCGTCTTACTAAAGATTAAGTTTTATTTTTGTTACTCAATATACACAATCGATTTTGATGATCTGTTTTCTAAAATTACCTTTATATGTAAACATTGAAAAAATTAGTGTAATAAAAAAATATACCAAAATTAATATTCTTGATTGTGATAAAAGAAATTCAATAAAATTTTTATATCTTTTTATTTTAAATTTGTATTGTTTTATTTTTATATGAAAATATTTGGTTGACTGCTGGTTTAATCAAAATAAGTGCAGAGATGTTAATGTGAATTAAAATAAAATATAAATTATGAACGAAAGAACAAAAGAATCATCTAAAAGACCATATTTGAAAATAATTGGTTTCAAGCTGCATTTGATTTGGGGTGAATAGATTATATTATAAAGTCTAACTAATTCTATAGTGTTGAATTTTAATTGTAACACAGACATACTTTGTACTATAATGAAGCAAAAATTATTAAATTATATCACTGTCTTTAATGAGAATAAATATTTAAGTTCTTTCGGGTAATTAGAATACAAAATAGTCATAAAAATAGCTTTAAAAAAAAAAGTAATTAATGGAATAAATAATGTAAATATAAACGCAGCGTTACGTTTTCTTATACGAATTCATTCAATTGATGACATTCAGTTCCAATTAAAAAAATAAGCTTGCTCATTTTATTTAACATTAATGAGCATTAAGCCCAAAAGAATTTAATTGATTTCCTCTCTGTTTTTGATTTAATATTTCCAGAAAAAAAAGAGAATATTGAATTTTTTTATTAATTTCATTTTGAACATTGATAGTTTCTAAACGATATAAGTTCAAAAAATAAATTGATTAAAAAAAACTATACACATTTTTAATTATGATAAATTTTTATGACTAAAGAATATGGTTCTCAATATTTTCTTATCATTTTTTAAAAATAATATGTAATGCCAGAGATAAGTTGAAAATTTCAAGCAGAGACGCGCTTATCTTTTATTCATTTATACTCAAATTCAATTTACTCTATCCGTATCGTATTAAAATAAAATTTTAGTTTACAGATTTTTTTTTAGTTTAGTTAGGTGTACATTTTGTTAATAATTGAAGGTATGCTGTCATTAAAATCGCTTTAAAAAAAATTCTAAGTGCAATAAATTAATCGAATTGTCGCGCCTACAATAATTTCGCATGTCCAGTTGTGAGTTTAATTGCCATCGTCACATGCAATTCGAACTTATATCTATATTATTTAAATTAAATTTTAAAATATTATTTTTCTTTTTTTATTCACTATAATGTTATTTGTTGCATTACTACAAGGTGTACACTCGTTTAATATTTTTCTACCACTTTTAAATTTTTGTATTATACATGGAAATATATTTTCAGCAACAACACTTATAAAGTACAACAAAACAGAGATTTAAAAAGATCGCATCATTAATTTCCATAATTACAAAAATTTTTTAGTAGTTTAATATAAAACTTTGCTCAGAGCAGATTGGCTTGCTTAAAATTGAATATTTTTTTTGTATATATTTTTTAATTTAACTACATCTAAAAAATAAAATCATAATTGAATTTATGACATCATAGTTTTATTTCCAAAATAAAAACAATAATAAATAAAATAGTTATAATAAGAAAAAAAAATCTAATAATATAAAATGCGATTGATAATATTTTTAATATTTGTATGCCTTAATTTAATTCAATTTGTCAATTGTTATAAAATTCTTGGTGTTTTTCCAATGGTTGCAAGATCTCATCATATAGTTGGATTATCATTGATGAAAGGTCTAGCAGAAAAAGGGCATGATGTTACTATGATAACACCATTTGAAGAAAGAATACATATGAGAAATTTTCGTATAATAAATTTACCTGAACTAGTTAACAAAACGAAAGGTATTTCATATATAGGTTTATGCTTCAATGGATATAAAAAATAATTCAATCATTTTCTGTTATAAATTATTAATTTAAAAAAAAAAAAATTCCCTTATTATTTGATTTTATATATTTTTATTTCTTATTTCAAAACATTATTATAAAGTTATGCAATAAAAAAAAGCGGCAAATAAAAACTTTCTCCAAAAGACATTTGAAATAAAATTAATTAATTTTGTATATGTTCATATTTATGATTTTGATTTGTTTAAGCTATGGTTTCCTAGGAAAACGGTGCCGTAAAATAGCGGCCGTAATATTACGTTGAACATTGGACGTAATATAACGGCCGTTAAAACGGCAATCATATACGGTTTCCCAAAAAAGCGTTGCCGTAATATAGCGGCCATAATATTCAATTAAAACTTCGTCATCTTCGATTTTCCAATTTAAATTTAAATTTTTTGTATTCATTTTTTTTAAACTCACCGTCAGCGTAAAAAAACGTTGTATGAATATTATCACCGTAATTTTACGGCCGACATGAAATAACGGCACCGCTATATTACGTTACGTTCATCACCAACGTTCTCTAGGAAACCATTATATATAAATTATATATCCAACGTTTTTTCTACGTCACCCAACGCTATATTACGGCCGCTATATAACGGCACCGTTTTCCTAGGAAACCATAGCTTTAGAGAACCTACAGAAATATAAACCTTTAATATTTTCTTTAATATTTAGTTTTTCTTGGAAGAACAATTACTTATTCATAAACTTACCTTGTTTTTTTTCATTTTAGGACATTTTCAGAATGTTTTTGAAAAGGCAACAGGGCACAAAAATTTTATCAGCGGTTTTATAAGGATATTTGATATGGGACTTAATATAACAAAATTTACGATTGAAGATTCAAATTTTCAATCATTGCTTCGGTCTCAAGAAAAATTTGATGTCATTATTAATGAGATATTTATTAATGAAGCTTTATTAGGTTTGGGCCATCATTTTAAGGCTCCAACTATTGGAATTTCAACATTTGGAGCATCAATATGGACAACGGTATGTAGTAATTGAGAGAAATGGAATTATAAATACATTTTTTTTTTAACAAAATGATATATTTTAAATTTATTATTTTTAGGATCTGGTTGGTTCACCTTCACCACCATCATTTGTTCCAAATACATTTTTAGCATATTCTGATAATATGAATATAAAGGAACGTCTTGTAAATTTTCTGTTTACAGCTTTTGATAGAATTTTCTTAGAAAATTTTTATTTGCCAAGACAAGTTGCTTTATATGAGAAAAAATTTTCGAATCCAAAGCCAAAATTATTGGAATTACGTAAAAATGTGTCATTGGTTTTATTAAATAGGTAATTTTTTGACTAATATATTCTTTATTGAAAAATTAAGTTTATTTTTAATGCTTTGAAAATTTCACAACTGAACTTAAATTTTGGTACAATCATGTGAAAAATTTAAGCGAAACTTTTAATAAATATGATCACTTAAACCTGTCCAATCTTATTACATGTATAAATAATGCATCGAATTTCTTGAATTTGATTTCATTATTATAAATAAATTTTATATTCTTATGATAAAATCAAATATTCTCTTCAATAAATATTACAGACCTTTCATATAATTTTTTTTTGTACCTGTAACTGACATAAAACAAAATCTATATCATTTCTCATAAAAACAATTTTCTCAGCCATTTTTCTCTAGGGTATCCTCGTCCTTATATGCCGAACATGATTGAAATCGGTGGAATACATTTAAAACAGAAATCTAATCCATTACCTGCAGAAATAAAGCAATTTTTGGACTCAGCGACAAATGGCGTCATATATTTTTCAATGGGTTCAAATGTTCAATCAATGCATTTACCAACAGATGTAATTAAAAAATTATTGAAAGCTTTTTCAACCTTAAAACAAAAAGTTCTTTTCAAATGGGAGGATGTGGCATTACCTGGAAAGCCAGATAATGTTTTGATTAGTAAGTGGTTCCCTCAGGATGATATATTGGCTCACCCTAATACAAAACTTTTCATGACTCATGGCGGACTATTGAGTGCAACAGAAGCTGTTTTCCATGGTGTTCCTGTATTAAGTTTTCCTTTGTTTGGAGACCAATTTTTGAATGCTGAAAGATCAGAAAAAGCCGGATTTGGACTTAAATTAGATTTAAAAAATCTTAACAGTGCAGATTTGAATAATGCTTTAGATGAGTTATTGCACAATCCAAATTATAAAAGACGAGTATCTAAGTTATCAGAAGTTTTTCGTGATCGTCCAATTCATGCAATGGAAAATGCAATTTATTGGATTGAATATGTGATTAAACATAATGGCGCACCACATTTACATTCAGGTGGTCAACATCTTACCTTCATTGAATATCACAATTTAGACGTTTTAACAATAGTTTTTGGATTTGTATTTATAATTTTTTATTTAATTACAAAATTAATATTAAAATTTTTATTTAGCGGTAAAAGAACACATAAGGTTTCCACTAAAGTAAAAACTAAATGAAATATATTTTGTTTGATGTAAAAAAAAAAATAAAAATGTACCTACAGGTTCATAGAAATATTATTTTCAACGTAAAAAAAAAATTATTCATATAAATTTTTTCTGAATTGAAGCAAACAATATTATGATCTCAGATTGCACTAACTGAAAAAAAAAACCTTTCTTGGAGACGGCCTACATAATTTAAAGTGCAATTTGTAAATTTTTTTTTAAATTATTTAATAAATATTGTCTCGTAAAGTAGAAACTCAGAAATTTGTTCAAATGAATTTAATTGTTGTAAATATATCGTATATACATACATTTTTACAAATTTGTAGTATTCTTAATTTTAATATACATATACCATTATGTGTACATGTACAAGTTTTTATAACTTATTTTCGGAATGAAGTTTTCTATTTTGCTGTAAGGCATATTATTTTGTATTCTGTTTCTATGCCCCAAAAATAATCGAACATTAAGTTGGTTATTATTTCTGTAGCCACCAT
Source organism: Hybos culiciformis (assembly GCA_964007475.1). Lineage (NCBI taxonomy): Eukaryota > Metazoa > Arthropoda > Insecta > Diptera > Hybotidae > Hybos > Hybos culiciformis. The sequence goes on from OZ023274.1 coordinate 75,698,774, forward strand.
TATAGTGAAGGAATATTACACACAGAATATTTCTGTTTATAGAGATGCTATGAAAGTTTACATATATAAAATTCGAAACATTGCATTTTTATTGAGATAAGTACGTATAAATAATTGTCATTATAATAAAATATACTTCAACATGAAACTTATATTTAGCTTTAAAAAAAAATATATATATATATATATAAAGTACATAAACTAAAAATAAGCTTGAACTATGATAACTTATCTAGAATTTATTGCTATTTAGTGTTACTTTGATAAGGAGTGATTATTTCAAGATTTAAAAAAAGTAAAGTAATTCTGTACTCTTTAAATTCCTATTTCTTAATTAAAATGAATTTATTTGAAAATTTAATTAATGGTATTTCTAGTAATGAGATCAAAATTACCGAAGATACCCATGATGTAATTAAAATGCCTTGAATGTCAGTAAATGATGCTATTTCGGTAAAATAAGTACCCTCTGTTCGCAATCCAAACACAGTCATAATAATTGCTGGTGCCATCATATAAATACCATAACAAAATTTATTTATGAACAAGAACGGTTTTGAGCTCATAATTATCGCAAAATAACCACCGTATCCATGTTCACATAAAAATATAATTAATCCAATAAAAATGCCGAAAAATAATTTTCCAAATGACATAACACCAGAGACAAACCAAACGGGTGCATCACGCCAAAAGTTCATATAAATTGTGGTCAAATATAAAACTAAAGTAAAAGTCCAAAAACTAAAATAATTTGTTCTCGAAAGTTGGAATCCGTTTGCTTCAATTTTAGTTTGACAATGAATCCAACCGACAAGTACACCACCAAAATATGGAATAATTCTAGTCCATGGCTTTGAATAGAGATATTCAACTAGAGCATGCTGATTATCTAAGCTGAAAATGAAATAAAATACATATTATGACAAACTAATAAACTAATAATAGTAACTAAAAACTAATAATAGTAATAATAGTGAATTAAATTAACAAAAAAAAAAAGAACAAAAATATTCCATAAAACACCAAATCTTCTTCCTACATTCATAATTATATTCAAATTCATTCATTGTAGATTTTAATATTTAAACATTTTTTTTCCTTAATTTAAGAAGTATAATAAAAGAGTATAATATAAAACTTACTGAAATGTTATTCCATAGAAATAATGACATAGAAAGCTTATTACTGTGAATGCCAATAAACTTCCAATATATAAAAATTTTCCAAATTTTTCATTTTTTAAATAAATGAAAATTATTATTAAAAAGAATACAAAAAATTGCATTTCACAAGCCAAATACCAAGTCCACGATGAACTAATATATTTTAGTTTTAAAAAATTATTGATGAACAAAAAATTGTACCACCAGGTCCTAAAAAAATGAAAATATAAATTATAATTTTATAAGAACACTCCCAAAACCAAACTTTATTTAGATTGAATATTTAACTTACTCGGGATTAAATAAACCGTTGTAGTTGTCCATTTTAAATGGAGTAAACATGTCCAAAAATTCATACATAGCTACTGATATACACATTATAATATAAAGCGCTGGCACCAATCTAAAAAATGTGAAATTAATTTTAATGGAAAAGAAAACTTGAGGAAATTTCATAATTTTCTATTAAACTTTCAAGTGGTTTAGAAAAACTATGATTTTTTAAAAGAATATATTAATTATAAGATTTTAAAAAAATTACCTAATATATCGGTGTATGAAAATTTTTGAGAAAATAATTACATTTTTCCACCATGAATTCTTCTTTATTAATTGTACGTAAATTGAATTGGAAAGAATATTATTTACTAATAAGAAACCGCTAAAATTATAAAAATATTTGTTTCGAAATGTAACTAATTAACAATTATTTTATGGTCGGACAAACCTTATAACAAAAAATACATCAACATAAAAACATGATTGCAATACTGGTTGTAACAAAACACTTTCAAGTTTAGCGAAAACAAATGGAATATTTTTAAATGTGAACAAGGAATAATAATAGACGTGAAACATTGTTACCCATACACATATTACTGTCCTTAGACCAGCAATGACTGTAATAAAATTTTTGGATGATTCTATTTCAAATGTTCTCCTCAAATTGTCCTTCAAATCAAAACATAAGACAAAGTCTTCAAGTATTGTAAACGACCTCTTTTTATGAATTTGTTGAGATTTTTTCAGAAACTCTGCTAAGCCGGCAAATATTAATGCTGATATCAAAGTTAATCTAAAAAACAAATAACAACAAAATAATTAGATTAGAATTAATCGTATTTTTTTTTTAAGAAATACAAAAATGTAAAAGTTAATTTAATTTTGACATTGTAACAAACCCTTCAGGTAACGAAGGGTACTGAAGAGTTTGCTACAACGTCAAAATTAAATTAACCAAATGTACATCATTGACTTCGCAATCTTATAAAAGTTTAATGATGTATGTATGCAATGGTAGTATATACCTAAGGCATATTGCCGATAAATTTTCGCAATTCTCAAATTATTAACATAAAAACTACATACGTAAATAGCACCACTCCAGTGTTAAAAATAAATGACCATTTGAAACCTGGTATTTTATATCCAACTTGCTTCATAGTTATATTATAAAGATGCTGAGGTTGAAAATATTTTAAACCAAAATATTCATCGGCGATCTTGGTTAATTCTTTTGCAGAACAAGATTGTGGTAAACAGAGTCCAACATGAATAGTTTGCTAAAAATAGTATGACTGAATTAGTGAACTTAGATTTACATTCTTGCATAAATTAATTTGATCAAAATCTGACATTTATTATCATCTAACTATTAACATCGATGAAATCTATAAATAAAATAGTTTATCCTGGCGAAAATGTTGTTTCGCCCCCCATTTTACTCCTGTCCATTCCCCCTGCTCCTCCCCCTAACCTTTCTGTCAGACTAACCTTTTCGGCACTACCTTCCGACCCTAATTTTTTTTTTTCGAAATATAACTGAATTTCAAAACGACATGTGGCGGCATGTGAAGGCTTTTCTGAGCATCTAAGTAAAATATGTTACAAATATGACTTTGCTACGTCTAAAAGTTAAGAAGTTTATCCACCAACGTTTTTATATATTATGATTTTATATATCCTTTATTATCTTAAAATGACAAAAAATATCAATTCCACAAATTACATTCTCCTATATTGACAATATTCTGGTTTATTATTCAAAGCTACTTTATCGACAGGATTGTTGATTTAAGAAAATATCAATAAAGTTACGTATGGACAAAAAATTATATATAACTTACTATTCAAGAAATTGTGTAATATTTTGCCGCCAAATTATAGATAAACTTGATTTGAATGAAGAAAGTGAATAAATCTTGATTCCAATAAAATTATTTAAATTATTTTAATTTAAATTTTAAAACTAAAACAATTTATAGAGCTTAAATTTTTTCTTTTTTTTTTTTCGTTTTATAAAACCACAAATTTTTCTTTTTGTTATTTATAAAACCACATAAAAGGTTTATTTACGAAATGGAATAAATAATAAAAGAAGTTACATAGGAAGGCTAAAATTTACACTTCTTTGAACCAAAATTATTTTTTCATATGCAACAATTATAATAAAAATTACTTTCATTGCCTAATTAATAATTAATTACGTAATAAGGAAAATTATAAATAATCTAAAATTTAATAAAATCACCCCAATCATAAAGTATCCGTGTGGGGATATAAACCTTTAAATTATATAATTTTATTTTTTAAATACCTCAAAGTCAAGTTTCAAATCCACAAATGTTGGTGTTGAAAAATTATAATAAATCATAGTAAATCTTAATGGAATTGGACTAGTCACATTTATTGAATTTGAAGTTTTAGCGGCTAATTGTATGTAAAAAGGATCATTTAAATCATTACAATATTCACGAGATGAAAACCAAAAATAATTTCCCCAGTTTATTGAACTCGGTACATTACCAAATGAATCAATTACTGAAATAAAAAATGAAAAACAATTTTTATTAATAAATCTAATCGTAACAATAAAATATTTTTATCATTTACAACGAAAAAATATTTTAACTCTAATTTGGTAATTATATATAATTATAATTTTATTAAAAAAAGAAAATACTTAAATAATAACCAAAATATTGTGTTGCTGTGTTGTCGTCGTAAAAATAACACAGATTACAGCCTGATTGAACCTAAATCTGGACACTACGGTGGGCAATGAAAATAAATGAGTATATAATGTATCATACTTAATAATAGACTTTGTAATCCAATTAAAGATTGAAAAACTTTTTATATTTTTACGTAAATAACAAGTACATACTAATATGTTAAGAAAAATTTCGATTTGAACGAATAAAATAATTTTTATGAAATCATTATAATAATGTGCTTAAAAATGTTTTTTTTTTTTTTTTGAATGTTAAAAATCATATGTAAAATTATACAAGTTTTTTGTCCTTCCTAAAACAAATAGCTAATCTTCCGCTGGATCAATTTGGATATACTAAAACTGTTGCTGCGGTACCTATTTTGTTTTCAGTGTACGTTCAGTTTTAAGTTTCGGATACTTCTGTTCAACAAATTATGGTAAAAAAAAAATTTTGTAAACAGCATAAAATTCAAACCATTTTAGATATTTGTGTAATAAGGATAATTTAATTAATTATCCTAGAAACTAGTGGATAGTATCGTGAAGACTTATTGTTATAAGAGTTAAACTATGTCGATTTTATGCTACAGGTTTTTTTTATCGGTATTTTTAATTTTTTATTTATAAAACTGATTTTGTAAATATTATGCATAACTATATGTATAATATTATATAAGTAAATGAATTTTTATTAATAAAAACCTTTTTTTTTTGTTTTAATTTCCTTAATGCGGTTACAAAATTTTTAACCGGTTTATTTCTTACACATTTTGAACGTCACATAAATTTATCAATAACTTAATAAAACAAAATTACATTTCAGAGCCCAAATATCACGATCATTTACAGCTTTCAAAAAAATTTCTAAATCTTTTGAGCATTCAACTGTCAAATTATTTGCTTTTTTCAAACCGATTTGTGAAATACCAATAAGAAAATTTTTCGAATTAATTTCAACTTCAATTTTATCACTAAAACTTAATTCAATTAAAATTATTATTAAAAAATATAAATTTATTATCCGAGTTGAAAACATTTTAAAGCGGTCGAGTTTCGTTTACAGACTGAATGTTAAAAATTTTATTATTATTTTTTTTTAATAAAATTTCTAATAAAACTATTTAAAAAATTTTTAATTTCCTAAAAAAAAAAAATTAATGTTTAGTTATAAAGCGTTCACAAAAACATAATACGAAGATAAAAAAAAAAAACAAAAAGTTGTAAAGCCGTATAATTTTTTTTTTTTGGTTTAGAAACGATCAAAAATTTAAAATAAAAGTGTACCAAAGTTACACAAACAAAATAATGCATTCGCTTTTTTTCTTTTTTAAATTAAGAGCTGAGAAATAATATTGGTTTACTTGTATAACTAATATTTATAATAATATATAATCATCTCTGGAGTACAAAGTCATGAAAACACAAATCTGTCTATAATACAGAAGTCGTCCGTCGAAGAAATTTTATTGCCGAAACGTTAACTGATAAATTCTAATTTTCACTAAACAAAAGTTCTTTGACAAGAAATAATTTTGTTTCATACAAGATATTCTATTTTTTTCATTATAATGCATTCGAAGAAACTGAAAGACTGGCATGATGGTTCCCTATTAAAAACAGAAAAAAAAAATACAAACGTTTAGATAGTCATCAGATTCTATTGCTTTGTAAAGCATTCTATCTTCAAGATTAGGATTTTTATTGAGACAATTTATATAACCATAACATAACACTGTTATGAAAAATTCGAATAATGCCCTATTTTTGAAATAAAAAATGTAATGTAATAATAATTATTTACAGAGAAGTTGTAAGTCATCGATTAACGTCATCAGCTTTTAAACTACAATCAACTTTTAGACTATATAATTATATCATGTTACGCTTGTGTTTATTATTTCATATTTTATAACTTGCTTAAAAAAAGTGGTAAGTGAATTAAATTTATTATTAATAATTTGGTTGAGAATTATGGTAATAAATGGTAATTAAAAAATAGTTAGTTAAAAGACAATTAGACTCATTTATTTGCGAAACTTTTTGTGGAACATACATATTCATTACAACACATGTACAATGTACATACATATATTATTTTCTTATTTTTTGATTAATAAAAATGGTCTTACAAATGGTTGATAAAATGAAATATACAACTCATCCGAGAGAATTTTAAGTGTATAGAATGTTTATGTATTTCTTTTTTTATTATACTTATTTTTACCTATATTTGCTGTACTATTATTATTTTAAAATATTGTTCATGGTAATGAAAGTAAAATTTTAATGTGAATTAAAAGTTTAACTGAGTTTATAATTTATATATACTAAAGTTTAAACCGAATTCATATAAATATTTAGAAATTTGAAATACTCGTAATCAATCTGATACAAATAAGAATTATTTATTTTAACTTATTATTATGTACATACATACATAAAATGTATTTATAATTTTTTTTTAAATTATGATTATGGTGTATAAAAGTTCCAAAGCAAAGACATCATTTAACACTGTTACTATTGAGTTAGAATAATTGGAGAACTTCTCTTATATTAGTCCATGTAAATTGGTAAACTCGACAGAGATCTACAATTTTGACTCTATGTGAAATTGAATTAATTAAATTTTTTAAAAATTAATTATATAATAAATTAAAATTGGTCTTAATTTTTTTTCCATATTAGATACTTTTATGAGAAATTAAATTGATTAATGATAATAAATTGTCAATTTGTTTCCTAATAATGTATTTATGTTGTGATTCATTCGCCGTTAAACAAAAAGTTATTATAAAATTTGAATAATCTGCCCTGCTAGACGAAAACTACTTATCTATAATTTTTAATGATAAAATTTTTTTCTTGTTTTAAAATGTTATCTTTTTAAGTTTTTCCGCAATTCCTATGTCAAGTTATATAAATAAAAATTTACGAATTTACTGAAATTAAGTTAGTCGATGCAATTTTATCTATTAATATAAGATATAAAAATTTAATAAACTCTGACTCTTGCTACGTTTGTCTGATGAGATAAAAAAAATTTTTTTTTTTTTTCAAAAATATATATATAATATTGCCATATTAATCTCATTAGTCATTGATGATGTATAATTTTAATGTATTGTAGGTACGGGTATTAACATTTATAAACATTTAAATTGATTAATTAAAAAGAATTTTCCGTAATATGATAGTTACAGAAATTGGCAATAGCGTTTAGAAATCTGCCTTGTGTTGTAAGCTATTGATAAAATAGAATGAGAAATCAGACTAGACTGTTGATATAAAACATCATATCCTGAAATGAACTAAAAACAATTGACTCGAATGAAAATTTAATCCAAGAAATTTAAATTTGAAAATATGACTTGAATTAAAAATTCACAAATTTACGACAAAGCGCATTAAAAATTCGCAAATTCACGACAAATCGCATTAAATATGAACATCATAAAAATAAACCTATGAAAACTTTTCGGTAATCGTAAATGTTACGCCTAAAATTAGAAAGTGTTTTTTTAAAAAAAAATAAAGAAATATGTACAACAAAAATTAATCTTTTATTTTTAATTTTCTTTGAAAAGTTCTATATTTAAAAGTTATAAATCTCGGAAAATAAGGAAAACTCACACCTTGTCATATATTTCTTTTACATTTTTCAAGTGAAATGGAACCTAACTTCTTACATTATAATGAGCAATATAAAGATAATAAATAAATTGATTTTATTTATTCTAAGTAAAATAAAGTTCTGGATCTGGTGAATTTATTTAATTTATGTTTTATTTGATTCTCAATATCAAGTAGATTGTCCAACACAAGAGGGCTTTTTCAATAGAAGTTTTTAAGATGTTAATTAAGTGAATTTTAACTTTATATGTGTATACCGTATCATTATCGTTTATCTATTTATCTTTTTTAGGGCAAATAAAGTTAGAAATACTTAGAAAACAAAAAAAATCCTTTTCAATTTAATTATAAATAAATCCCAACATAAAATCAGAGTATAGATATTCAAGGATTAAGGAAAATATTAATTTCGAAATTTTACTCAATTAGAGAAATTATTAAATATTTATATTTCCGCTTATATGAATAATATAGATATTACATCTTTCTCTTTGTTGTTACCCTTGACCTAAAAATTCTAAAAGCTAAAATTTGATTTATTGGAATAATTATTAATATTTACATAATGTAAATATCATGATTCGTGATTCAATTTTTGAAATAAATTTAATTCGAAAATTTTTGTTTTTTCATATATATATATACTCTTCTGGTCCATACACCATGCACGCACACGGTGGTAGACATTTAAATCATTTAAGAGGCTCATATGATTGATTGATATTTCCATTTTTTTCATTTAAATCTCTATCTTATTTAATGAATTCAGTTTGCTTTGTTTATGATTTAATAATTTTCAACAATATGCTTTGATTTCCTTTTAATGGTCTTACACGCTTTGAAGTTGTGTTGAAGTTGAATTATAAGTTAGAAAGGTTTAGTTATATACTATATATATTTTGGTTTATATGTAAGGGGAAATGTTTTCTTGTATTAAAAACAGCTTATTACGAAAATGCATGAAATTATAGATGTAGAGATAATATAGAGTTTCCAAAAAAAAAAAAAAAAAAACTAAACGGAATTGAATGGCCAATCTCCAATAAAAAGCCGAATGAAAGCAATTCTGCGCCCGTATTTCTCTTTTTAAAACTTACAACCGTTTTCATATTCATAGCTATTAAAAACTCACAATCACAAATTTTTTGTGTGCATGGGTTTGTAAATCTGTATGGGGCTACGAAACTATTTTTTATATATATGACACTTTTCAGTCGCTTTTATATAAAAATTATATAAAAAATATATATAAACATTTATTTATTTATTTACTATTTATTTCGGCTTAAAAAAAAGAGAATATAAAAAATTGAATTAAGAACAAAAATAAAAATTCGAAATTATTATTTCAAGAGAATAATTTTAAATTAATATTTATGAAAAATAAATATATATTTATTTTGCTTTATATTAATTTTTATATTTTTAGAAATAAAAATTTAAATGCGGTTTTTAATTTTAATATGTTAACTATTCCTGCCCTCAATATTGACACCAAGGTGGTTGAAACAATTTTTAATATTGTTTTGTATTACAGTTCTGTTAATTCTTACAGATTTTTCTGGTGATATTTATTTTTAAAATATAAAAATAAATATATAAATAAATATATATTTTTATTTTTAGAAAATAAATATATATATTTATATTTATATTTTCAAAAATCCCTGCTATTTGGTATTCAATAATTAACATAAAACGTAACATTATAAAACTTAATTCAAACTTTTGCTTTTCAAAACTAATAACTAAGTAATAAAAAATTACGTAAATACTGTGTTTTTCTTTGAAAGAAGTGACTAAATTCATAGTCCACTTTTTTGTGCAGTTTTCATTTTAATTTGCCTGAAGGTATGCAAAACTGTTGGTTGGAGTTGATTTGCTTCAAAAATTATAATAGAATATCAAGAAAAATTCAGATCAATATGGAAGATAAGTTTTTTACAATAATTAATATAGTTACTAGGATTATTAGGTTAATTATACTATTTTCACTATTACTTCTAAATAAATAAGTATAATTATTAAATATTGATTAGATTTTTAGATCTTAACAATGGTTTTTGTAAATTTTATGACGTTTTTATTTGCTAAATAAGTTACAAATTAATATAGGTGCTTACATACATAATGCAGATGCATTATATATGTTGAAAAATACGAATTATGATTTTTAGAAAAAAAAATAGTTTATTCATACTATTTAATACTTTAAATAATTATATTTTAATAACAAAATTTCCTCAATTTATCTTTTTTAATTATTTATTATTTTCCCAAAATAAATTTATTCGAAATTTTTATTAATGGAATTTCCCATAAAAATACCATTATGAATGAACATATTATCGATATAATAGCAATACCAGTTATATCCATAAAAGATGCCATTTCATTAAAAAATGTACTTTCAGTTCTAAGCCCAAAAACTGTAGTAACAATTACAGGTGCTAACATATAAATGCTATAACAAAATTTATTTAAAAATAAAAATATTTTCATTTCCATAAAACTGGAAAATATGCCACCGTAACCACATTGACACATTAATATAACACTGCCAATTGTTAGACCAAATAATAATTTTCCAAATGACATTACTGTGGCAACAAACCATACTGGTGCAGATCGCCAATAGCTCATGTAATTAGTAAAAATGTATATTAAAGCCACTAAAAACCAATAAGTACTTAATTTTGATGTGTTTAAATTAAGTTTTGTTCCATTTAATGTTTTATTGTACAACCATCCGATTGTGGCCCCACCAAAGTATGGATTTATTCGAACCCAAGGCTTGGCATACAAGGCTTCCACACGACTGTATAAAACGTCTAATCTGAAATTGATAAAATTTTTTTAAAAACTTTATAAGTTAAATTATAAAACATTTCGAAATTATTGAAGCAAAATAATTTGTTTTTAGAATTTTAAAAGTTAAATTAGTAATTAATATTATATATAAATTAATGAACTTTCTTACGGAAATGCCATTCCATTCGTATAATTACAGTAAAAGCTGATAACGACAAATAAAATTGCTAACATTATAAAAATATATTTTCCCAATTTTTCATTTTTCACATAAATAAATAAAATAATTAATATCAAAATGAAAAATTGGATTTCACAACTTAAATACCAGCTCCATGATGAACATATAAACTTTAAATCAAGGAAATTATTAATAAATAAGACATTGTACCACCAAGTTCTAAGAAAATAAAAAAAAAAATAAAAAAAATTGTACATGTAATAATTTTAAAATGTTTTATTACTCTTTGCAATAAAGCCCACTAAATTGATCCATTCTAAATGGTGCAAACATATCCATAAAATCGTAAATAATTTCACTCAATAACATGGTAATAAAAAGAACCGGCATTAATCTAAAAATTTGTAAAAATAATAATCTTATAGTAATTTATAACATACTAATAATATTGATTAGGAGAACACATGAATTCAATAAAAGCAGAAAGCCAGTTTTTTTATATTACATATATAGGTAATCTTAAAAATTAAATGGTTTACACTTTTTGACATAGTTATGGTTGAATTCGTATGAGACTAGATTAAAAAAATACATATAATATTTATGTGTACAAATATATACCTAAAAACTGTGTTGTATAATGACTAATGAGTATAATATAATGATTTGATTACTATTTATAAATCAAATCTTTTACATGAAAAGGATACATAACTTCATGATTCCAAATTTCCAAATCTATGAATACACATATCCATATTATTATTATTTTTTTTAACATTCTCATTGAATTAGATTAAAATTAAATTTGCAAGAAAGAAAACTTTAATATATAAATAATTAATTACTTGATGGAATGAGTTATCATTCAGAATAATTTTAACTTGTGAGCAACTAAAGGATGTGTCACCGTTCCAAAAAGAAAAAGAATATGTTTAAAGTATCAAGTCTTTTGATTTCTTTTTAAAACAAATCTTAACTGCTTGTGTACATAACAAAAAAGGGAGTTTAAATGCAAAGATCTCATTTTTAGCACTTTTTACACTAATTTTAATAATACTTACGTACCTTAAATATCGATGTAATGTCAATTTGCTAAATAATTTTAAATTCTTAAGCAAACCATTTTTCTTTATAATTTTCACTAATGAACTGGATAAAAAATTGTTAACCAATAGAAATGAACTAAAATTAGAAAAAAAAAATGGTTTTAATCTATTAGAAAATTTATTTTCGTTAAGTTATTTACCTGATCACAAAAAACACATCAACATAAAATACAGCTTGTGTTATCGGTTGAACTGCTAAATCTTCTAATTTAGCAAATAACAAGGGAACATTTTTGATTGCAAACAAAGAATAATAAAATACATGAAACAATGTTACCCACAAGCAAATTATAGTTCTCATTCCAGCAATCACGGGTATAAAATTTTTTGATGATTCAATTTCTAAGGATTTTTTAAAGCTATCTCTCAAATCAAAAGCAATTATTAATTCTTCAATTTTTGTTTTCTTTCTAATTGCAAAAGATTGATTTGATTTTGTTTTATCCAAATGTTTACGATCCAACCAGGAAATTAATTCAAATAAAAATCCCAAGCATAATATTAAACATAGTGTAAAACTGAAATAATTCAAAATATATAATAATTAATAATAATAGTAAATTTATATAATTTATGAGATTTATAATTTATGCGACATTATTTCAATTTATTTTATGTATTTTAAGGCTTTATTTTATATGTATTAATCGTATTTCTTGAAATTAAACTGTAGTGCTCAAAACTTAGAATATTTTGTGTATGAAACGATAAAAAAAGCAGAACAAGTAACTGCATCACTGGTTTTTTATCTTAAATATTCTACTTACATAAATATTAATAGACCAATATTACGTAAGAAAGTCCATTTAAATTTTGGAATTTTATATCCAATTCTTCTCATTTCAATATCAAAATGGTTTTGAGATTGAAATTTTTTCGTTTTAAAATATCGATCAGAAACATGAGAAATCTCTTCATTTGAACAGGATTCTGGAACACAAAGTCCAACATGAATTGATTGCTGCAATAAGATAAAACTAAAATTAGTTATTAATCCTTTTACATATAGAAATAAAATCAATTGAGATTAAAATATGTTATTGGGTGGTTATCAAGAACTGAATTAAAGTTAAAATCAATTTTTCAAACTGGCCTAGTTATTTTTTAAAAAACAATAATTTTATGAAATTTATAAGTATAATTAAATTTTATTTTATAATTTAATGTTAATGCTGACGTCCTATAGCTTTTGCCTGTAACCAACTATTAATCTAATATTTTATACTGCACACGCGTGATAAATTTATTCTTTAAAAATGTAACCGTTGTACTTATTAATAAATGAAATTATAGTTTAACCTTTTCAAAATTAAACTTTTATACTTTTGGAGAAACAATATACACGTTGTATTAAAACAAAAACATCATACTACCATTATTTTCTGATCATGTTCAAATAAACTTTTTTTTTACTCTTAATGTTTATATCGATAATACATAGGTACTTATCAGTATGATTTATGATTTTGATTGTAGTATAGTTGCATATAATGTCAATTACCTTTTTGTTTATTATGCAATGTTTTGTATTTTATAATTTAAGATTTCATTGCACGCTTCTCTTGCACAAGCAATAAAAGTTCATATAATAATAATATGTACATACAATATTGTGACTTTTACTGAAATGTGCCATAGATTAAAATGAAATTAATATGCCTGATACTGTTTTATTTACCAATAATAATAACAATAATATAATAATAACACTGGCCTACACTAATTTTGGTGCCTAAGATTTTAGACCTGATTATGGGTATATTTTGTGAGCTGATACAAGAAAACTAGTCACATTTTTCATATCAGCTCTTTATCTTCATTGCCAATTTCAATACCAAAGTATACAGAATACAAGCGAATTACCGTGTCATTAATCGGTTTCCGTTGATCTTTCATTATATACTGACTCACCGCATATGTAACAAAACATATCAGGATCGTTAATGCAACTTCTTGACTTACTTGCCATCATAAATTTATACGATTCATGTCATAAAAGTAGTTATAACATGGACTGATTTTGAATAAAACCGTAAAAAACTTGAAATAAGAATTGTAGGTAAACCAGAGCTGTCAGCTGACATCTAGTAGCAGCAATGTAGTTCATACTAACTACTTTACCGACTACAGATGCGAACAGAGCTGCACCAATTCAAAAAAAAAAATTTTTGTAGGCCAGTGTAATTTGTAATAGGTATTTATGAAAATTTTATCTAGTGTACTTTGGTTTTAAACACATTTAGTTCTTAGATAGACCGTTCGTGGGTTTTTATTAACTATACTCAAATGGTTTTTAACGTCGTTTTATATCAGATTATGAATCACCTCCAGCTAAATTTGACAGTAAAAACTGCAGTGGAATTTTGATAAAATCGGAAAAATATTTGAAGTTGCCATGTAACGAAAGCTTAAAATGTTTATGCCGTCATTAAAAAATACAAATTAATAAAAATGCAGTCAAATACACGGAAGTATGATAAATAGATAAGAAAATTACAAAAAAATTGCAGAAAAAATATTATTTATTAGAAGATTTTTTTGGTACGTCATAAATATAAAAAAAAAGATTAATAATTTTCTCGCCTTTTAAATTTTTTATAATTTTTTTTATATATATATAAATATAAAATTCATAATTCAATTAATTTTTTTTTGTGTTTTAATTAGTATAAAACTGTTGAGATTATTTTTAAAAAAATATATATTTGAATGAAAAATAATTAAAACAATTAAATATTTGTACTTACCTCAAATTGATATTTCATGTCAATATAAATTGGTGTTGTAAAATTATAATAAATAATTAAAAATTTAAGTTTAATTGGACTTTTTGCATTTAATATGGCAGGCAATTTTGATTCCATTGAAATTTTCATAGGATTATTCAAGTCATTACAATATTCTTGTGATGAAAACCAAAAATAATTTCCCCAACTTACTGAGCTCGGAACATTTCCAAAAGAATCTATTACTATTATTTGAAAAAAGAATATAAATTAATCTTTTTATCTCGATATAGTGTTGGAAGTCAAAGAAATTTTGACTGAGATTATAACCTCTCGCAACTTGAAAAAGATTTTTTCGAAATTACTATAGGAATTATTGGCCATAAGTAGGTACTTAGAATTGAATTTCTTTTCTTTTTTTCGAGATATCTGTATTAAATTCAACAAAAATCTCAGCAAAAAATATAATAAACGTTTTGCCGTAGAATAAAAATTTATAAGGCCTCATCTTTCTGATTATATTTTGTCAAATAAACAGTAAAAAAATATAGCTAAAATTCAAGAATTATTCAAAATTAGCCAGACTTTATTGTCTTATCACTTAAGCTTAGCAAACATAAAGAAAACAACTTTTGTTTTGTTTCAAATATTCTCACATTTTAAAGCCCAAATTTCATTATTTTCTACAGCTTTTAAAAATGTTTCCAAATTTTCACGACATTCAATTGATATGTTTTCGGCTTTTAATAATCCAATTTGTGTAATTCCTATTATGAAGTTATTGTTATTGGTTTCACTAACATTTTGACCTTTTACTTTATCTGATAAAATAAAAATAAGGAAACAACATAAAACTGTGTTAATTTTCAAAAAACCTGTGTTATGAGAATTTCTTTTAATACACTTCAACATTTTAAATTAAAAGTTTTTTTTTTTTAACGATTTTTATTTTTATTTTATTAAATTGTTTATTGAACCGACCAACGTTACATGATCACAATAAAGCTAAGACTAAAGATTTTAAAATTTAAGATTACATTAAATTTTATAAAAAATTCGCAAAGCAATGCGATATTTTCATCCCTCTTAACAAATTAACAAAATGTGCAAGTTAAAATATTAATGTTTTATAGATTTATTTGAAGTTGCAATTTCAAAACATTATAAACGACAATAATTGCTAGTTTATATCACAAGAGATTTATATATTTTCACAACAAACTTAAAAAATAAACTTGATTCTTATCTTTCCTTTTTTAAAGAATGAAAACGTACCAAAACTAATTAAAAAGAAATTTTTATTACTTTTTATTATAAAATAATGTGAAATTTAAAAATAATTAAATTATATTCAGAAATATGTATAATGCATGCATTTATTTTTCTAAATGTTTTTCTTTAAAATAAATTTTTCAGACAACTTAATAAATGGAATCTCGATAAAAATGACCAAGAATAAAGAGACTAAATATGATAAAGTCCATACAGAAAATGTTCCCATAATTGTTTCAACCTCATCAAAATAATTTGCATTCCTTTTTATGTAATACAATAAAGTTATTAAAATTGGTGATACCATGTACATTGCATAAGACATTTTACTTAAATGTACCAAAAAATTTGAATTCATTAATTTTGAGAAAATACCACCATATCCTTTTTGACACATAATAATTATTCCACCAATATAATAACTAAAAATTGTTTTTCCAAATGTTTGAAGACCTGATGCCAACCAAATAGGCATACCCTTGAAATATGTTATCATTATTAATGCATAAAATATAACAGCATTACCGAGCCAAAATAGAAAGATAGTTGAAGTTGTCATGTTTAAATGTACATTTTTGAATTTTTGTAAAATGAATCCCATTAGAGCTCCACCAATATAGGAATTCATTCGCGTCCACGGCTTATTATACACAAATGGTGATGTGTTGTAATGAACATCAAATCTGTACAAGAAGTTAAAAGTACTTTAATAAATAAGTGTTGTTATCAATATTTTTCGAGGAAATTCAAAGATAATGGGTTTAATATTTTTTTAATTTACTTTTGAATAAGTTGTAACATAAGAGTTTTATTAAAAACAATAAATTTTTACTTACTGGAAAGTAAAATTCTGTCTGTAGTAGCAATAATAACTTATTACTAAAGATCCGGTCATTATTGTAAAATAAGAAAATTTTGCAATATTTTGATTTTTTACATAAACGAATAAAATAAATAAAAATATGAAGAAAAATTGCATATCACAAGCTAAATACCAGCTCCAAGATCCACACATTTCTGATTGTGAGTACCAATTATTGACAAAGAAAATATTTGATAACCATGTTCTAAAAAATAACTTATTTAAAAATATTCAAATCAAAATAAATTTAATTTTATTTAATACCATCCCGTCTTAAACAATTATAAGAAGAATAGTATATAGCCCGAATTCAATAGTAAAATTTGTGAGATCTTGTCTTAACATTTTAATTCTACAAATATTATTTTTAATGAAATATAAAAGGTGTTCTTCATTTAAATGATTTACAACATATACTTTTAGGATAATAAAAAAAAAATTTTAAGTCAAATAAATTAGTGTTTCTCAACTGAATTCATACTACTAACAACTAATAAAATATTTAATTTTGCCTTGCGAGCGAATTATAAAGTTACATATGAGGTCAGTGGAATTCCATTACAGATTTTTATATTTTTACAGAAAAATCGATAATTTTTTTTTACTTTTAAATCTTAAACTATTAAAATTAATTAAAACTATTAATATTTAATAAATGTGGAAAAGTTCCCAGACCCCAAAAATTTTCT
The DNA here is from genome assembly GCA_964007475.1 of Hybos culiciformis. Taxonomy (NCBI): domain Eukaryota; kingdom Metazoa; phylum Arthropoda; class Insecta; order Diptera; family Hybotidae; genus Hybos; species Hybos culiciformis. The sequence continues at coordinate 75,716,218 of OZ023274.1, forward strand.
GCGGAGCATTAATAATCCTCGGATCACCACAGCTGAGGAAACTAAAATAGATCACTTTAGAAGCCGTTGTGTTCTCTAATTATAACTAGATTGAAAACAAGGTCATTTTTAAACTTTTTAGCTTTGTTTAACATGAAATCGTAAAAAAAAGAATGTTAAGTTAATAAATGAAGATACTCTTTGCAATATAAATCACTTCTGGAATCCATATAATATGGTGAATTATAATCCAAATAAGTGTAAACAGTATCACTTAATAATATGTTGACAATTACTAATGGCACCAACCTACAACGCAAATAAGAAAATATTTTTCTATATATATTTGAAATAAAAAATGTTTATAAATTGGACTTGTTATGAAAAAGTGAAATTCATATTAAGCAATAAAACAGTAAGAATTACAATTACTACACTAAATTAATAAAATATTACTAAAAGCTTTTTATTTTAATTCAATTTGTTCTTCTTTGATTTGGAATTCGAAGAGACATAAATATCGTTATGTAAAATCAAATCATAAAATGTTGAATAATTAATAATATTTACATGTGATTGATATGTTTATCTGATTTAGCAAACAATTTAATCTTTGCTACTTAATATAGCGAATATTTCATCACTTTAATATTTACTGTATTTTGGATAGTACAACGTCAAACAAGGAAGAATTATTTCGACACCATAATTACTGTATATAAAAATGTATAATTATATATAAATTAATAATATGATATTTCTGGATTTTTGCCATATACTATAATACATGGGTATAAAGTACTTCTTAATTATACTAAAATAGAGTACCTTTATTTTTCATAAAGTTTTCAATTAATATTTTTGACCTTATTATACACACCTTAAATAACGATGTACTACAATTTTCTTATATAATTTTAAATTTTGTATCAAATTATTTGACTGAATGTCATCGATTTGGTTTTTATTTCCAAAAAAATTATATGTCAGTAGAATTGCGCTGAAAAAATATAAACAAAATAAAATTGTTGATTGATATTCATCTGTTTAAAATTAAAATAAATGTGACTAACCTTATAATGAAAAATACGTCAACAAAATAGAATCCTTGATAAACTGGTTGAGCAATTGCGGAGTCCATTGTAATTATCATTTGTAAAGAATTTTTGTATGTAAACATTGAATGCCAATTTATGTGAAGTAATATTAACCAAAAGCACAATATTGATCTGAAATATCAAAGAAAATGGTGGTTTCGCTATACCACTTCAATGATAACTGTTACTTATATGTAATTCTACTTATCAACTTAATTACCTAAATCCTGGTATTACACTTATATAATTTGGAGAATTATTATTATTCAGCAATAATAATTGAAAATTTTCGATTACATTGAAAGCTGCCAAAATTTTCTGTAAGATTGTCTCATTATTTGATTCTTCTTCATTTTTGTCAGCACTTTTAATCAAGTCTGTATTTAATTCTTTTTGATGATTTTTTTGGATTGAAAATGCAGCTAAACTGAGTATTGGAATTAATAAAATTCTACAAAACAAAAGTATAAAATTGAATTATTTAGGGAAATAATTTTGTATTAATGCATATTATACTGAAATTAAGGAGTAGTTTGTTCCTAAAATTCTGATGAAAAAGAAAAAGATTCAATACATACTTCATCATTATCTTAGGTATTTCCTAAATTTTCACGTTAATAATTAGATTTTTTTCCTTATACATATAACTTAAAGTTAACGTTTGTACTTAACGTGAACTGACATTGATAATAAAACAGATGGTTCTTTTAAAAATTTAATAAAATTAAAATTTAAAGTTTTTCCTCCAATAACATCAATTTCAATATCCAAATAATTTTGTATCATCAAAGTTTTTTCATGAAAATATTTTTCAGCAAATGATAATATTTCACTGTCATTGCATGTTTGCGGAACACAAACACCGATATGTAGTAATTGCTAACGAAAATAAAATTTTTATTGACTATTTTTTGGCGTAATTTTATATATTTAAATTTGTATATTATGCAAAAATTAAATTAAAATTTACTTTACCATCATTTGTAGTTTTAAGTCCAATTGGTTTTCCGTGGTGTAGTTGCCATAAATCATTCTGAATTCCATTTTAACTGGTGACTGAGTAATAAAAAATTCTTCGCTAACTGATCGGTTGTAACGTGAATTAAATGATGGTTTAATTGGCCGATTGATGGAATCACTAAATTTAATAATTTAATAAGTTTTAAAAGCTTTAAATTTAGATTATAGATGTTTTTACCATTCAATTTTTGGAGAAAACCAAAGAGAGTCTCCCCAAGTAAACGAAGATGGGACATTACCAAAAGCATCTATCACTAAAATTAAAGATTATATATTCAATTATATGCCCATAAATTATATTTATATGTTCACAGTTTTTTGCTGAGTGTTACAAGATCTACATTTTGTTTATTAATTTCAGAACTATGATGATTTTAGTTAGATTAAAAATTGCTTAGCAAATCAGAATTATAAAACTCAAATAAATTTCCCTATCAAAAAATTTATAAAATCTTAAAGAAATTTATTTTTTACGTTTGTCCACATATTCTAAATACATCCTACATAAAATCTTAAAGGTTAATAGAATGCAATGTTAACGTTTGGACAATTGATGTAAAAAACACATTTATATTTGGTATATAGAAATGGTTTTTTAAATACTTTAAAAAAATCTTTAAATTAAAAATTCCAACGAAACAAATTAGACAGACCTATTATTCAGTTTTAAAAATATTAATTTTCTTAATAATCTTTAAGATATTTTTTTTATATGTGAGATCGATATGACTCTTAGTCGCATTAGCGTTATTTGAAATTTTAAATAAAACAATAAAATAACTAAAAATTTGAATAAATATTTATATAAAAATTGTTATTTATAATTGTTATTCTGATGTTTTATATTTAAAAATAAATAAAGGTTTGTGTTCTAAGTCTTTTGTTTTTTTTTTGCATTACATGCTAAAATTTTTATACTGAAAATTATAATTATTATTTTTAACAAGTTTTTATTTCCGTCTCTTGTTTTTTTTCTCTAATTTTTAGTGTCTGCAAATAAATAATTTGTTATCGATAATTTTTTTGGATATTGACAATGGTCAAAGTTAAAACTAGTCAGAGCTGTAAATGCTTTTGTACTGAATACTAGTACTGAATACAAAGTAATTGTATTTGAAAAGTACTGAATACTTTTTTTAAAAAGTAATTGTAATTGAATAATACTAGTAACGAATAATAAGTAATTGTAATTGTAAAGTAATTAAAATATAGTAATTAATTTTATGATAGATCTGAATACAAAGTATTCCTTACTTTCGTATACATTTTATATAAAATACAATTACTTTGTATTCAGTAATTTATCAAATCCAATTAATTTTTTTCAAAAGTATACAGTACTTTTAAAATACATTTACTTTGTATTCAGTTATTGGAATTATTTGAAATTTTACAGCTATGAAATATTTATTGTGTTTCCAAAAATGAAATATGAATTTATTTATTTATTTGTAAAATTAAAAGTTTTTGAAAGTTTTCATTATTTTAGGTATAATAATGAAAAATTAATTATCTATAATCTGTATTTGGAACTATTAAATAAGCACTTAAATTTTCTATCTAGACTAAAATTTGTGCGTTGTAAGAAAAAGTGAAATAATAAAAAGTTCTCACCTTCGTTGTGAATTTGAGAAGCTCAAAATTAGGAAAATTTATATTGTCAAGTAAGAAAAAAGTGCTCAGTTTTTCTGTTAAGTTAAACAGATCAGTGATTTTTGGATTTTTCAATACTTCCATAACTTACGTTTAATTGCCCATAACTCCTTTTTTTCAATACCATTCAAAATTATATCAATTTCTCGAGTACATTCGGTATTTGGATTAAGTTCAATTCCTTTTGTAAAAATTCCAATTAAAAAGTTGTAATTTTTCAAGTTTTCAACTGAAAAGTTACTGGTTGAATTGGAAATTTTGGGTCTTACTATGAGTAAAATGCATATTAATAGCCAAAAATTTACATAATATTTCATTTTATTTAATATGTGATCACTTTCAAATGTTAAAACCAACTGAGTTTATTATAGAAAATATAGAAAATAATATTTAATAATTTCACAAAATAAAAATTGGAAAAAAAATTTAATTTTAACAAAGTCATTGGATAGAAATTGAAAAAAAAAATGTTGCCCAATTAATCAAATTGCTAGGAGTCATAACTCATCAAGTAACTTAAATTTTTTGGAGAAAAATAATGAATATCATGTAAATATCAAAATAAAAGATAATTTCCTTTCGCTTCTTCATTTCCCTTAATAACAGAATTAAAAAAATTTTTTTTTTTTCGTTTTTTCAATTTAACGAAATTTTCTAACAATCAGAATGGTTGAATTAGGTTAATAGCCAAATTTCAGAATTTTAAACTCCGTATTTTTAAAGTTTAAAAGTGATTAAATTTTTATTTGATTTAAATAATTAAGGACTCTAAATTTATAGACTTTCCTTTTCGACGTTTCACATCATCTGTGATGAAATAATGTTTATATAACTTTAGATTTTGATTGGCTTCAGAATCTTGTTACTCATCTGGTATGTTGAATTTTCGTAATATTCAAAGATTTTAGTGATCTACTCTATTTAACTTCTCATTTGAAACAATGTGAAAATTAAGCTTACTTAAATATTGGTTTACTAAAATTATGAAGTTTCAAAATGTTTCTAATCAAATTTTAAATTATAAATTATAATCTCAGGTGGAGAAGTCTCTTATTAATTTAAATTTTTTAGTTACCAAAGATTTTTATTTTGATTGATTTTATATGTTATTGTTATTAAAAGCCTAAGTTTAAAAATGAAAGTGAAATAAGTCTAAAGAAAGTCAAGAGAATGTTAAAATTAACGAAAAAAAAATTTAATGTTGTCTTTAAACTTTTATAACATTAATTTCTTCTTGAATTTACACATATAAAAAATATTCATAATTTGTTAACAAATATTAATTTTTTAAGAATATTATTCGATTTTCTATATTTGAAAATGTATTAAATTTAAATAAAAATATGTATAGTGAATATATACTTTTGACATTATATTGCGAAAGAAGATTGTACATACTACTTGTGATATTGTGGCTTATATAAATAATAGAAACTATTCAACAAAATAAAACAAAAAAGCAAAATAATGCTTATTTTTATTGCAAATTATTGATTTTTTGTTGAAAACTTATTTTAATAACTTAAATTAAGATGTGCCTAATAACATATAGTTAATGTATGTAATTTTTCACTATTAGAACTTATTCTGGTTTTCAACACGATACATGTTTTTCATTATTAAAATGTGTACATTTTTAACACATATAACATTATTTTATATATTTAAAAAAAAAAAAAGATCTTCCAATGGAAATTAAAATTAATGGCTAAACTATTTTCAAAAAATATAATCAAAGCAAAATATTTTTTTTAATATTCGTAAAAAAAATTACTTCCTCAACTTCAAATATTTTCACGCCAAACACGTACTGCTTCAACTTCACACCCATATTTCGTAAAAATTCCCAGATGTGATAGAACGAGCTTCGGAGATTCGTTTTCAATTCGCACCTCGAGAATGTGGAATACTCTCCCATTAAAGTTGTTCCCAACAGCTGGTGGACGCTTAATTTACGACTTGCGACGTTTTAAGAAAAGTGTAAATGACCTACGAACTGTCCCACTTTTTAATCCCGTCTAATCTTCCTGTCCTCATTACCAAATCCATACTTCTTTAGTATTAAAGGTATCTCACCTAGTGATTTGGTAACTTTAATAAAAAAAAAAAAAAAATATACCATAAGTATAATAGTAAGTAAAATTGTCGAAAAATTCCTGAAAAAAAAAATAAGTAATACAAAAATTTTTCCCGAATAAGAACATCATTAAATCCAGAACGAAAATTTATAGTTTTGTATATTCAAAGTAAAAAAAAACATAAGATTTTAATTTTTTTTATAATTTGTTTAAATAAATTTTATAGAAAACTTAAGTTTATTCGAAATATAAATAAAAATATCAGATCAAAAATACGAAAGAATAATTTTACAATTAATTTTATTGAAGTCTGATTAAAAATCATTTTTATTCTTCATTTTTGAATTAGATAAATAAAAAATTCGGAAAAATAATAACAAATATTAATAGATTTTTAATTTTATACCCACTAAGAGAATTCAAAGTTCACTCAAATATATGATCTATTTTATGCTGATATTGCTATAATTCATATTTATGTTGGTCATAAAATTTGTAATTTCAAATTATATTTGATTCGCCTTAAATATCTAAATATTATTATATAATCAAGAGATGGCAAAGAAACACCCAAAATAAACAAATTATGTATTTACGCTTCCAAATTTAATTCATAATGTCTCCCATATTAGGCTTCAAAAAAAATTTTTTCTAAATTAATTTTTTTTATGATTATGCGTTGGAAGAATGCAAGAGTATTTAATTCATTTTATTTTTCTTATGTCATATATAAGATATAATATTTTATTAAAAAAGAAACATAATATTAGATGACCTACGTAAAAAAAACATAAATAATGATAGTTCATGTATTCAAATTGGTTATTTGTAAAACTTAATTTCCTGTTTCCTATGCTTACATTAACAGTTACATTAATATTTTATTAACAATTTTGCTCTATTTGAGTAGAAGTAATTGCTAACATTTGTAATGCCCGGAATTTATATGGAAAATGTTGACTTCTATACGAAAATGTGCTTTTGATCTATACTAATTAGAAAATAATAAAACAATCTTGTTTTTGTTATTTTATTTATTTTTTAAAAAATTTTATTAATTTTTATAAATAAAAATTTTACAATTTAGATTTTATTAAATATCGTTAGCTCACACTGGGTTAATTAGCATATAGTGGTTTACTTTTAATTACATTTCCCCATTTATAATTACTTATTCAGCATAATTTTTGAATTTCTTTTTAATTTAATATGTAAAAAAATAGAAACTTAATTCATAAAAATCAATCACATTTTTTTAATTCTTTAAAAATATTATTTATACATTATGTTACAATACTTATTTTGAAATTTAAATAAATAATTATTAGTTTTTTTTATATATTTTATTGTCATTATTAAATTCAAATAATGGTAAATATTTTTTTCTTAAATTATTCGTTAATCATTAATTTAATTTGGTCTGGAAAATTCTAGTCAAAAATATCTCATTACCGCATTATTCAGTAGAAATTTATATTACATTGTTAAATTTTTACGTAGTTATTTAGGACCAAATAAATACGTTGAAAATTAAATTTTTACTCACTAATTTGTTTTTGGACTATTATTTATGAAATCTAGAATATCCAAAATATAAATTAAAATTATTTCATCTCAGAACTTATACATATATACTATTCGATTTAATTATTCAAATTTCTTCCACTATATTTTTCTATCTTCATAATAGATTTGAGTACAACAGGTCAATATGGAATATTCTTTTATTTAAACCATTATGACAACTTACTTTATAATTAAAAACTCTGAAAAATCTATTTATTATTTATTTTTTTTTTCAAAAAATTTCACTTAAACTTAAACTTAAACTTTCGACCCTTTACTAAAATCTACACATCTTTAAAAAAGGCATCTGAGTATTTAACGTCTTGGATATTCCAAAAAAAATCAAGTTGTTCTTAATTTTTCGCTTTAAATTGTTTCAAAAAGTATCAATCACAAATTGCTAGTTTGAAGCTCGTTTTCCCATAACAAAAGTAACACAAATTATCAAAGAAAATTCATTTCTGTTAGTTTTTGTAGGAGCTATGTCTTAAAATAATAACAAAGTTTCTTAAAATAATTAGTAAAATACATATTTTTTTATAAAGTTTATCCCGATTTTAATTTTTTATTTTTCCTCAAAAGATAGCTGGATAATCTGCAATATGGCATTTCAAATGATAATGAAAACACTATTGAAAATGCATAAACTATAACAACAAATCCAGATGTCAATACACACTATAATTAAAAATTATATAAGTTTAAAATACATAATTTTGAAAATAATTGAAATTCATAGCTTTTTCGTAATAAACGCTAAAAATAAACAAATAAAAAAAAAAATTTCCGTAATCCGCAGAATACCGTTTCTATTCTTATTAATTTCTTTCGAAACTTTTTCAAGCCAATGTCGTTTTCGAATCTTCCATCTTGATTTGATTTCAAAAAATTTCTGTCTTGAGTGTTAGAACGACAATTCAATATTTAATATAATGAGAACTTAGTATTGAGTGTGCCGAGCAGTATATTTAGGGTTCCTTGTAACTTACCAATAAAATCGGATCAACATGAGTGCTGGTGTTAGATAAACTAAATACAACTGCTATTATGAATGGATTTAATAAGTAAACAGCATATGATAATTGATTGAAATGCTGAAATATTTGACATTCTAAAATTCTAGACCACCAAACACTTCTACCAGTTGCACTTCCCATTATCATCCAACAAACTGAACCCGAAAATGATAAACGGCCAATTACTAGCAGAGACATTGTTGAAATATGATGCATATCTCGTTTAAATGTTGAGTACATGCACGCAATAAAAAGTATTATAGCTAAATTCCAATAACATCGTTCCTGATTTATTGTAATATCTAAATGTCGTTTTGATTCAGCTAAATATAAACCAGTTCCTGTTCCCAACAAATACGGAATTATTCTCACAAATGGATTAATGTAAATTTCAGTTCCTGTATTGTAAACAACATCAAAGGATAATTGGAACTGCGTTTGAAAACCAGATATATATGTCCAAATAATTGAGCCAATAATACTTGTCAAAAAAATACCTTTAGCTTTTTCTGGATGCCTATAACGTTAAAAATTTATTAAGTGTTTTGTTTAGAACTAACAATATTCAATTAATTACTTGACATAAAAGAACATTAGCAGAGATGCTACAATGAAAAATTGCATTTCACAAGCTAACGACCATGTCCAATTTAAACACATATCTTCATGATGGAAGAAATTTTGAACAAAAAATAAATTTCTCCACCAATATTTCGAACATGTTTGATCGTAACGTTCGTGAATGTGGAAAATCGATACGTCCTCTGAATATGCTGTGAAAATTTCAACCATTCCAGTTACTACTAGATACATAGGTGCAAGTCTGAAATAAAATCAAGTTTCGAAATCCAAACTAATATTATGATTAAACAACTTTCCCTTACCTTAAATATCTGTGAAGGACCATTTTTCCAAATATTCTACCATTTTCCCAAGAACTATTTTTTTTAATTCGTTCAACATTACCATCATTTTTCATAAAATTATATGCCGTTAAAAAACCGCTAATTGTGAAAAATACATCTACCAATAATGGAGCTGTACTGACATATTGGAAAAATAGCTGTTCACCATATGAAACAAGGAATGTTTTATTATCAACAGTATGATACATATACCAAACAACATGAAACAACATAATCCATACACATGAAATTGACCTTAGCCCGTTTATGACGGGAATAGAGTCAGCCGCTTGTTCCTTCAGTGCAAACAAAGTTCTACAATTTTCACTCAAATCGAAACATTTAATGAATTTTTGAATTGGTGAGCTTGGTATTTCAAACTTTTCTTCTTGTGTTATCATTCCATTTTTCTTTTCGATCTTATAATCTTCCTCCGATGCTACTCGAACAATTTTCTTTTCCAAAATAGTGTCAGCTAAACACGCAGCACAAACTACCATTAGAATTGTAAAAGCTACAAAAGCACTAACAATTTTTATACTAAATTTATTTAAAAAATTTTCATTCAATTTAAGATCTTTAATATTAACAACTTCTGCATCCAAATTATAAATGTTGCCATCTTCAAAAATTCCTTGATTCAAATATGTTTGTGTCATATTATGAATTTCTGGAATACTACAAGATTTTGGTAAACATAAACCAATGTGAATTATTCGTTCTGTCATACATTTAATTTCAACTTGCCAAGGTGAATTATGTTTAACATATAAAACCCGATATTCCATATCGAATGGAGCTAAATCTCGTATTAATTCCATTTTCATAGTACGTTCATATTTCTTTGATAATGTTATTGAAATAGGAGTTTTAACGGCTTGGCATCCTTCTTGACTTCCAAGCCAATAATTATTTCCCCATAAGAAACCAGGTTTTTTTGTTCCAGATGAATCGAGAACTGAAAAAACGTATATAAAATAATATTGATTAAAGAAATTAATTATTAGTCATAACACAAGATGCAACGACTACATTTTTTTAGAACAAAGAAGGTTGACATTTTGTCTTAGAGTTGAACCACACTTTATAAAAAAAGTTCTTTTATACACTCAATAAATTATTATAATATCAGATTGAAAATTCGACGTTTTTCTTATGCAAATATTAAATATTTTTACATTTGCATAATCTGAATACTATATTTATGAGTTTGCGGATTAAAAAGTAATAATGAACATTTTTTCTGTGAAGCTGTAAAAACGTTCTAAACGTCATTTTATTTTATAAAAAAATCGTCATAAAAGCATTTATTTCAACTTCACGATTGACGGAAACAAAATATACTTACTGATAAGTTTTCTTACATACATAACTTTCATGATTGGTTCGAAATTATTTGACCTCGAATGGGTCATGCATTGTAATTTTTCAAACCACTTATTTCTAATATACATCAAAATCGGAAGTTGGTTAGATAATGTTTTGTCTGTATAATTTTGCTTAAAAATTAATTTTTATTTTATTTACATAAACTATCGCGTTACGACTAATTAATTCTACGTATTATAAGTATATAGAAGTTTTTAATGTCAATATTATATTATTAATTTTTTATTATTTTCCGCCATTTGCTTACCTTTGATTGCCCAAACATCTTTTCTCATTATTCCATTTTTTATATCTTTAAGTTGTTGATAACATGACATGCTTAAGTAGTCTTCATTGGCTGTTTTAGTTAAAGCAAATAATATTGAAGATTCCGTTAAATATTCTTCATTCATTTCAGAATTAATTCGTTTTGATCTCATCCAATTATCAATTGAACGTTTTATAACATCACTGTTCTTAAAATCTAAATCAGCGTGTAATTCTTGTAAATTTCCGTGATGACTTGAAGTACCATCATTTTTAATAGTTGCTGCGCAAAATTCTTCGCATGTTAAATTTTTTCCAATTGATAATGTTGACAATGCTCTTGTATTAATATTGCCACTTATTGAATAAATATTTATTAAAAATAAATATAAAAATGTCAATATTCTTAAAAATTGACTCATTTTTTTTGATTTTTTTATCGCAAATTTGTGAATTTAATGTATTAACTTCAGCAAAACTTTTTTAGCCTAAAATTGCAAAAAAAAAAAAAGAAAGAATTTTAAATGCAATTGCCATTTTCAAAATTTAATTGAGTTATTATAATAGTAAAATGATAAATATATATGTGTATGATAAAAAAACATATGATAATTCTTAAGTTAACATACCTATCTTCAAAACCAAAAAAAAAAGTTTTATGTTCTAAAAAATATTCGGAATTACCCGTGAAAAATTTACGTTAAAATTTTATTACACTTCTAACTAAATTTATTTAGATACAAATATTTAAAATAAATATTTGTCTTATTAGTGTACCTAGGTATTTTTTTTTTTTGAATAATATTTAAAGAAAAAGCTTTAATCTTAAAAATATTGAAATAAGCATAAAAATAATAAATTTCTAATAAAATTAATGATCATAGATTCAAATGCAATATTAAACAAAACTGCTTGTAGTAAGTTTATTTAGTTGAACAGATCTCAGATGTAATTTTTTTTTTGTATTTGTATATTTACTTATATAAAAGTTCAAAAGAAGTAGTCGTTCCCAATATTGTAAGTATTGTTTACAATTTTAATTTGGCGAAATATTTCTATAATATACCCTTTCTTTAACAATCAAGTCAACGGATATTTTTTTTTAGAATAGTTTAACTAAACGATAATGTTAAAGAAGAAATGCAATATACTATAAAAGACATTCACCTTTTACGTGCTAATTTAACAAAAAAAATTATATGGTATCGATATAAAAATCCAAATTTTTTGTTTACACCAAACAAACTTCCTTAATTTACATCAGAAATGAATGAGTTAAATAAATCGAAAATATTAATTTTAATTCACAAATTATTTAATTCAATATTTTAATATATTGAATGATTGAATGTTATTAAAGTATCCAAAAACAATATTTATTTCAGAATTTGTTTCTTGTCATTTTAAAAACTATAACAAAATTTATTTATTAACTATAATAAAATTATTATATGTATTTAACTCCTTTTGCAGTAATATAAAATAGCAATATTTTTTTTGTAAAATAAAACATAACAACATTATACGATATAAAAACTACATAAAATAATGAATTTTTGGAAAGAACTTGCCAGGATCGTCTGGTATTTTTTCTACATTATAAAGAGTCAAAGTTAGCTTACAAAAAAATAATGAATTTTTTAGCTGGGGACACTCGAAAAAGAAAACTGATCTAAAGTGTCGATTTTAACCAAAATCAAAAAGTGTCAAGCTCTCGAAAACTATTCCTTTTTACTTGGAGCCTTATATTTTAATATTCTGGGTCGTCTTATCACTTCACCAAATATATTGACGTTGCCTTTTTGGAACACGTTGTAATAATATAATAGTATAAGTTTATATATCTAAGAATATTTTGCTATTTTATATTATGTGAGCTATTAACACAACTATTGCATACTTAACATATATTAAAAACAAATGGAAAAACCTTACTGTAACCTATCTATATACTAGTTTTATTTTAACTATTCTTGACCGTTTCAAATTTGACTTGAGATTTATGTTAAGCAGCCTACATTATTCTGTCACAAAATAAACTAAATAAATGGAAAGCTTTTATTTAAGCCAATTGCAATGATATTATATAAATATGGCTAACAATGTTTTAAACATAATAATCAAATTTTTTTTAAGAAAATGCAAGGGCGTTATCACGCGATTAGTTAATTCAAATTTATTAACTTTAACTAAAATTTAGAAAAGAAGACCAAATTAAAATATATCTGTATACCTACCTATATCCAATAATATTTTCATATTCATAAAATAAAAATTAAAAAAATTACGCAATATCAGCATTCATTACCCTTGAAAATTTTCAAGATCTTAAATTTTTACTATGATCACAATAAAATAACGTAGATTTGCAGTTTATTATGATTAAGAGAAAAATATATTTTGGGGTCAACGTATTAAATGAAAAATAGAAAGCATAATATTAATAATTTCGTGATGATACACAAACAATACATACATATGTATATGTATATTATTTCTTTGCGATCAAAATACGTAATTGCAAGATTATACTTTTCTAACCTTTTTTAAAGATTAGATTTTTAATTACAATTAAGCTAAATTCGCCTTGAACTTGCTTTTGCCAGCACGGATAAAAAATGGGGCACTAACTTTTTACTGCAGCTGTTGTAAGTCAATCAGATTTAATTTCAAAGAAACGTTTGTTTTTTAAATACTTTATATCATCAGACTCGTAGACTCGGTCGGTAGTCTCGTAGGTTCGTAGTCGGTGAAAATCCATAATATCCAAATTTAAGCTCGATCGAATGTACTATAATTTACCCTTTGCAGGGAATTTCAATTTTTGAGAAAGAAAGAGAAAGTAGTGCTGAAACACAAAAAAAATAAAAGAACCCGATCCTCCCTTATATAGTAGTTACAATAACAACCTTTTAAGGGTTGCGTTTTTTTAAATTAATACATAATATTAAAAATTTAAAAATCAAAAATTAAAAATTAAAAATCAAAATCCTGAAGGTCTCAAGTAAAGTTATGAATGTTTAGTATAATTATACTCCAGAATACTTTAATTTAAAAATTATTTTAAAACTTGTCTTGTCCAAATCGAACACAAAATGTGATTTTCGAGGTCATGATACATCACCCGAATTCAAAAAACTTTCGAGAGAAATAAGTAAGTATACCGTCAATCGAATAAATAATGAAAAATAATTACTCAAAAATTTAATTCAAGCACCTATAACGGTGGTAATGTGTACATTTCCAGATTTTATTTAATTATTCAACTCAGCAATGAAATAAGCGACACACATTTTCCTAGCTTAACTAAATTACCAAAGTAAACCAAGGAAAAAGCTGATACTGTGTACTCTATAGATGTTTATAATGTCCTGGAACCAAATTAAGGTATATGTTTAACATTTTAAAATGGGCATTCATCATTATATAAGTTAGCTGCATGTACAAAATTTACATAATTTTTGGTAAGATTTTTTTATATTATCTCTGTGATTAAAAAATTAAAGAAAATTTGTAAAAAAATGCAATATTTATTTATTATGAACAAAAAAATATGCTAATAAAGAATTTAAAGACATTTTTTTTTATTTAATTTATTATCTTTTATTTTGAATTTTAAATTTAAACAGTGTCATAGATGTAAAAGTGTCAGATAGAGATGATGAAATAAAAAAAAACTAAAAAAAAAAAACAATGATAAGTATCAAATAACCATATAAATATTTGGGTGGATATCGTTGCTAACGCAGAGACTTATCTTTTCTTATGACAGTATATCAATATATGTATGTTCTAAATGAGAAAAAAACAGCATTTTTAATTACAAAATTCTAATATAATCTTAATTTTGATTGTTTCGGCCTCGGGCTTCGTCATTTTGTCACCAATATTAATTTAGGATTTAATTATAATTTGAAATAATAAGATTTTTTATTATAAAATTTCAAAAACGGGTGGGTTTAAATGTTTAAAATTACGAATTTTCATCGCATTTATAAATTCAAGCTAAGTTCTAATCCTTGTTTAAAAAGGAGATGTCAGCCCAGTTTTATAGACGAATAAATCACAAATTTTAATATACTATATCTTAAAATTCGAAATCTGTTTCGAAAACAATCCAATTGACTTGACATTCATCTATTTGCCTTATGGGGCTGTTAAATAAATTTATTATTTTGTTTTTTTTGATTACGTATTGTTGTGTACATAAGTTTAATTAAAATGCAAATAATTGACCTTTTAAAGCAAAATCAATTATTAGTTCGGCCGCCTACAAAAATGTACTTTAAATAATATCTAATTAGTATCTCCGTGTAACCAATTTATTTTTAAGAAGTTTTCTTAAAAAGCGTAACTAATGAGTGCTTTACGTTCTCGCTATTTTTTTTCTTTTAATATTTTACAATTTTTAATTAAAATTTTTGCAAATTCTTTAAAATTTTATGAACTTTGGTTTTTTTTTTGTTTTTACAAATAAATGTTGCTAATTAAGTTCCATTAAAATAAATATTCAATTAAGTCAACCTCTAAAATAAATAAAATTATTTAAATTAATAAAGTTGAGATTCATTTTTATTATTTTTTTTTTTTGTGTATAAATTTTATATCTTAATGAAACACAATAATTATTGCGTAACTATCGTAAGCTAACAAAATATGCATATTTTGTTTATAAAAAAAAATAAAAAAATAAAAGATGTATAAAACTATGATTAAGATTCAAAATCTTAGAAAAAAAAACAATTGAAATTTAGAAAGAAGAAGGTCATTAAATTTTTATAAATGAAATAAAATTGATGATTATTGTTTACTACACTCAATTACATTTGAATATTGAATCCTAAAATATATTAGCCAAAATAAGTCTATAGTATCTTTTTTGAGTTTAACAAATTTTTAGCCTTTTTAAAAATGTATAATTATTACATTGTAGGATATATAATATTTCAATCCTTATGTTTATAATCAATAACCATATCTATTCTATTATTAAGGAACACTGCTTCACTAAAAAAAATAAAGCCAAAATGAATAAATTTTAAATTAATTTTAAAATTATAACAGTTTAATATTAACATTTTTTAACATTAAAACTTTTTTTTTCTAAATCCATCAAATGAATCAACAGAATTTTTCGTTTTTTCATACATTTTTTATCTCGGAAACTATTATTTTAGAACTATTATGTTGAAATATGATATGAATAATATAGTGTCATTTATATTTGTGCAGGAATACTAATAAATCCCAGTGTATAATGGACAAAATTTAAGTGATGTACTTTAAATTTAAGCGATTTTTGTAATTCATTAAAAAATTAATAATATTTTCAAATCATTGGTATGTAAAATTGGTATATCTTCATTTATATAAAATTAATATGATTGAAGCAAAATTATGTATGATAATCTCGGTTTATTTTTTTGATAAAAATCATCCACCTACCTATATGAAAAGATGTCATTATTGTTAAAGAATCGACAGAATTAACAACAACAAAAAATCATCATTAAAATATCAGTACGAAAATTGAGAAATTTCCACACCCTATCCAGATTATGAATTAAAATATTTAATATTGCTTAGACTTATTGCATTTACTTGTGGACCATTAAATTGATAAATAATCTTTTTATTTTATGCTTTTTTTATGAATGGAAACAATAAAAACATTGATTAAAATATCTATTGCAAATATAAATTTTTTTTTATGTTTATTTTCATGAAATAAGCACTTTTAATAAAACAAGGTGTATAGTATATGAAAAAAATTTACAAAAAAAAAAATTTAGCTCTTTTTCCAAATTTTCTAGTTTTAAAATTCAAGTCAAGGATGAATGATAATAATTTTAATTTTATGAAAAAAAAAAGATTAATAGAGATTTTGTTACGAAATTCTAAAACATGTTGATACATTTTGTATTTAAAATCATTAAAGCATTGTTAAATTTGTTTTTTTTTTTTTGTGAATTATTAAAAATAACTACTTGAAGGCCTTATATTTATTGCTTACTTTCAAGACAAACCAATCTACTGTCTAATCCATTTTTGTCTTCTTAAATATATTTGTGATTGAACCTATTGATTCTATTAATAATAGTAGAACTTTTCATTATCACTGCAAATAGTATTTATCGTTGTATATAAATATTTGTCCATTCTATTATAACTAGAGAAATTTCGTTTTTAAAATAGTAAAATGATTTTGTTGAAAATTTTCCGACAATAGAGAAATTAAATTATTATAAGAAGTATTATTTCGCAAAAGTAAGGAAGGAAAAAAGTTTTTTTCCAGTCTCAAGTGTCTGAATAGTTATTTATTTATAGAAATTCATAATCAGTTGAACTCTATAAGGACTGGCTATTAAATAAAGCATAACAATACTGTCAACATAATTAAACAACTACTATACGAACAAATTGATTTTTTAAATTCAAAAATATTTATATTTACTGACATTAATTATTCTTAAATTAATATAGTGATTGTTCTAGATTACAGTAAAAATAAATGATAAATTTTTTTTAATATCTAATTGACCTTAAAGTAATGGATAACTACTGAAAAAATTCAATGATATGACAAGATAATTTATAAAATAAGGAATAGGCTACATGTTTTCTGACTGAAGGCGGTAAATAGTTCCGGTAACTGGCAAATCTTTCAATTCAATTTCAATGCAATTTCTATATATAAAAACTGGAAATTGACATTGGTTTTGACTCACTCGTATCCAAAAATTTTGTTGAAAATATAAAGAGTCACTACTATCTACAATTTTGAAAATTATTGGTGTGCCAGATAGTCACTTAGTTAGTAAATACCTAACTTTTTATTTATTTATGTGTTTCAATCAAATTTAAATATATAATCCAAGTACCATTTAAGCAGATTGCAACAATTTTTTAATTTAATCCTTCATACATATACATAAATTATGTACATGCTTTATGAAATATTACAATATATAGGTAGGTATGTTTAGTTTTCAAACATTACATAAAAATTAATTAAATTTTATTATGTAGATTGCGGTAATTATAAACATTAAAATACTTTTTTTTATATCTAATTGTCCTTAAAATTATGACATTATGTTGTTCGTTTCTTAAATTTAATGAATAAATTTTAATAGCTTTATGAATAGTTATGGTTGTTTGACTTCTTTAACATTTATGTATAACGCAATATTATGACTCAATTAAATAATTTTCTTGAGCTTTTATTATTATTACTGAAATTTCTTTACTTCATTTAATAAATTATAAAATTATTTTATAATTCACTATCATATTAAATTAATTCGGTCAATATTACGTTTTATAATTTTACTTTTTAAAAATATAGGTCATTTCTCTTTCATTTCAATTTTAATATAAAATTAACTTGCCTATAATATTCTCAATATGAATGTTAGGGTTATGTAAGTGGTTTTAATGGGTTAATATAAGAGGTTAATATTATAAGTAGTTTAAGTAGGAATTTTGTTTTGTTTTACAGACTTTTTTTTTAGTTTCAATAATACAAAACTCTATTAAGAGTCCACTAGGGTAAAATAGACTGTTCATAGAAATGCTTTACCGATGTTAATAAATTTAACAGATTTTTGCAACTTAAAGATGCATGCACCCAGAAAAAAAAATTGTTAAATTAAAAGATTTTATAGGTAAAATTAACAAAAAATCTTTATAGATTTTGCGCAAAAGGGTTTATAGTTAAATTAAAATTGCAAAAATTGTTAATTCAAAAGACATATTACATTGTTAAAATTAACACAAAATTGTTATTTTTAAAATGTTAAGTTGTTATTATAACAATTTTAGCAGTTTGAGAAAAAAATACGGTGCCAAACTGTTAAATTAACTATTAATAATTATTTTAAAATAGTTTTTTGTTTTTTTATTTTTTTGGTTTGTTTTTGTTTTTTATTCGCCTTTTTTTGTTTTTTTTTCGC
Organism: Hybos culiciformis; assembly: GCA_964007475.1. NCBI lineage: Eukaryota > Metazoa > Arthropoda > Insecta > Diptera > Hybotidae > Hybos > Hybos culiciformis. The sequence continues at coordinate 75,735,122 of OZ023274.1, forward strand.
CTTTTTTTGTTTTTTTTTTTGGTTTTTTTTTTGGTTTTTTTTTTAGTTTTTTTTTGGTTTTTTTTTTGGTTTTTTTTATTTTTTTGATTTTTTTTGGTTTTTTTTTTTCTTTTTTTTTTTTTAATTTCTTGGTTTGTTTTTGTTTTTTTTTTTGTTTTTTTTTCGCTTTTCGTCGTTTTTTGTTTTTTTATTGTTTTTTTTTATTGGTCACCCATCTAAGTACTATCACTACGAGACGTTGCTTAACCGCTGTGTTCAATGTGATGTAGAGTCTTCCACTGAGCTATGTCAGTAATATACAACAATGTATTAAATAGAAAATATAAATTCGGTAATATAAACATAATAAATATTTATCTTGTTAAATTAAAGAACTCCGCTCTTAACTTGTCTCGTTAAGAGCGGAGTTCTTTAATTTAACAAGATAAATATTTATTTTAAAAGTGTAGCTTTTTAAATCAACCAAAACTTTTTTTTTAACAATGCCGTATTTACTTTGACAATTTTTATTGTTATTGTACCATTTTTAAATAACAACAAAAACACTATTTCAAAAGCTTTTATTGTCATATCAACAATTGAATGTGTAATTGTTTTAATAACAGAAGAGTTTTTAATTTAAAAGAGAGAATAGTAAAATTTTATTTCTTTCGAATGAAACATATTTAAAATAACAATTAATGTTGTTAAAATCACAATTTTCAGCTTTTACTAAATAACTGTTTGAAACATTTTAAAATAACAAAATCTAATGTTAAAATAAGAAGCATCTTTACTTAGATCAAATACTTATTAGTTTAATTTAAAAAATTTCTCTTTAACATCAACAATTTTTGTTTAACAGTTAAAAACAGTTAAAAATTGTTGATTTAACTAGCATTTTTTTTCTGGGTGTGGGAAAATTATTAAAAACTATTCAAAATTATTTTTTTTGATTTATTAGAATTTAAAAGAAATAATTTGCTTCATTCATTTTTCGTCAATTTTTGTAATTTATGGACGTTTTAGGCTTCCCAAGAAACGAAAATGAAGTGCGGGTCGAATGGATATTGATTTTTGCATTTTATATATTTTTTACTTTTTTTTATTGTAAATTTTTTATTTATTCGTTAACGTATCATTTTTCAAAGCATTAAAAAAAATTAAAACTACGTTCACCATGCATACAATTTTCCCTTTCGCCTGAGGTCTAAACGTGGTAAATTTCATTCTAGCGGACTGTTAAGATACACTACATTCAACAGCACCTGTTGGACCTACGCTGTAGAAAAGTCAAAAATCTAAACTAAACTAAACTGTATCTTGCTATTTTTAGCTAATTTGGGCTTGCTTAAGAATTGTTACGCATTTACGTGGTAATTCTTTAAAATTAATTAGAATTTTAATAGTGTGTAATAAATAATATACTGATAATATTTTTACGCATAATATTATTTTTCAAAAATTTCAGAAATTCAATTAACACAACAACACTAATAAAACATACAATTGAAATTTAAAAATTATTTTTTTTTAAACATTTAGACGAGCTAATTTTCTAGTTTAAAATTATTTTTATTTTAAGATAACAAAAAATAAAAAAAAAATAAAAAGTGAGATGCAGTACTTACAATCAGGTTTCAATATCGCGTTGTTTATTATGTAATTCCAAAATTAAAAAAAAAAAAAAATTAAATTCGGTGAAGAAAGAAAACACAAAAAAAAAATAATATTATGTGTGTCTAAAGTTATATATATTTTTAATTTTCGACTGAAAGTTTTCTGGAATTATATATAATATTCCGGCATTCAGTACGTCATAAATAGTTTATTATTATTATTATTTTTTTTAAATTTTTCGATTTTGTTTATATTATTTCTAACTATAGATATATATATATTATATTTACTTTTTTGATGTGATGTGCAATTTTCTTATCACATTTTTCTCCTCGAATTGTAAATATTTAGAAAAAATATATGTGTATATATGTTTTCAAATATTTATAATAAAACAAATATGTAAGTTTTTTTTTTTTTTGCTTTTTTACGTAAAACTATTTTAGAAAAATTATTTAATAATTTATAATATTAAAAAAAAAAAAGCAAAAAATTATGATCATAAAATCAATAAAGAAAAAGCTTTCTTTTTTCACTATAAGTGAACTTTTTTTTTTGTATTTTTGATCAAAATAAAACTTATAAACATCCGCTCTTCGAAATAAAATAAAAATAATAATAAATCGAAATTTATATAAACAAATTTTTTTTTATTATTTTTTTTTCAAAAATAATTTATGAACTTATATTTTGATAAATAAATAATTTATAAGTTAAATTTTAATTTAAAAAAAAAAAAAATAAAATATTTACATTCCTTACAAATTTTATGCAGTGGTTGTTTTTTTATTTTTCTTTATTAATTTTGACATTAAAATAATTTATTTCCAATTTCCAATAAAATTTTATTGATATCGTTATAATTATTTGTTTAAATTTTTGTTTTTAAAGATTATTTATTAATTGTTTTTTGTTGTTGAATAATCCTTTCTGGATTTATTATACGTTAAATTTTTTACCCCTAAACATTAATTGAAAATAAAAGAATATTCAATACTAAAGAAATTCACTTCTGATTAATATAAATTAAAATTTGCAATCGAAATGTATTTTTGTAGTGTAAATTCAATATTGCATAAAAAGTCTATATATAAGCCTCAGAGTGACGATATTAATTTTGAAAAAAAATAATACTTTTAAAAAAGTATAATGTAAAAATGAAAATAGTAGGTGCGAATAACAAACTAATGAAAACAAATTTTCATTTTGGAACCACTTTTTAAACTCAATCTATTTTAAGAAAAATTCAATCCACAATTTCAATGATTATATTTTAGTATTGTATAAAATGTATAAAATAAAATTAATTCTTTTTTTTAGCAAGAATTGAAATTTGTATATAAACGGAAGCTGTTTTTAACACGGAATAGTAAAATAAAAATATTAACTCAATTTGTCAAAAAAAAAACGCAGAAATATATATTGAAATAATTTTAACAAATTTTTACGTTATGCATTTTAATGAATTTAACCATTTGTTTTGAAAAAAATTTTGTTTTTTACTAAAAAAAACACAAAAATATTATGTTCTACTTAATTTGCAACAAAATAATTTCTCATTATTTGCTAAAATAGTGCTAATTTATAATGTGATTTATTTTCAATATTATTTATTTATTTATATATATATATATATATATATATATATATATATATATATATTTTTTTTTTTTTCAATTTTGCTTACAATTATGCAATTCTTAGTAATATATTCAAAGTTCAATTTTGTTGATTTCAATAATCAACGATTGATTTTTTTTTAATTCAGTTTTCATAAGTTTTTTTTTTATTTCTTATATTTTTCGAATATAATTTTACAAAACCATATTTTAATTGTCCTTTTTTTTTTGTTCTTTTTTTAATAAGATTTTATACACATAATTCAATTTATGGAAAATATAAAAAATGATATTTGTTTAATAAATTACTCGGTTAAAAATAATTTTTTACTATTTAGATTATGTGTGTTATAAATTCAGTTCAATAAGATCTTCTTCGATTAAAAGTAAAACCACTAATGAACTTGAATTATGAAACGGTCAAAACTTTTATAACATTCAATATTCATTACCTTTGTAAAAAAAAAAAAACAAAACTTACAAAGTAAATTATGAGAGATGCTGTGCATGCTTAAAAGCTCTTTTTTGCTTGTTTATCTTATGATGATGATAATAGTGTTTATTAAAGTAAGTGTTTATTAAAAGCGATTTATACAAAAAAGTTCGTTCCTTTAGTCTTTTGTTTGCTTCTTTTTTTTTTACAAATTGCAACCAAATTAAAATAAATAATCAAATTTTTAAAAATATTCGAATTTTCGAAAATTGATAGGAGGAATATAATATATTTATTATGTATTTAAAAATCGTATAAAATTCTTTTGATAACTATAATAAATTATTGAATTTTGATTTAATTCTCATTATAAATTTGTTAGCCAACAAAAGCGATTTGTTAGCCAACAAAAGAACAATGTTAATATTAATATAATATAATGTGATACTTCCAGCTTGAGCTAGTATTAAATTTGATTAATTTTTCTCTTGAATCCATTATTATTACTTATTTGATTAGTGATAAGGAAAAGATAAAGAAAAACATACATGCGCAAAACATTATTTAATTAATAAAAACATTTAATTCACATATGATTGACCGGCACAACAAGCAGACATATGTTCAAGAAACAGACTGATAGACATATAAATTATATTTTTTATGTCGTACAATTTATTATTGTATTATTTAAAGCTTAATAGAAAAGCTTATTAATTTTGTGATAATGTCAGTAGATAGGTACCTACATACAATTAATTTTTGAATAAACTTTTTATTTGAAGTTTTGGGGGAATTTGTTTTTATTTCGTGCTTTTGGAAATAGCCGAACGTCATTAAATCACTTTTTCATATAAAAACTGTAACAAAAAAGTTTAATTTTTCAAGATATGTATGACATTAAAAATTGTATTACAACTTCGACAATTAATTTTAATAGCTTGATTATTGATGATTTAAGCAATATTTTTCCTTTTATCTTGTAGCTTTTCCACCTTGTATCTCTCGCTAGATTGACGATTGGTAAATATTGTCCAGTAAAATATACGTCAATTATACATTCTGAAGAGCCCCGCGCTGTGAAAACAAAGAATCCTGAATTATTTTTTCTTCACAAGATTCAGAAAAGTACTATAATTTATTTCTGACTTACAAAAATTTTCTTCATTTCCCTATTTTCTATAAATTCAATATTTTAGATTTTTTAGAAATTTGTTAAAGTTGAATGTCCATATTTTGTAATTAATATAAATTAGTAATGTAAATAAATTAAAATTAAAATACACCTGTATATAAATGTTAAATATATTCGGCAAAGGAAATTATGATAAGAAAAAATAAAGTTCTCACCTTCAAGATTTTCTTGAACTTAAAAATGAAAAAAAAAAAAAAAAATCTGAACAAAAAAAATTGCTTGGTCTTGTAACTGATGTAAAATAAATGTTGTAGAAAAAATTAAAAGAAAACGTACAAGAAAACCATATTTATTTATAATAATATGTCAGGCGGTCATAAACTTAAATTATTATACCTAAAGGACAAAAAATAAATTATTTCTAAAAATAATCGATGAAAATTATATAATTTAATTTTACTACGTGATGATGTAAATGTTTTGTTATAATAATCTTAATATTCATCTCTGATTTAAATTATTTCCCTTGTTCGTTCTGTGATAACTCAACAGTTGTCATTTATGAATTAAATTCAAGGTTTTATAACTCTTAATTAGTTTGCAAAAAATCAAAAATATCTTTCAATTAAAATGATGGCCCCAATAAAATTTTTCGTTATAAAGAGTCTTATAAGAAACTTTGTTTTTGTCAATTAGACAATTTTTACTTTTTACGATCTACATATAATTATAATAAATTTTTGTTTTATGAATATTTCTTTGTTCCGAATCTATAAAAATATATTTCACTGGAACTTACCTAATCACCGTGTTCTTATTTCCATCAAAATAAAAACAAAATATAATTTCGGTTAACTTAAAATTACAAAAAATCAACCCATAAATAAAAATTCACAATATGACCTCGATTTAACCAACAAATTTCTTTTTCATAAAAGTTCAATAAGTTCATAAATATGATGGAAAATTTTTCGAAAACCTTTAGAAAGAATAATTTTAACTTCCTGAACATTAATTTTTTTTTTTCATATGGTTTGCAGTTAGTTAATTTTAATAAATTTCTATTTAGGAACTTATGACTCTAAATAGTTTAGAGAAACTTTTTTCCTTTGAAATGACATATCTTTAATATAATACAAAGTGGTTGAATGGCTTAACATTCTGTTAAAAGAGTATAATAGCTATTTTAAAAAAAAAATTATGAGAATGGACTATAATTTATGATAATAATTGAAAGAAAAAGTAATACCTAGAACGGTAATCATCATATCTTTAATCTTATTTAACTTCACATAAAGGATGTACAAAATATTTTATTTCGCCTTTTTTTTACAAGTCACAATAAATGGAAATTAGTAGCCAATAGGTTGAGGAAAGAAAAATAAAGTATAAAATTTCTTCATTATTCAATTGCATGTAAAATGGTTATATAATTTTTTTTAATATCTCAAATTATTATATAACATTTTTGTTTAACTTAAAAAAAAATATAAACATATTTTCAAATCAACCATTATTATATCATTTATGAACAAACCCTACACCTTAGAAATTTTGTTATAAATTTATTTAAAATTCGTTTCAAGGACAAATTTGTTAAATGCCGTAGTAACGTGCGTATAAGTTAACCACTAATCCCAGAAAAATTGTGATCAGACAGATTAACTAAGAAATAAAAAAAAAAAATAGAGTTTCCAAAACAGTTAGTTACCCTTAGGTGTAATTTCACTTAATATGGAAGATTTTTATTAACGAATTTCAATCAATGTAGATACTTTTGAACAGTTAATAGCCGTTTTCCTCACTTATGGCAGTTTCTGACTTATTAGGTAAGATTAAGTTGAAATGATCTTGAAGTATATTGAACCAAATTTTGTATACCTTAAATTATCAAGTAAGACCGATATGCTTCTTTTAGATTCTTTTATTAGATAGAATTCGATAAGATAAAAACTGAGACCCTTAGAATAGTTATCAAAAGCGGGTGCTTGCCCACAACACCACCCAGATTCTTTTCCACTTATTTTTAAACTAAACTAACTATCTTATATAATGGCTAATAAAAGATATTTCCAATTATCTGTTTTTGCAATAGACTCGGAATAAATGTGGTAATTAACCGTCATTATTATAACCTTTTTTTAAGAAAAATGCACATTGGCATCATTAGCATCAATATAATGAAGTAATCTATGATTTTTTTCATTTTTAAGACTTATATACGGACTACAATATAACATAAGATGTGCTCCTTTATATTTAAAATAAAACTTTATTTTACAAAATAAAACTTTATATTTTCGACATGCGAAAAGCAAAAATAATTTCTGAACACTAAAAACTAGTTTTGCTTCTTTCACTAAAAAAACTGCAAACGTATGTACGCAAGTAAAAAAAAACCAAGAAAAAATTGTTCTTTTGATTGAAAAAAAAAAACAAATAAAAGATTTTGTTCTAGGACCTTAGACTTTAATTCTGAATGCATTAAAACCGCACTTTTTTTCTGAAAAAAAAAAAAATAAATAAATAAATTTCGTTAAATTTCATATGGTGAACATTATTACTATTCATGCTTTTGAATTTTGAATTTTTCAAGTCAAAAATTTTAGTAAAATATTCAAAACGGAAAAAAAAAATTTAAATAACGAAAAACAAATTTATTTATTAAATCAAAATTTTCAAAACAAGATAACAAGATTCAAATTTCAAGCATAAAAAAAAAGCCCAATGAAATATTTAAGAATCAATGGGAAAAAATACATGATAAATTAAATCACGTCATTTAAATTCAAAGTTTTTAAAATATTAAACCTTCATGCTTGCATACATATATAAATATTCAGTCCGGACTATGAAACCTACAAGCATAACATCGAAGTCCTATTTCGCATTTTCTGATGAAAAAAATTATTCTTAAAATATTCTTATATCTGCTTTATAATTATAACTTGATTGGTTGAGACAATTTATTCAATATTACTTTTGTTTTTATTTTAAGAATTTTTATTACAAAATTCAATCCGTAAA